>JAYKKI010000018.1:1422500-1905000 GCA_039881145.1 Druceiella hillmani | reverse complement strand
TCATGTTTTTTTGCATCGTTTTATAATTTTTTTTAAAATCATCGTGGAAATCTTTTATTTCAGTTTCATTGTAGCTTTCAGTGGCTGCGTACACTGTTAATAATGAAGACAGTTTTCCACTTAATTCTACATGAAATGAAACAAATCTTTTTGACATAATAAATATTTTTTTTCTCTTGTTTTGTCAACTTTAATTACCACATAGTAGTAATATACATAGTTATCTCTATCTTCTATTTTTAATGTTTCTCTCTCAAATTTTATTAAAGATATTAAATATTTTAGCTCGATATAAGGACAAGTGCTAAATAGGAAAAATACCATTAAGCAATTGTCCTTACATCGAATGAATTTATGGATTTTGAGAGGTGAAAATCTACTGATACAGTGGTGGTAGTTTGTCCTGTGAGAGTTGATTTATTTACTTAATTTTTGGTTTTACCGAATTCGGATACTATTATATGGAACACTGGAGTGGTGTAATTGTTTGCTATTTACCCAATTTGTCTGTAGATACCGATTTGTTTTCCTTTTGTACTTAATTATTCCATTTTTGAATGTAAAGTTTCAACTATCTCGACAACCCTGCCTCCTTTCACTTTGTTTTTCTTGACTAGCTGACACTTAGTTACGGTTCCCAGAGGTATATAGATATTCCTTTTGATTTACAGGACTGATTTTTAATTGTCTTTGTTGAGATTTCTGTCGTTCTTTTCTCCCTCAATTTCATTCGATCTAATCTTATTTGGCTCCCGGATTATTAAACAATCATGATGGAGTTGAGATTTTGCATACCTCTCTTTCTTTGAGTAGTTAATCTTAGAATAATCTTCTATTTTCTAATACCATTTGCGAACATTCCTTTGATATTAAAGTTTTTATTTCTGAGATTTTTTTTTAAAATAATTCCTTTTTTGCCATATATAACGAAAATAGGACAATAGTACTGACTTTATTTTTGTTTGATTTCCCCATCATTCTTTTTATTTCTATTTAATTCGTATTATATTTTTTCTTCATATCCCGCAGCATAATTGTTAAGATTTTATTTTTTAATTCTTTCTAACTTTTTTCACCTCTTTTTATACTCTAATCTTACCTCTGAGAGAGGTTAAATAATACTAAATGGTTAGATCTTAAACATCTAAAAACATCCACTACATACATGTGTATATGTAGGTAAGGATATATTTGGATAATTTAGCAAGTTAACTATGTAATTAATCATAATGTAATTTATGGGGGGTGATGTTGATCGCCTGCTCGTGGTGCCCCCTGCGTAATCAAAATGATCAACCATAGATCGCCTTAAAGCGCGCTGACCAGAATGTCTACGAACCTTTCCCAAAAAAGCCCTTTTCAGGGCTCGGACACTAGCCTTCGCATCATCTTTTGGAATGCAGGAGGCCTCAACACCATAAAATTTCTACAATTCAAACGAAGCATTTCCCATGCAAACGCGGATATCTATTTTATAATTGAAGTGGGAGCAGCCACTGAAACTCCTGATTTTTACCAGACAAGCGGATATGCAGTCTCTGTCCTCAAGAGATCACGGCAAATAGCATCCGGAATTTTTATAGGGGTTAGAGATGGTCTCACAGCAAATTTCAAGATGATACATGAGATGGATAATAATGATAAACTTGAAGCTGTTCAGATTGAAGTATGGAAGAAGAAACAGCATTTTAACATCATCAGCATCTATAACCCCCCAGGAAACTTACCATCCTATACAGAAATTGAGAGAACTATCCAACCCAACAGTTTAATTGTGGGAGATTTTAACAGTCAGTCACCGAGATGGGGCTACACACAACTGTCGCCTGTTGGAAGGCTTACTCAAGATTGGATAGATAACAGTCAACTCCAAATCATTGATACCCCACCGACATTCCTATCATATGCCGGACAACTGTCAAGACCGGATCTAGTACTAGCCCATTCGAACATCGCTGACAGAACCAATGCAAAACTTCTCGAAGATGCTGGGGGTTGCGGACATAGAGCTATCCTCATAACTGTACGGACAAACAAAACCAAATTTTTAAATAAAACCCCCGGCCCCCCGGTGGAATTTTAAAAAGGCAGACTGGAACAAATATCGAAGGCTTACAGATGAGGCCCTGGGTAGTAAAGTGCTCCCAGAAATACCCTAGAAAGCCACCGACCTTCTAAATCAAATTGTCTTAGATTGCGCTTACAAATACGCTCCTAGAGGACAAGTAAAAATGTTTAAACCCTACTGGAGTGCAACACTTACCTTGCTGAAGAAGAAACGCAATCGATCACCTAAAATAGCAGAAAGATCAGGGACCCAGGAAGACCTGATATGCCTCAGAAAACACCAGGCCGAATTACATAGAGAAGTAAAAACCTCCAAATATTTAGCCTTCAAGTCTTTCATCACTGACCTGGACTATCGGAGAGATGGCTTAAAAGCACATCGTTTTATCTCCCGGCTAAATAACCATGCCTCTAAAAAAATGCAAAACCCTATTCTGTACTCAAACAGACCAGTCACTGATCCTTACGATGCTGCGAATGCACTGTGCAAACATTATGCCAAGATCAGCAGAACGAGAGGGGATAGGGTTATTGAAAAGACCCTATGTAAAGGCCCATGCCATCTTGCATTAATAAAAAGACACACGAACTCTTCACTTCGCCTTTTACAGGAAAGGAATTGGAATTGGCCTTGGCCCAGACTAAACTAAAGAAAGCTGCAGGTTGTGACGAAATTTATCCGGAATTCATTGTCATCTTGGGAGATGAAGCCAAGAAAACCTTTTTGTCATTGGTGAACCTAACATGGAGTTATCACGTGCCCCAGCAATGGAGGAAAGCTGAAATCATACCAATTCTGAAAAAGGATAAACCACCGGAACAGCCCGAAAGTTACAGGCCAATCTCCCTAACTAGTGCCAGCTGCAAGGTAGCAGAAAAGATGGTCGCCCTTCGACTAAACCAATATATAGAACAAAATGGTGTACTCGATGACGCCCAAGCCGGATTTCGAAGACACCGTAGTACCATGGACCATGTGGTAAACTTCACGCAACACGTCAAAGACGGTTACCAAAGAAAGACCGGGGGGCTCTGGCGATTTTGGTGGATCTCAAGGCCGCCTATGACACCGTATGGAGGCCAATGCTCATACACAAATTAGCAACAAACGGCATATCTGGAAACCTTTTCAAGTGGATCAAGTCATCGCTGTCGCAAAGACTTTGTCGAGTTAAATACAGTAACCGGAAGTCAAAGTTTCGCATTCAAAAGCAAGGCCTTGCACAGGGAGCTGTGCTCAGTTGCACATTATTTAATATTATGATCAACGATGTACTTGACGCCGTCAGAGAAGCGCCCAGTATTAAAGCTCTACTATATGCGGACGACTTGCTCATGTGGGCGACGAGCAGTAACATTATAGCTCTCGAAACAGCGTTAAATGACGCACTCAAAAGGTTGGAATTGTGGACTAGTCAAAATTCGATGACAGTACGCTCCACGAAAACCACCTTCCAATTGTTCACGCTCTCCACCAAAATACCCAGCATCTCAGTGTCCTACAAAAACACAGCGTTGGAGGAAAGCAACCTCTCTAAGTACCTCGGTGTTATACTTGATAAACGTTTAACATGGCGCCCTCACATCGAACAATGTGCGGAAAGAGCAGCCAAAAGAATCGGGATATTAAAAAGATTAACAGCCACAACCTGGGGTGCAAGCCAGGATGTATTGATTACCACCTAGAAGACATATATCAGACCCGTCCTTGATTACGGGAGCGAAGTGACCACCACAAGTAACCGTACCACCCTCAGTAAATTGGATACAGTGCAGAACACAGCGCTTAGGATAATAACGGGAGCGCCTAAATCCACACCCATTGCTGCTATGGAGGCACAAACCAAATGTAGTTCAATGGAAAGCCATAGAGAAAAATTAGCCCTCCGTTTTTGGGAGAGACACAGAAGTGTTTACACGCAATGGACGAACTACAGACAGGCCACTGCCCGACTGAAAACCCAAATATCCCCATTGGCCTCCTATAAGAAGCTGGCTACAAAGTATGGAATTGCCCTGGAGGAGCCAGCACCACTTACAAATTACTGCGAGTTTTTCTACAATCTACCGAAGGCTAATTATCACTTAAAAAACAACAATCAGACGAAATCAGCATCCTTGGACATCGAGCTGAAACAGGCTGCCCTGCAAACAATCAGCGAAGAATACCCACAACCTGATTGGTTACATGTATACACAGACGGGTCATCGATCCCTGAAACAGGGGCAACCGGAGCTGCCTACTACAGTTCTAATTTTGAAGGATTCTTAGCAGTGGGAGCCCCTCAGAGCAACTACGATGGAGAAATAGCAGCTGTACAAGCGGCAGCAGCTGAACTAAACAAAATAGCGCCAACACCTAAAGCAGTCTTCTTCGTCGACTCACAAGCGGCTATCCAAAACCTGTCCCGCAATACGGAAACAGACTGCAGGAGAACGATGGAGACCAGAAAAGCCCTGGAACTTCTGGCAAATAAGGGATGGCACCTCATATTGCAATGGATCCCTAGCCATGTCGACATCTTTGGAAACCAGAGGTCAGACATCTTGGCCAAAAGGGGCGCGTCCATGGCTCAACCTGCCTGTATGCCCTCGCTACAGAGCATGAGGGCCATCATCAACAGGGCTATTAACCGGACAGGCAGGCAACACCTCACACAGCTTTCCGTAGGGAAAAAATGGGAAAGTCTGGTCACCATCGGACCCATTGACCACAAACTACCACGAGCTGTGAGCGTAGCCAGGTTCAGAATGCAGACTGGCCATGACTACCTCGCAGCACACCTACACCGCATTGGTGTTCTCCCAACCTCTGAATGTCCCCTGTGCGGACACGATTTAATGAATGCGGATCACCTGCCGGATTGCAGTGGAATTAACCGCCAGGGGGACGATGATGACCCATTCAAAGATGTTCATCTATACTGGTCGGGGCGCCACCAAATGGCTGAAAAGCCAAGGGTGGGCGTTGGCTAGTAGTAGTAGTAGTATAATGTAATTTATACTGATTATGTAGATATTAATTATAAGTAAATTAGTTAACATGCAGGATTATGAGATAATAATTTTGTAATAATAAATGTATAAGGAAAAATGTATCAGTATTTTCGTTCTTTTTATACAAACAAATAGTCCTAGACCAAAGCACCTTGTAATATATGTATATTATAAGCAAGATGTGTTCTACCATATTGTCGCCTTGTGTTCACATCGGAGATGATAATTAATTGTGGCCACGAATTTTTGGTAGATCAAAACAGATTTCCGATTAAATTTTTGGTTTCATAATAAAACCATAAAACTTTAACTTTATTTATTTTACTTAAGTAAAGTTAAGACAGCAAATATAAGTTTAGGTCATTTTTCTTTGTTTAGATTTTCAGCAATGTTCCAATTTTGTATTGGTGATTACCTAATTATGTCACTAACTAGTGCTTATTCCTTTAATAAGTTACATCCATTTTTCTTTGCACTATATTTTTGTTCACTTTTGTTAAAAAAGAATGGTTTTTCATTAATTTTTATTTAAAACTGAGGAGCAACAAGAATTTTTTTACTATAATGCCTTCTCTGGTGGATATTTTACATTATTCTTAGAGACAATATTGTGTAATTCCTTACAGCTTGATTTGACTTTGGAATGACGACGTCTTTAAGAAATAGTAAATCAAAGACTGTTTCTGTAAACTAAAAAGTATGTTTTCTTTCTAAATATATAACCATTTCCTATTAAAAGTACTTTACTCTTAAATTTTCAAAACTTTGGAATCAATTTGGTTCCGTCACTATGACTTAACTCTCAATGAATATTTTTAATTGTGGTCTAAAAAATTCTACTCCTAGTTATCCTTTATCTCCTTTACTCCTTAAATCTATTTCATTTCTTATTCTCCCTTTCTTTGATAATGTCAATATTTTTAATATTTTATTGACATTATGGCGTAGTTTTCATCTTTTATTATTGTTTTTTCGCTAAATGCTCTTCAACATTTGTAGCTTTCGTTTAGTGTAGAATCAATAAAACTTCCTAGTTTTCTACATAACTAAAATTTAAAATTTGAACATTGGTTTATTAAAAAGGTTGCTCATCTAGAAATAGGTTTATCATATGAACTTGTTAATATTTTGAAATTGACAGAGATTAACAATAGATCAAATTTCCTTGAATAGTTGCGAATAAGTTTTACTGTGCTTATCCTTGTCACTCGTTAATCAACAATATTTAGTTTGCTCAGAACAAATTGTGATAAAAACAATGTAAAGCTGCATCCGGGATTTGGAAATAACTTAAATAAACGAACTCCAAAAACAAAAAAAAAATAAAAAATTATGTACAGTTCTATAAACATACAATGGGTTATTTGCGTAGAGAATACAATTTGTCTTTTATGTAAGGATAGAGTCGTAGGAACAAAGGAGATGGAATAACTTACAATATATATATATATATATATATATATATATATATATATATATATACATATATATATATATATATAGATAGACAGATAGATATTCATATGAATGATGGTTAGTAAAATTAGTGAGTTGTATATTCATAAAACGTTGACACCTATTGATAACAAACATTTAAAAAATCTGCAATATTTTATTCCATTCAATAGGTTAGTGAATTTATGATTTTGTAACCTTTTCTGAGAGATAAGGAATTAATATTTTTTTATGTTGCTTATTAATGGGAATAAATATTTAATAAGTTCGAATTTTATTTGAGTTTCTAAAATATGGTATTTTTCTCGTAATCACTTCAAATTAACGGTAAGACCGAATAAACAGTACATCAACATTGTGCTTAGCTTCTTGTAAAATACAAGTCTATATGTATTGTGTAATATTGCAGTAAAATTTTACTGCTCTATTTTGTTGTTTGATTTTATATGCATTCTTGGGCTTATAAAGGTACTAATAATTGCCCCGCTACATGACTACCGTTATACGAAAGCAATTTACTTAAATATTTTATGAGAGGTACTCTCTTAGTTTCCTTCTGGAAAAAGAAATTATGTATAATTAAATTAATTGAGATAGTAATAGTACGAAGATGAAAAAAATAATTCAAATAGTTTTTTGTGGAAAGTCAAGTATTTCTATTTTTATTTAATTGTTTGGCTAGCATCGGAAATTTTATATTTACAAAAATTAAAAAAAAAATTATTAAAATGTTTGCTATAGTTTAGGTGCTTGCATAGTTTTAGGTGATTTTATAGTTTAGGTGCTTCTTTGCTCGGTGTAAAAACAAGGAACTAAAAAATTCGCCGATATTTTTCATTTTCTTGTATTTACACACTATTTTTTATTATAATTGAATTTCAGCTATATTTTTCAGACAATCGTAAAGCTTTATTCACTGTCATTTTTTCTTTAGGAATAAAGAAAACAAAATAACAATGCCACTTTATTAGAGAAACGTACTACGGTGTGAATTCTATATCGCGATTTTCCCTTGTTGTAATCATAATCGCCTGTGTGAGATATATAAATATGTTTATATATATATATATATATATATATATATATATGAAATGAAATTACGCTACATAAGCTATATCATTTCTCAAAATTATGTACGAATGAAACAAAACAATACAACTTACTCCCGAACGGAACCGGCTGCTGCCTTTAGAAAATATTGCCAGTCGCCTGTCTCCCTGATACGATCATAAATTGTATAGAACAAGTACGTTACTGTCAAGTAAAGGGGTCGGAAAAATAATTGTATTAGTTTGTTTTCATTGCAGAAAAATATAATACCACTCTCTCTCCCTAGAATAGAGTGCATTAAAGTAGACCGCGATTCAATGGCGGGAAAAAATAATACTGACGGCCTGTCTAGATTTATCCACTTACTTCAAGAACTTTATCATTCTATCCATATATAATGGAATATAATTTGTCGGAGCACAATTCGTCGCTAAATTACATGCTTTTTTGGCATCTAAAGAATCAATCTATGTTAATAACAAAATAGTTGGTTTTGATAACAATTCCTTGCCATGTACCAATAGGATACCGTTGGCCCCTTAATGATGGTATTCATAGAAATCGTTAAGTGTAGCGCGCGAGTTCCGCTGAGTAGTATTACAAAAGGATTAATTTCGCAACTTACTATTCATATTGTTTTATTTTTAATACAGATTTACGATATATATACGTATGTAGTCTGTTAACACTATTAGTTCATAAATACAAGATAATTTCATTAATCAATTGTACACAATTTTTGGCATCGTCAGGTTTTATTATTTACAAATAATCGTTACGCAGTTAATTAAATTTAAAGAAATGCCAAATTTACCTTTAATTAAAATTTTTCAAACCCATCTTAAGTGTGATCCAAATTAGGTTAATGAACAACAAGGTATTTTAATTAAAATTGTTTCCTAAGATAAATGGCTTGTGAATTTGCTGAAATAAATTACCCTGTTCTATTTGCGAGATATGCAGGTTAATTTTGAGAGTGAATATAAACAGGAGATGTGAATACAAATAATCTTGCAGTCTGGCTATGGACAATGGAATGTATAAAGATACAATTTATTAACGGATATTTTATCGTATATATAAATATTAATTTTAAAAGTAGTAGTTTAAAAAAAAGAGCAAGCTAAGTTAGCTATCTAACTTATCTTGTTGGATGAAAGATATTTTTCCTGTGTAAAATTTTTATAATTGCCGAATGCGGACGCACATGAGTACGTACATAGACACTTACGTACGTATGCATGTTTGTATAAGCGCTTTCATAGTCTTGTAAAATCTAAAGGACTTTTTTTTTCAAATGTTATAATATAAATCTTGAGTTATACCGCCGAAAAATTAAAACTTTTATCGTACTTATAAAAAATTATTGATTTTGAACGGAACAAGTTACAGGCTATTTGTGTTAGTGTATAATGTGTATCTAGTATTTTTCGTTATTACCGGAAACGTATTTCGGAAGGTAATATCATAAAAGTGACTTTATTCTATTCAATAAAAAGTTCCTGGCCGACCAAGCGCGTGCAGCAGATAAAGATGACTACCGCGGTAATGCTGTTGCGGTAGTTACGTTGTATGGATGCACAGATACAAGAGATTATTCTTATCTATAATTATTCGGATGATTTTGCTACTGTGGGTGCAAAATCGTCCCATTATATTTATACAATACGAGTATGATATTTATACAATATGAGCATGCTATTTATACAATACGAGCATAATATTTATGCAATACGGGCAGGATATTTATACAAAACGAGCATGCTATTTACACAATACGAGCATCATATTTATACAATACGAGCATGCTATTCACACAATACGAGCATCATATTTATACAATACGAGCATGCTATTCATACAATATGAGCATGATATTTATACAGTACGAGCATGACATTTATGCAATACGAGCATGATATTTATACAACACGAGCATGCTATTTATACAATACGAGTATGATATTTATACAATACGAGCATGATATTTATACAATACGAGCATGTTATTTATACAATACGAGCATGCTATTTATACAATACGAGCATGTTATTTATACAATACGAGCATGCTATTTATATAATACGTGGTTGATTTAATTATAATTTGTGACTTTGACATATTTTCCATGGTATGATTCCAACATTGCCTTATTTCGAAGAAGTTTTGTTTGACGAAATTTTTGCTGGACTGTTTATTATTTTTCCTTAAACTAGAGCATCTATTACATTCCATTTCAAAAGAAATTACTCTTTATTCCATCAAACCGATTTAAAAAATAAAATTATTTTCACTTTTAACATCAATATTTTTACATTATCAGTTTAGAATATGTTTGAATAAGGAAACTAAAATTTTCCCAAATATTTAATTTATTATTTAATCACTTTTCCAGTCTTAAAAATGTTAAATACAATGCAAATCAAAAATAAATTTGTTCGTCATTTTATTATATGATGTAGCATAATAGAAATTTAAGTTCTATTTCATTTAACATTTTGGATATTTTGCATAAAGTGTTTAAAAAATACACATCTATTTTTAATATGAAAAGCGCACATAGAAGAAAATTCGAAGAAAATGTCACGACTTTTTACTAGAAATAATAGACACACTGTTGAAAAAATTCACAAAAATGTTTTTATTGATATTAGCATCGCTTTCAAATAAGAGTACAAAACTATTGTTTTAATTGTAATTATAGCGACATAGACAAAAATGGATCGGTCATGGGATGCCTGGTAGATATGAAATATCTAAATTATCTGTATGATAAATTATGATATTGAAATATTTTTATTTGTATGAAGTGCAAACGAAAAAAACTAATTTCACTCGACAAAAGTAAACAGCTAATAAGTAAATAACAATTATTATGAAAGTGTCTATTTAAGTTGAATTATAAATATTATTATTATTGTTTAAAATTATATAACGCTTTTAACATGTTAAGACAGTGTAAAGCGATACATCGATATAAGGGAGTAAAGTTGTAAATGTTATTAAAAAATAAATAATGCTGAATCCCAATTAAGTCGAAAAGAGCCAACAATACACGAAGCTGGCCGAATGGCAAGGAGCGTCTTGCTATCAGAACATGTTAACTCCCATTCAAACGTGTCATTAGATTTTTCACATAAAAATATGTTTAAAACAAGTAAATTTTGCGCTAGAAGGGTGTTGAACATATATAAAGTTAAAGTATTTATAGGTCCTTAATTTGTTTTCCTAGCTGATACTTGTTTGCCAATATTTTTATTATTTTTACCAATATCTATTACCTAGCGTACGCTTTACATTTTCCGAATTTTTATAGTACACCCTTAAGGCGTATAAATATCCTGAATTTCACAAAAAATAAAAAGTAAAATAATATATGCAAAAAAGTTCCTGTATATTTTAAACTTTGTTTTTTCATAATTATATTTTTTTGGAATTGTTCTAATTTTTTAATTAATTTTAGCAAAGATACGTCACTAAAAATTACAAAGAAAATATTTTTAACTTCCTTTTTCCAATATCTCTTAACCTCGCGTGTCACATAGAGTAAAAGAAATTTATATATGTTTTGCTTCCTCTTATAGGTTTCATGGTTAAATTTTTAAATTTCTACCATTAACGATTTCTGAGAAAAATTACTGCTACACGATCTTCCTGCTTACAGATAAATGCTTAAGTGATTTATAGGGTTTCCATATTTTTCCTTTTGAGGTTTTTCTCTATAAATAATTGAACCGATCTGGAACCATAATTGGAACTTCCCTATCTAGAAGTTTGATTAGAAAAGATTTCATTCGAAATTACGAGGAGAGCTTCCATTTCAGTTTCATTAGCTTTAATGTGCCCGCTTTAAAATTTGAACCGAGAGCGTAGTGTTTACTAATTGTAATGTAATCATAAGATTAAAAAAAAGATATATGAGAGGACGAAGGACAGAAGTGACATTTATTACATTTTTTACGCATAATGCAAAAAATATATACTGTAAACTTTAGTCCCAAAAGATTAGAAATCAAATTACTAAATCATGACAAGTAATATAATGAAGTCCAAAATAATGGATGCGCCATCTTCTTAATTTATAATCCATCGATTATCTCTTTAATATAGAATAAGTTTCAGAAATAATGCTCATTTTCTTAAGTTCATTTATTTGACCTAATTTATGTATAACTGTGATAATTGTAAAACTAAAGAGTAACTAAACTAAAGGTAACTAACCAAAATGATGCTTATACAAAGCAGGAGACTTCATCATATAACAATAATTTATTATGCCTTTGCAATCAATAGAAGTTACGTCATAAATACCGTGAGTAATAATCAATAAAATGCAATTATTGATAATTGTATTTTGGTAGTAAATAATAAATATTGCACGAAAATATTATAGCAGTTTATTATGATACTCAACTTTTAGATTTGTGTAAGAAATTTAAAAATCTAATTAATCAAATGTACGTCAGTCTACATTTAAGTGGACTAGTTGTGGTATAAAATTAATATGTTGACTTGGCGTATATAATAAGTAAAAGTTAACAACAACTCACTTACTGATAGGTTTACAACAAAATTTCCAGAATTATAAAACCCGCGAATTTAAAGCTTGAGCCGTATAGTAGCTATTTCTCTTGGCTTCTAGATGGTCACTAAAAATAATTTTTGGAAATTCAACCCTTAAATATCTGAAAATAGAGGTTAAAGATTGTATAGGAATTTCTGAAGTAATTAAACTGAGAGGCGTGAAAATTTATATTCTCGCGTGGAAATAAAGAAACAGATATTTCAGTGTATTTAATATTATTGCACAAAAAAGCGTCTAAAAAAAAATGTAGTCTTAGTGGCAATTTCACGAGGGGCAGCTAGTTTGCTTATAACGGCTATATGTAAACAGTTTTATATACTGATAACATTTGACACAAAATTTCTTTTCAAATAAATAAAAAATAAAACACATTAGCACAACGCGTTTGGCCTGATATAGAATTTTTTTTCTTCCCAAAATGAATTGTAATGACAATATTATTGCCTTCAAATTATGTTTTTACGCCAATCACGTTTATTTATCTGATTTATAAAATATTTCATCTCATATATTTTTATTCCGATTCTAACATAAACTTATTAAATTACGACGGTTTTCACGGAGTCTAGAGCTGGGCTTAAAGTTGCAAAGTATTTCTCTCTCATCTACTATTCCACATAAACATTCTATGTATTCGTTTTAAATAATTTGGTTATACTTGCTCATAAACACCCTCAGCTATTCTCCCCCTATTTTTAAATTATCTGAAAATGAGAAATTAATACTACGGTCTTTTTTATTTACATATCTATGATATACCAAATAAAATTTTTGCAAGTTTAAATATATTCTGTTAGGTTGAATATATACATAGGAACTTACACCGAGACTACTTAAAATGATTATTTTATACGCATTGGTGTAAGAATTTTATTTGTATCTTTCAAGTTAGTAATACATCAAATGTATTTAATTTATTTTTCCATGAAGTATAAACTGTATTTTTTATTAGAAATATAGATATTTAGATTAAAGTCAGCGAGAATTTTTACATTTTTAGATGATTCATTACATCATCCATAATTTTAGTTTGATCTCACATAGTAACATGCTCGGTTCATACCGAGCATGTTATTATGTGAGATGTCATCATGTTCCTAAGAATAGGTAAGAGATTCTTTCCATTCGTTAACCTTAAATTTCGTATTACAGAGAAAATCACAATATGTAAAAACATTATACGTGCCACTTATACTTTTTATAGCAAAACAATATAGCAGTAGCATTTTTATATGTGTAACATATAGCATTAAAAACCTCCACACATTAATTGGAAAGATATAGTCATCAATAACGCCCGACATAACCATCAATAATATTAGATATTGCCATCACTAACGTCCATTGGTGCAAAATAGAGGGTATGAAATTTATTTGTACTTTTCAAGTTAGTTATACGTCAAAAATATTTAATTTACTTTTCAATGAAGTATAAACTGTATTTTTTAATAGAAATGTAGATACATAGATTAAAGTCGGCGAGAATTTTTACATTTTCAGATGATTATTTATATAATCCATAACTTTAGTTTGATCTCACGTAGTAACATGCTTGGTATGAACTAAGAATATATTAAAGATTTTTTCCAGTCCTGATTCTTAAATTTCATATAACAGATAAAATCACACTAAATAAAAAGATTATACGTGCCACTTATACTTTTTACAGCAAACCAATAGGCAGTAGCATGTTTATATGAGTAACATGGCATTAAAAATCTACGCACAATAATTGGAAAGATATAGTCATCAATAACGCCCGATATAGCCGTTAATAAAAGCTCCAGGTACGGAGACGGTCTGACGTTTGATGTAGCACCTTGTTGAGGAGCAGAAATCTCCCACGTGGTCCAGCCGTTGCAAAAAATGGCTTTCAACCGCGATTTCCATTACTCGCAATCCCGCGCCCTGAATATTTCATGTACAGAGCCACGCACAACTGACCGCTGCGCTTAATTTATTACTTTTGGAAATTCAACATTTGTTTGTGTACGATTTGACTGGCTTAGTTCTAGTGGGGATTAAGCGGCGAGTTGCACTCGCTTACTTCAAGTTATTTTTGCTGGCTATTTCTGGTATACGATATTTTTACGTAGAAATAAATCAAAACGTAAGCTGACGTGTGACAAGAAGTTTATTTAAACGGTGAAATATTAAAAAAGTACCTAGTCGCGTTTTGTGAATCAACTGAATATATTTTTTACTATACGTGGCGATCACGCATGCACTATTACCTCCAAATATTTAAATAATTTTCAAGTATACTTAAATACGTTATAACTACTTTATAATTTTAATTATATTATTCATTTACAGATTATATTTTTGGTATAATTTTGTCATTGATATATTCCGTTAAATTTTTTCGAGCAAAATATGTAAAAAGATATAATTTTTCTACAAAATTTTAAGACATTTTGCAGTAAAAAAAGTTGGAATACAGACTTTAAAAACTTGAACTGAGATCGTAGTGTTTAATAATTTTGGCGTAACCATAAAATATAATAAAAGGTGTATATGATATCCAGACATAACATAGATATGGATGTATGTATATATATATATATATATATATATATATATATATATATATATATATATATATATATATATATATATATATATATATATATATGAGTGTGTGTGTATTGTAAAAGTTGATATCAAAATTAAAGAACAATATAATAAGTAATATAATTAAGTTCTAAAAAAATTATAAAAAAACTCAAACTTAACATCAATCAAGTCGCTTATGCGACGCATATTTGGCGTAATGTCTAAAAAATATTGGAAAAGCTTAACAATAGAGAGGCTGAAACCATCGAAGACGCGTGGAGATATCCTATCACTGACGGTATGTCTTGTCGCTTTCGCAAGTTTACTACTGTATATTTTTTATTGCCGAATTAACCGAAAGAAGTTTCATTTCGAAAATCAGTTGTTAAATATCACATGAAATATACCAATATTATTTGATATAATAATATCATCAATGCATTTGTCCTGAAAATATTTTTTGGAAAAGAAAATAGTATTACTTAAGCATAAGTACATTCAGCATAATAAAAATCCTTCACATATTTAAAGTTAAAAGCCTTTGTATATTAATACGAAGTTAATCACTGGATATGTTAGAAATGATCTCATGAAATAACTTAATGAAAGATGTGGTGAGGTCCATCCCACATCAGCAAAGAGAAAAATATCGTCATTATACGACCAACAAAATATTGAAAGATTTATCGTTTAAAAAGCTAACCTTCTTACAGATTCGCTTCAAAACTGTTAAGTTTCATTATTTGGAAACAGAATATTCCTATAATTTTTTTTTGTTTTTTGTAAGACGACACTTTTATTACGTTTTCCGTTTTTTCTAACTTTCACGATTTCTATTTAATAAATTGCTTAATTTCAGTTTAGCTGTAAAC
The DNA here is from genome assembly GCA_039881145.1 of Druceiella hillmani. Lineage (NCBI taxonomy): Eukaryota > Metazoa > Arthropoda > Insecta > Lepidoptera > Hepialidae > Druceiella > Druceiella hillmani. Next base: position 1,889,417 of record JAYKKI010000018.1, on the reverse strand, counting down.
CAAAATCAAACAAAACTTTCAAGGTCTCTTCAAGAAACGAGACTACAAGGGCGGAGATGTGAGATTGTTTAACATAATTCACAATTAAATAAGTTAAAATGTTACGAAAATTTAGGAAAGTTCGCTTGCAATTCGGCCTGCTTGGATATCGCTGTTTACATTGTTGAGGGTGATTAATGATCACACTATCCTATAAGTTACGCGTTAAATTAAAGCGGTTATAATTATAAATGTTACAATATATTTAATACACTGACGAAAACGGTATTATATATTAACGTCGAGCACATTTTGTCGTCGAGGTGGCGTTGCCGTTACCGAGGGCTTCGAAAAAAAAACAAAAGCCACAGAGACCCAATACCATTCCTGAAAAAAACAAACATTAATCATAACTTCTTTTTCCAATTTTCATAATATTAAGCTTTACAAAATCAGGCGGGCCATTTATATCGGACGTCAAGATGTCTAAATGTCTCAGTTTTGATTTTAATAAAATTTCAACGCAAATAAAAACAACTTTATTTGAAGGAGAACAAACATATTTTCTAGATGCCTCCTTGTTATACTCGTTATATGTAAATATAAAAATATATACTTTTATAGCTATTATAGCTTACCACATTAACTAACTTAGGTATATAATTGTATGTTTTCTCGCATGTAGTTTAAACTTGCGCAAAGGGAAAATAACACTATTTCTTTTGCATTGTGTAGAAACAAATGACGAAAATATAGAATAATTGTTGGTTTTTGTCATTCATTTTGTATTGTATCATTACAAGTTGCCCTAAATAGTAAAATAAATTGTCTCAATATTTTGCATTATTGAGACAATTCATTTAGTGTCTAGAGTAACGTGTAATGACAATACATAATGGATGATAAAAACCAACAAGCTAAAAAGATAAGACAAAACTGGAGATATATGCAGCCCGAAGTTAAATAATTAAAACGTTTTTACGTCTGTCGGATTGATTTAGGATGAATAATCGTCTTCATATAATTGAGTGAAATATTTCAAGTTACAGCATATAATTTCATGAAAACTTAAAATATTTCCGGAAAATTGATTTTTCATATATAATTAACTGTTTCCATTTTAAATGAATATGCTGTTATATAATGTTCTAGGATATAATGTTCTTGCGAATAAATCGTTACGGTAAACAAACATAAATAAATAAACATATAATACACAACATTAAGTGGCCCCCTACCTACGTACATATTCGTATCTATAGGTAACCAGTACTTACGTATCCTGTATAGAGTTACTAAAAGATCTGTGCCGCGTGGAGAAAATGCTCCAACAGGTAAAGGCTGTTGCGAGCTTTCGAGATAATGATGATTGATGGTAATGTATCATTGTAGCGTACCCCTGTACGTAGTCCAAGAAAGGAGCTATGTCACGAGTTCCGGTAATGTAAAGTACCGTGCCGACGCGTTGTGTCTCAATATAAATACGAACTATTTCAAGGAGAGCTTCCATTCAACTAATATGTGGTTATTAGGACGCTTTATTTAGTGAGCTACTGGAATATTTTCGTATACATATACAATAAATATAATAGCACAACATGTGCATTTACACAGGGAAAAAATGGCAATGTCCTGAAAATTTAGAGTATTTTGTGTAGAGAAATCAGCAAATTCTAATTGTCAATATTTAAAACATGGTTATCAATTTCTTTATGGAAATATGGGAATTGTATCAGCGGAAAGATCTAGACTTCAACGTTAATCTCCTTCTTCAAACAGTACTTTTAAATCAGAAGTGGTTTTCAAATACAATTTCACACTTTGTCATCATGTTTTTTATCTAGTGTTCACAAATAAATTATAAAAATTATTAAAATATTTTCTGAGACTTAGCTACAAAATTACACATGAAATGAAAAACATTTATTTACGGATTTTCATGGAACCAATAACACATATTGATTAATCATTTTATAATACATTTTTTCATCTAAGAGGGACATGCATTAAAGAATGATTCAGGATATATTGACGGTCAAGATATAGTTGATTATGGTCAGAAAATACGCATAAAATATATTATTAAGAAAACGTATTAACATTTCTATAGAATTAAATAGTCACTAATTACGTTTGATATGCAATGTAGAATAATTAAATTTCTTAATTAAATTAACAAAATTTACTACAAATTGAAAAAAGGATTTAAGTTTTACCAAAAATGCGTTTAAAAGCAGTAAATATTTATACCTAATAATTACTAAAATTTCCGTAATAATAGATATGTAAGTAGAATGAAAAAACTTTATATATATCTGAAACAGGAAGCTCTCAGTTTGAGTCAAATTAACATGTCAATAAATTTATGTCATTATAAATGAAGAACCAAAACATACTACTTTTAATTTATTTATAAAAACTTTATATTTAAAAATACTGTTCCAGTAACAATCACTTGTTCCAGTAACAATTAACACATCGAAGATATCGGCTTGTTAAACACTATTTCTGTTAATTCTTTACCAGGTTCCTATTTAATTTCATTTACTCAATGCACTCATTTAGCTAGTAATCAACTTATCTCAAATTACTAACAAAAAAAATTGCATAGGCTATGAATGTAAAGATTATATTTTGATTTTTTTGGAAACGCCAAAAAAATGTTCGTCTTTCACGAAGAGCAATTTATTTACACCATTTCCGATCCAATGCAAAGTAATTAATTCACTGCTGTCGCTACCAAATCGTGGAATAAACATAATCGCCGTGTTGGGAATTCTATTTTTCTTGTTTGATGCAATAAATTCACCGGATGTGCTCATATTTCGCATGTGTAAAAGAAATATAGACTTTGTCGTGGCATTGATAGTTATCGCGCGAATCTAAATTTATCGTGCGATAGACCAACGCTGAAACAGAAAGATGTGCATATCTGTTGTTATTTATAGAGATAGCCATTTTTTATTCTGCAAAAACACACTCACACATTGGTTTACAACAGCCATGGCGTATAATTTATGTGAACGAAGCTTGTATTCTATTATTTAATTTAAAATTCAGGGAAACACTTACAGAAATAAGCTTGTCATATTGACCGATATCTTATATCGAGTAACGTTTTACATTGATATTGTTGCACTATATAGAATATTTTGCACCCTTGAGGTTAGATGTAATTAATATTGGTTAATTTTAGGAGATTTGGCTTTTCAAGCTACGTAAATCATTTAAAGTTTTTCATATTCGTGAATTATAATAATTTAATATGTAAAAACTCTTTGTAGAGGATTGTAATATATTATAAACCAGCCAACCAGAGCATTAAAAAATATTTGAAAAGCATTGATAAAGTGATTTTATTAAAAAAAATGTATTTTTCAAAGTTTCTCTCATTTGTTGAGACTAGTGAAATTACCTTGTAACCATTGCCGCAGTTTAAAATCTTTATAGTTCATTACTGGTTATAAGTTCCATTTGAAAGTTTGCTTGTGTTATAACCACTTATGTTGTATTAAAAATATAAAATATGTGCCCTCCATATATTTTTATTTATCAATAATTTTTGGTTGGAAAAAAAGACAGAAGAAATTTGCAATAATTATCTTACAGTTGTTTAACAGAGTATAAAGTCAATATTAAATTCTTTTTTATTTAGTCACATATGCTAAATAATATTTTAGATTATGTAAAATTTACACACCTTCTATTTATATCTCTTTTAGGTCTGACGTGCGTATGTAAGTCACCTCAAGAAATTTTATCAGCCCTAAAATAAATAAATCTGTATAATATTTTGACAAATTTTACACGTCAGCAAAACGGAAAACGTGAATAGAGAAAATAGTGTTAAAATCCATTTAAAAACACACAGTCTCGTTCATTCATAACATTTCCATAATTTTGGGTGTACCAAGTAATTAAGTAATAAGGGTAACTTCAGGAAATCATTTTCCTGTAAAAGTAAGAATAATTTTCCATTTTTTTTAGATAAAATTCCCCGTGAAATATGTTCATTGTGTAAACATTAGCCTTATCTCCAATCAAATGTGTTGTGTTCTCTATACTATATTATTAAGGGATAAGTATATTACTAACATATATAATAATAACATTTAATGTCAAAATTTCTTGTTTTAGAAATTGCTGCGTATAGTTTTAGAAAGAAAATTTTATATTTTACTCCTCACCCCACTAATCACAATGCATTCGCTATAGACCTATTAATATATTTCCTCCTCCAAAACTAACAGTTTAACGGTAGTCGATATATAAATTGGGTATATGTATAATGTAATTGGTATATTATTAACTAAATCACAATTTGTTCTTATTATAATATTTATTATTTAAATTTCCTTTTTCAAAATACCTGATATATCACCCTAAAATTTTAAACAACCAATGCCGGAAAACGAAAGAAAATGCGATGCAGGCTATAACGTTTTTTAACCACTTGAAAAATCTCAAAAAACCAATGTAAATATTTAGTAAGGGACCGTATTTCATCATACAGTTAAAAATGATTTAAATTCTTCGTGATTCGTGTTTTTCGTCTGCTTTCATAACGAATCGTGAAAGAAGTATGTAATTAGTCATCAACTTTCCATCCATTTCTCCGCTAAATATACCTCGTTAACTAATCGAAGCTTCTGTCGGGGATGTCTTTGAAACATCCCACTAAATTGCCCATCTTACTAACCTTTAGCGTTTTGAATATTTATAAGCTCCACCCATTTTTTTTCAGTGACAAGGGTTAGGTAGAGACAATAAGAATTTTGAAAAAATAGAGAGCGCGCTGCTAACTACGTGTAATGAATGCTAAGTATATTATGCATTATGCATTCAATATTTACCCCACGAATGCATTTTAATTCACTTAGCATTTCTCATTGTGACGTTTGTTTATGACTCTTCATATGGAAATCGAAGTAAGTCAGCGCGATGGATGAACGAGTAAAGAGAAAGTAGGCGACGCTTAGAGAACTATTCATTATAATAATACAGAAATTGACTTTCAAAAGTTTTTACTACTTGTGAAGCTAGATATATAGAAATATGGTCGGAGGTTTTTTTGTGTAGCGACGGCGATCAATACGTATTGGATAATTTAAAACAAGGGTATAGTCATTAGTTGGATAACACTTAAGCCAAAGAATAGTTAAGCGGAATATTTAAATTAAAATTCTTAATTATTCTAACCTTCATTAGTACTTAGAACTAGAGTTTTCTTATGTTTTATATGTTTTTCGGTAGATGTAAATACCTATATATAACTAAATTGTGAGTGGATAATATTGATTTTATTCATAATACGAACAGTTTTCATAAATAACATAACCGTATTATTTCATTTTGAAAAAGAAAAATTGAGATGAAACAAGCCTAAACTGTTATATGAATCGAACTCGCACTGTGATGGTTTCGTACATAGGAAATTTTAAACATTTATTCATTTATTTTAAACTATTTTTAAATATTATATTATTTTCGCTACATAAATATATTGTAAATTCCTCAAAACTATAAAAATATAGTATCAGCGCTATAATTTTGCGGTAAATTTTACCTTATATTTTAGTAAGTATTTTTGTTCTATTGTTTCTTTTGGTAACCCGAAGATAAGTGAACAATTCTTTGTGAACATTTTTAACGAAATTTCTTGCTTTTACCATGATAGATGGACTGATACCTCTTTATTTAAGGGTTCATTTTTTTCCTTTTGACGTACGGAATCTTTATTATTCTCATTTTGCTTAGTCAAGTGAAATAATTAGTTAAGTTAAATACCGTAACGTACATGATTTAAAACATTTGTGTTATACTAATATTATAAATATCATAAAGTTTTTCGGTTACATACAAACGAAACGGATATATTTGAATGGAACTTTGACCCCTGATATTTACAATAGCAGAAGAAAAGTAGTCTTACAAGATATTAACATTGTTAATAAATTTGGAATTGATATCTGATACGCATAGTCTTTACCACACTTATTAATTTTCGAAAATAAAATACTTAAGGAGCTATGGGGAGTAATGTAAATATCCAATTAATTAACAAAATTGTAATTTAACAATAATATCTGCTTATGCCTATATTACATTCAATAATGGTATCTAGTCTACCAAGTGTACTACTTAAGTGTGAAGAAAAATTATTTACAGTAAATATTTTTGCCGTATAATTTGTATCAACCTAGCTTGAAAGAAATCTATTCAAATTTTTTTTGCGTAAATCATTTCGTGGTTGCTTCTTATATACTGTGTTCTTATATACGAGTAAAAAAATGATTGACCCCATTTTATTGATATAGTCAGATTGAATTAAATTCCATCTGAAATATTAATCTACAATACAGATAAACTAATCTACAATACAGACAAAACTGTTATTACCTCTACAAAAAGATATGTGGCGAGAATTTGAGATTATTTCGAAATATTCGTTTTATGGTGAAGGTACTAAGACTTGCTTGAAAATAGGGGATCGTCATAACAGTTGGAAAGTAGATCCAAAAATTGATAAATAAGAAATTCTATAATATTTGAAAAACATACACTCCGAGCGATAAATAGTAAAGGTGTAGCTATTCCCAATCCACTCCCGTATGTTTGTATGTAGGGATGAAAGTTCTTACAGGAATTGCTTTATAAAAACAAGTTATTTAGACTTTCCGTATTTTCCCTGCGTATGATGTTGCGACTAATAGGTAATTAGAAAATTAAACAAAACAATACGAGCATTTGGGTGAGTATTGCGAAGCGAGTCGAGGATTAAAAAGATGTCATAAGGCCACAGTGTATACACATTTAAGTCAAGTTTCATATAACAGGTTTTCTCAATACATTCCGATTTATTTCTTCGTTATTAAGTTTGACTTCATTTAGAGTTTATTTTTTTCAGTCATTTAGAGTTTTTACATGCGCCGTTAATATGTATATCGTTATTTATTATAAATAATTTATGGCGAATGGCGCAGAGTAGAATATTCATGAATATTTAAAATGATGTTGGATTATACCCGATCAATATCATTGCAAGCCATCCGTTCTGTTTTATGTGGGTTGAAGGAGTAAAATTGTGGTCAACATTCTTTTCGTTGTAAGTTTAATAAATGGAAAAAATGGATATAAGAGAAACAGGTTTAAGATAACTCAGCTTTGCCTACTGAGCTACTTCAAGTTTATCTAAAAATTTAATGGTGTTTAAACAGTTTGAAAATAAACAAAATCAATCCTCATCTCTGTGATTAATGTCATATTAACGCATTCTTTCTTCGTCGTGTATCCAGAATATTTATCCTAATTTACTGAAACCGTCATCATGAGAAAATGAATATAATGGTTTTAATTATGCATTTTAAAGGAAAAATGACGAAAATATTTAATAGATCAATGAAGCGATCTACCATAATAAAAAAAAATTTTATGTGCAGGCACACAAGATACAAAAGTGCAAACAAAAAGTGGCATTATAATACACCGTTTTTGGAAAAATACATGAAAAGTATTTAAAATAGGTTTAAATGCCTAGATTTATGATAATACCATAAAAATATAAATTTTGGTAATTAAACAATATAGTTTTTATAAATATAATTACCATTAATAGATGATATTATAGATATGTAATACTAGTAACATATGTACATATCTTTTTTAATGGTTTTCAAAACTCACTATTTTAAATAAAAAAAAAGACGGGATCCCTGAAAAGAATTAGTTACCATCGTTTTTTATGTTCCATGCTTATAAATTTATTGATTTGTACAATGCCATAGGATGATAACCGAATATTAAATAAAGTGTAAAATAAAGTTAGTAAAACAGTGAGAAATGGCAACTATATTAAAATTAATAAAATTAAACTGATACATAAAATATATATGGCTAATATTTATTTCCCTAAGCTCGGAGATAAAAGCGATTAGTTGCTTTAAATTTTATTACGTATCCATTATAAACTACTTCATCTATATTAATTTCATAGGCACCTTTATCCGTTTCAAAATATTCTAACAGCTAGTAATACATACGGACTTCACTTGTTTTGTTTTATTTAATTTACTTTTAAACAGTTAAACGGATTATTACAAAACGCACTAATTAATCGTACTTATTTATTTCATTAAACTTTTGAATGTGACCTAGTGTTTTTAATAATTTTTAAATTTTGTGTACTGCAACATAACAACCTATGTTCCAATGTTACATATTAATGAAATATTTTATTTATATATTTCTACAGCTCAAAACCTAAGTAACACTAACACCTAGTAACACATACGGACTTCACTTGTTTTGTTTTATTTAATTTACGTTTAAACAATTAAACGGATTATTACAAAACGCACTAATTAATCGCACTTATTTATTTCATTAAATAGGTTACTTTTGAAAGTGACCTGGTGTTTTTAACAATTTAAAGAAAAAACTATCTACGTTCCAATGTTACACTTTATTGAAATATTTTATTTATATATTTCTACAGCTCAAAACCTACATACAAATTTTGTCGTACGATGACTTGAAATTTTGTTGCGTGGCCCCAGTGAAGAAAATTACGCAGAAATGTCTTCAGATGCAATCTCTAAACGTCTTATTTTATAAATTGTTTTTCTTCACATATTTTACATGTTTATTTAATAACGTAAAACAACTACTATTGTATTTATAATCGAAACCCATTTATGGTAAAACATTAATATAAAGGTCGACCTTTTACTTGGACTGAATCGTTTCTCAGGGATTTGGAATAAGAAGTATCATGAACAAGGAAAAAATTGATAAGAATCGTTTTAAGGTTACTTTAATATTTCTAAGATAATCAGTATTGTTTTTAATGCCTTTAAAAATCACTATTCGTGAAAATATAACACAGTTTTACTGATATAAAATATTTGAAGGGCAAGTTATATATAATGTCATGCCGGTTATGTTGAAAAATTTTCAAATTACGGTACAAATTTTTTTTGCCACAAATGAATCTATGCATTCTATTTTGTGTATATATATATATATATATAAAAATGTATATATATATATATTTATATATATATATATATATATATATATATATATATATGTATATATACACATAAACGAAGTTGTATTCAAAAATTGATAATATAATCGATGCATGTATGTAATTAAAAATATCTGCAAAACCATGAAATGTCTTTAGTCTAAATTGGCCTATTGTTTACTTATAACATGAATATTCGTAAACAAAAACCATTGACTTGTAAGGAAATTCAAAATTATAACTGAACCTTAATATATGGTCCAAATTTCCTGCTCATATATACTACACACGGATAAGTATGAATTTTCATATTGCTGTTTCGATATTATGTTCTCGTCGGTGTCATCGTTTGTTGAAACTCAAACAATTACAACAATGACATATTACTCAAAGGAACTATGGAAACTACCGAGACCACTGTGCGCAGGACAATGTTTTATGTTATTATTGTAGAGATATATCTTTCAATAATCTGAATAGGTTTGTGCAAGATTATGCTTTGTCGTTCTGCTTGGTTGAATAATCCGAGGCAAATTGGATATAATGAAGTACCGAGGTTGTAATTTTATATATTTATTTATCTAACTATACTCCGGAGCATGATCCCTTTGTCGATTCTACACTAATTATTGATTGAATTAGTTTAGTTCCGATTCTTAACATGTTAGAAGTATTTTATATGTTTACCAGTTTCTTAAGTGTAAAAACAAAAAAGAACACCTTATGTATATATTTATATATTTATATATATATATATATATATATATATATATATATATATAAATATATTATTTTTACGTATAAAGCTTCGCACATTTTTAAAATGTGCGAAACTTTATAAATATTATTAAATTGGCGAGGGACGAATTAATATTTATACGATATTTTTTTTACCGAACCTGTATGCAAATTTAGTTCGGACTTCTATTGTTTGAAAAGCCAATCTTTTAATATAATATAATTTTAATAAGCCAATATTTTCTCAGAATGAGTAATCAAATCTGGGAAAAAAAACGTAAATAGCAAGTAAGGCCACAAGAAAAGAAAAATCAATTATCTTTATTTAATTTTTGAAAATGATGGAAATCTCGTCATAGAAAAATGACAATAAATCATAAAAAAATTCGTAAAAAAGCGAACGGAACCAGAACTACAAATAAAAAAGTAAAATTAAGCAAACAAATTTTTCCAAAGATGACCTTAAGAGAATTTTTTTTATTTATATTTAAAATATTGAAACTTAATATAAGAAAATTATGTGACAAAATTTGACCTAAATTAATATAATCAATTATTATGATGAAAAGTAAGCTAAAATATATGTAATTCGATCAATCATATTAAGAGAAAACATTAAAGGCTAGCATAGCAGCAGCGTTAATTCCGTGTTATATGCGATAGATTGATTAGTTTGACTCAATGGTGCTAATAATACTTCAATGGGCATACATCGTCTCGTTTACGAATAAACCACTTCTTTATGATCGGTTAAGAAAAAAATAGAGGGAAAATTATATACATGAGCTTTTAACACTCTGGATATTAGCTTAAAATATCTTCTATTAAGTATCAGAATAGAGATATGGATAGTTCCATCCTTGTTGTTTGACAATGTTTCCATCAAACCTGACTTTAACTTCTATCAAACCTAACTTTTTTTCAATCCAATATAATTTCCTGTAAAGGAAATCCAAATTTTCTAGACTTTTCAAAAATTACTTATCTAAATTTGTATTTCGTTATATTTATTTTCATTATCTTTATGTTTTCATTTCATTTTCCTCCTTGACCAAGTCGAATTCGCTCAAACTTTATTCATATTATGTTTATTTGATTTATAAATTTAATACCTGAAAGTAATAATACCAATTCCTTATCTACCCTCTGTCTAACTGGTATGGCAATTAGAAAGTATAATTTAACACGTCAGAATTATGGTTTGTACTTTTTTTCAGGCTTCCAAAGTTTGCAAACATTCGTCCAATTTTTAATAACACAAATTAAAACTTACCTCATTTTTTCCACTTTTGAATCAATTTTAGGACAATGTGTCTATTGAATTTCCACAATAAAATATTTTACATTATTTGGGAATGTTTTGTACAAATTTTTTCAGCTTTTTTACATTTTTATTACGTTTGATACAATGCCTCTGAAAGAAATTAGTTACGCTCAATTCTGATCTGTTTTTAAAAATTTTTTTCTTTTTAAATTAGTTTTCAAAATACAAGTACCAAATTTTTGACCATATTTTCGAATTTTGTTTATTTAATTTTGCAAACATATGCTACAGCTTCGTTTTTTTATTTCAGTATCATTATTACCTATTAGCATTATGGCGAAAAACGTTCCTTTAAAATAAAGTTGTAACGAGAGTTCCAAAGTTCCAAGTTTTGAAATTTTATTTTAAAGCATTCTGAAATCTATTTATAAGCATTATAATAAAGAATTAATTTTTATTATAATGCTATTAAATAGATAGTGAATAAAATGAGAAAAGTGCGAAATATCTGCCTGATAGTTTTTCAAATCTTCCTTCCAAAATCCACCAGAAATGTTTATTATTTAAAGACGTTTTTATAGTTTATGCTATAAGAGTTTAATGATTTCATTGAATTAAAATTTTATATAAAAGCAGCCTATGATATTTTCAAACTTTAATTACTTTGTTCTACATTCTTTCCCATGTACTTTTGCATTGAATTTGTCTGTATAATTCATTTTCACGTTTTTGTACCTTAAACGAAAAACTGGAATACTTATGAAATCGTTCACGTGTCTGTTCATCTTTTTGCACCTGCGGCATGAAATAATTTTTATAAAAAACAAATGAAGCAGAAACTTAATATTTGGTGTAATCATTAAACTTATTGATGCGAACGTTTATCAAAAACTAACGCCCAAAAATATTTAGATGAAATTGTTAAAAGGGGGCAATTTAAATACGCAATTTTATAAAATTTTCATATATACCTCGGGAAATCGTTTCAAACGGCGATTTAAAAACATATCAAAAATATTGTTTTTTTTAATTATGGATGGTACGAGACAAACTGAAAAACTTACAAAAAAAATGTGTTTATTTCCTCAAAATTAATCAACTTAAAATCATGAAAAAATTAGGTCTTTAGAAACCTATACAAGGTTTTGGGAAAACTAGAACAGTGTTTATAAATGTCGTAATTTTTGCAATATATATCATTCTTATAAGCCTTTGAGTTACATTATAGGCCATGTGTTCATGTTGTAAAAAAAAATTTCTTATATGTAATAGCATAACACGATAACATGTGCCCTTTGTAAGAGCCTAAATGTTTATGGTACCTTCCTAGGGTGAGGTGCACTCGTAGATGATAGTTTTTAAAATATTTCGGTTCATAACACTACTGATATTCTTGGGACTACAATTGCTTATTGTTTGAGATTTAATATATCGGATTTTAAAACTATTTTCTCCATTAAACACTTCTCAGCAAAATTAAATTTTTCATAATTTCCTTCTAAAGTAAGTATACAAAACGTTTTAAAGGCATTATGTATTCCCCTTATTATTTTCGTCATTATTATGTCAGAAAGTACGTAAGGCTTTATTACCATAGCTCATTGTTAAAATATAATAAGTGTTGTATAATGGGGCATTAAAAATAAAAAGGAAAGTAGTCAGTAACTTTGTATTGACGAAGGTGTTTATATTCCTGGTTGATCGAAATTCAGTTTACACAGAATCTAATCGACATAAACGTTTACTCCGACACCCTCTAATTACATTGTAATCAATCATTTTAAAAGAGAATTAAGTACATTATAAAACTGGAGTTAGTTTTGTAACTATCAACAGGCGTGTGTGATGGCTAAAGGTATGTTTATTCCATTTTGACTTTTAAAGTCATTTATTTATTTGGAGGTCAGTTTATTTATAGACATCGATCGGTACTTATCATAAGAATTAATTGACCTATATATTATGGATATATAAAAATGGGTTTTAGTACTTTTTGCAGTTAAAACAAATGAAATGGAATATATAAAAAAAATTGTTTGTCTGTTAAGTCGGTTTACGGACGATAGTTTTACGTGATAACGTCATAAAGAGACATTGATGAAAAATTTCATGCTTTTATGAATTAAATTGAAATATTATAACTGAATTATTATGATTTTGTATAATACAAAGAAAGAGTTAATTGAAAATTACATTTTTTTCAATAAATTAACATTTATTAACGCTCGTTAGCAGAACTATTCGAACTGCTAGCTCTGATGTCACGCGAGAAGAGAGACAAATTCAGACGCTTGGACCGATCGTGCCTCTCTATCACTTGTTCCGCGCTCTCGCTTGCACGCTTAGGCTGAGGCGGAACGTGACACTTCCATGCGTGCAGCCGGTGTTAATCTATTTATAGGACGTTATCCCTTCAAAAATAAGATGTAAATAAACTAAAAACCTATTTGTAATTATGTCGTTAGGTTACGCTACGTGTTTACGTCAAATTAACGTACGTTACTTTGCAAGGTTTACATCTCGCTACAACTATGTAGAGTCGAAGTAGTATGAATTTAACTATGTTAAAATGACGCTATTTACCTATAAAGAATTAAAGTTTAAAAACACCTATTTAAATAGTGGATTACTCATTTATTAATATTTTATTCTGTGGGGATATCGTCACGTCAAAGTATATTTTGGTTGGGACATTTGACGTCTAAGTTTATTTTGGTTTCAGATTTTTTAAATAAATAGTAGTACTTCGTAGTTTTCTTTGCCTTCTTAAATTGCTGATGCAAATTAGTGAAAGTAATTTTATTTCAAAGTTTTATTAAAATATTAGTATATACAGTTTTTCAAATATTTTAAGGCTTTGCTGCACAATTGTAAAAGCATAAAGTCATTGCACGTCACTCACTTAATAATTTATTGCACGGTAGCCTCACAATTTGCATCAAAGTTTCTAAAAGAAAAAAAATATCCGCCTTATTTTCGACGCGCTACTATAGTTTACCCCTTAAACATGATTGTCTTGGAGTGTATAAACTAGGTAACACTATATTTAAACATAAATATCAATGTAATTAAATGTGTATAAAAAATTTTTTAATAAAAAATTGTAAGAGTATGATTATTTTGAAGTAAAATACAAATGAAAAAAATTTAATTTGTACAACAAAATTAAAATATTTAGTAACATCAGACTAAGATGTTGAAACTAAAAGGGAGTTTTTAATTTTCTAGGATAAAAGACACCAAATATACACCCATAATGATATTTAATGATTATATCTTCATATAAGTGAACGGTAGTAAACTATGTGTGTCACGTTCCGTCATTACGATCACGCCATAAAAAAATGGGAAATAAATATATTGATAACTCATTCTAATAATACGCAGAAATATTGTGCGTAGGAGCACCTATCGATTAAACTTTTTTATGTTCTGAACTTCGTACGATCAAAACCTAACGGTTACAATATTTTTAGCGCATTGAAATTCATATGATCTGAAGTTTTCCAATAATACGCACTTAATAAGATAGGGAAAAAATATTTTTATCAAAATGTTTATATTTAGGGCAGTGACATTAACGTAATTTTTTGCTACATCCCAATGGATATTTTCTTGCAAAGTTCTATGCAACTAGGTAAAAATTTGAAAAACTATGAGAAAAAGGGTAACGGTTGGACAGGCAGCTATAAAAAGTTTCTTCCTTTCAAATAACAAGAAAGAGTGAAATCCGAATTAGGGGAAAGCGTTGGGAAATTCAAACATCAGTAAATAATAAAAAAGTATATCTTCCATTGGCAATGCCCGTAGCTTACACGAAAATAAAATTAACCTTTGTTGAGAAAAATATCCATTTTTCCAACTAAATTACTGCTAGTTAAATAAATAGCCTGGAATGAGAAACTTTTTATTCTTGATATTTTAGATATCACCTTTTTTTCTAAGAAGAAAGATAAGCCATACTGTCAATTCAATAAAATAACAGAAAAAATTGGTGAAAGACGCCATAACGACTTGTCAACATTTACCTATCTCGGTAATAGCATAATAAATTCGCAAAATAAGTTTGTGGGAGCCCCGTTTAGAGAAGACTCAACTTGGTGCTATTAAATACGAAGAAGAAAGAAACAAATTTATTCGGGACATCTTGTGAAGTTAGCATATCGACGACGCTTTTGATGCCATATTGTCTTTCCAAATGTTTGTGTTGTTCAACGTTTGCGTTATTGTTAATTATGGAGGCGATGAGACTAATAATGATTTGTAAAATATAGACTTGCCGGGTTATCTACCAATTCTATCTACGATTATCTACAATTCTACTTAATTGTATAATCCACCACATTATAATAAATGCGTAATTAATTTTATATGGGAGAAATTTGCATATGAAGGAAATTTGTTCCTCCCTCCTCTTTATTTGTTCTACTCCTCAAAGCTTTGACCATATTGCTGCCTTCGAGATAATGTTTAATTACTCATATACCCAAGCTCTCTTAGTCGTACTTACGACAAAACTATGATTTGATAATAAGTTTATAATTAAATAAATATTCAACCAACATTGTAAACATGGATCTTTTCATATCGATTATTTTGATTTCAATTTAGCTCCTTTAAAATGGGTATAGCTTAATTATGTATTCAAGTGTCATTTAATGTAGCCGAATTAAATAATATATTTTACTAGTTTTGTGCTCATGGTTTTATGACATGAATTTTCTTTTAAGTTGGCGCACATGAAGCAGTTGTTTCGCCAATTTAACAGAAAAGTCGATTGATTATATGGTGGATTATACAATTAAGTAGAATCGTATTAATAATTGATAGATAACCCGGCAATGTAAAATCTATATTTTACAAATCGTTATTCGTCTCATCGCCTCCACACTTAACAACAATGCAAACGTTGAACAACGCAAAAATTCGGAAAGACAATATGGCATCAAAAGCGTCGTCGTTATGCTCACTTCACAAGATATTCCGAATAAGTTTGTTTCTTTCTTCTTCGCATCTAATAGCACCAAGTTGAGTTCTAAACGGGGCTCCTACAAACTTGCTTTGCAAATTTATTATGCAATTAGCGAGATAGGTAAATGTTGACATATCGTTATGGCGTCTTTCACTATTTTTTTTATTATTTTATCGGATTCACAGTATGGCTTATCTTTCTTCTTAAAAAAAGATAGTATCTAAAATATCAAGATTAAAAAGTTTATCATTTCAGGCTATTTGTTTAACTAGCAGTAATTTAGTTGAAAAAATGGATATTTTTATCAACAAAGGTTAATTTATTTTTGTGTAAGCTACAGGCATTGCCAATGAAAGATATATTTTTTTTTATATTTACTGATGTTTGAATTTCACAACGTTTTCTCCTAATTCGGATTTCACTCTTTCTTGTTATTTGAAATGAGGAAACTTTTCATAGTTGTCTGTCCAACCGTTACCCTTTTCCTTATAGTTTTTAAAATTTTAACCTAGTTGCCTAGAACTTTGCAAGAAAATTCTATTTATGAAAATATCCATTGGTATGTAGCAAATATTATGTTATTGTTACTGTCCTAAATATAAACATTTTGATAAAAATAATTTTTTACCTATACTATTAATATAATTATTAGTAGGATAGGGAAAAAAGTAGTATTGGATAAATTTTTGAAAATTAAATTAAACTTTCATTTCAATTTTCTGGAGTTTACTCCGCAAGAATCGATTTATAAATATTTTTTATGAGGAGTAAATGAGAACTTCAGATTATATGAATTTCAATGCGCTGAAAATATTGTAACCGTTAGGCTTTGATCGTACGAAGTTCAGAACGTAAAAAAATGTAATCGCTAGGTGCTTGTCCGCGTAATATTTCTGCGTATCTTTATAGAGAGATATCAATATGTTTATTTCCCATTTTTTTATGGCGTGATCGCAATGATGGAACGTGACACATAGTTTACTAGCGTTCGCTTAGATGAAGATGTAATCATTAAATATCATTATGGGTGCATATTTGGTGTCTTTTATCCTAGAAAATTAAATACTTTCTTTTAGTTTCAACATCTTAGTCTGATGTTACTAAATGTTTTTAATTTTGTTGTATAAATTTGATTATTTTCATTTGTATTTTACTTGGAAAATAATCATTTACTTGAAAATAATCATAACTTTTTATTAAAGAATTTTTTATACACATTTAAATACATTGATATTTATGTTTAAATATAGTGTTACCTAGTTTATACACTCCAAGACAATCATGCTTAAGGGGTAAACTATAGTAGCGCGTCGAAAATAAGGCGGATATTTTTTTTTCTTTTAGAACCTTTTCTGCAAATTGTGAGGCCAATGTGCAATAAATTATTACGTAAGTGACGTGCAATGACTTTATGCTTTTACAATTGTTCAGCAAAGCCTTAAAATATTTGAAAAACTGTATATACTAATATTTTAATAAAACTTTCAAATAAAATTACTTTCAATAATTTGCATCAACAATTTTAGAAGATAAAGAAAACTACGAAGTACTAGAAGTACTACCAAAATAAACTTAGACGTCAAATTTCCTAACTAAAATATAACTTGACGTGATGATATCCCTATAGAATAAAATATTAATAAATTATTAATCCACTATTTAAATGGGTGATTTTAAAATTTAGTTCTTTACAGGTAAATAGTGTTATTTTAAGATAGTTAAATTCATACTACTTGGACTCTACGTACTTGTAGCGAGATGTAAAGTTTGCAACGTAACGTACATTCATTTGACGTAAACACTTAGGGCATCCTAACGACAAAATTACAAATGGGTTTTTAGTTCATTTACATCTTATTTTTTATAAATTTCATTTTGTTTGTTTTAACTGCAAAAAATACCAAAACCCATTTTTATATATCCATAATATATAGGTCAATTAATTATCATGGTAAGTACCGATCGATGTCTAAAAATAAAATAATCTCCAAATAAATAAATTACTTTAAAAATTAAAATGGAATAAACATAACTTTAGCCATCACAATAAGAATAAGAATAACTTTAGTCATCACACACGCCTGTTGATAGTTACAAAACTAACTCCAGTTTTATAAGGTACTTAGTTCTCTTTTAAAATGATTGATTACAATGTAATTAGTGGGCGTCGGAGTAAACGTTGCGGTTTTATTTTTATGTCGATTAGATTCTGTATAAACTGAATTTCGATCAACCAGGAATAGAAACACCTTCGTCAATACAAAGTTACAGACTACTTTCCTTTTTATTTTTAATGCACTATTATACAACACTTATTATATTTTAACAATGAGCTATGGTAATAAAGCCTTACGCACTTTCTGACGTAATAATGAGGAGAATAATAAGGGGAATACACAATGCGTTTAAAACGTTTTGTATACTTACTTTGGAAGGAAATTATGAAAAATTGAATTTTGCTGAGAAGTGTCTAATGGAGAAAATAGTTTTAAAATCCGATATATTCAATCTCAAACAATAAGCAATTGTAGTTCCAAGAATATCAGTAGCGTTATGAACCGAAATATTTTAAAAACTATCATCTACGAGTAGACCTCACCCTATGAAGATACCATAAACATTTAGGTTCTTACAAAGGGCACATGTTACTGTGCTAAATTATTATATACATGAAATATTTTTTTTGCAACGTGAACACAATGCCTATTATGTAACTCAAAGGCGTATAAGAATGATATATATTGCAAAAATTACGACATTTAGAAACACCGTTCTAGTTTTCATGAAACCTTGTGTAGGTTTCTAAACAATTAATTTTTTTATGATTTTAAGTTGATTAATGTGGGAAATATGAGGTGAGCTTTTGTAAATTTTTGAGCTTGTCTCGTAAGACATACTATCCATAATTAAGAAAACAATATTTTTGAGATGTTTTTAAATCGCCGTTTGAAACGATTACCTGAGTTATACATGGAAATTTTTAAAAAATTGGGTACTTAATTTGCGCCCTCCTAACATTTTCATCTAAATATTTTTGGGCGTTAGTTATTAAGATACGTTCACATAAATAAGTTTTATGACGATTCCTAATATTAGTTTCTACGAAAATTATGTCAAGTCGCTGTGACAAACAGGTGAACAGGTACGTGAATGATTTCATAAGGATTTTGCTTTTCCGTTTGAGGTACAAAGACGTGAAAACGAATTATACAGAAAAAATCAAGGCAAAAGTGTATGGGAAAGAATGCAAAACAAAGTAATTAAAGCTTGAAAATCTCATAGGCTGCTTTTATATAAAATTTGAATTCAATAAAATGATTAAACTCTCAAAGTATATACTATAAAAACGTTTTTAAACAATAAAGCATTACTGGTGAATTTTGGAAGAAGATTTGTTGTTTGATTTTGGATTTAAAGTTTAAAAAACTATCAGCCAGAAATTTCGCACTTTTCTCATTTTATTCACTATCTATTTAATAACATTATAATTAAAAGTGATTCTTTATTATAATGCTTATAAATAGATTTCATAATGCTTTAAAATATAATTTCAAAACATGGAACTTTGAAACTCTCGTTCCAACTTTATTTGAAAGGAATGTTTTTTGTCGTAATGCTAATAGATAATTATACTGAAATAAAAAACGAAGCTTTAGCATATGTTTGCAAAATTAAATAAACAAAACTTGAAAATATGGTTAAAAACTGCGTTCTTGTATTTTGAAAACTAATTTAAAAAGAAAAAAATTATCAGAAACAGATCAAAATTGAGAGTAATTAATTTCTTTCAGAGGCATTATCAAACGTAACAAAAATGTAAAAAAGCTGAAACAATTTATATAAAATATTCCCAAATAATAGTTGCTGTGAAAATATTTCGATTTGGAAATTCCAGCCAAAATTTATAATATAACTTGGTTAAAGCCTCTGTAAGTACATTGCCATTTGTATAAGCAATTAATGTGAGAAGTAAATTTCTGTAACAGAATTGTTGATTCAATGGTTATTTGTTTGGAGCGCAGCCTTCGGCATTCCGCCCTTGCTCAATTACAATTTTAATTATATTCCAAAAGTTTGTTTATCTTTGACACATTTCCTAACCAACTTGGGCATCTTAAATAATTTGGCAATTCAACAATTTATGGACTTTGACTTTCTTCGGCAAACTTTATAGTTGTTGCTGTTCGGTAGTATGAAAATTCAATTATTTAGTTTTGATTACGTAAATGGAAATGTAATGCGTGGTGTATAAGAGTTATTGCATGTTAAGTAAGAAAGGTTACGAATACTCTCTCAGTTGCTATAGTTTTCTCAAGTATAGTTAACAGATGGAGTTCAAATCTCGATTTCAAATGAGGGATTGTTTTACGACAGTAAATATTTTCTCTCAATTTTCAAAATTTTACTCTTTTTGGCACATTGTCCTTAAAATGACTTGAAAATGTGAAAAATGAGGTAAGTTTTCATTTGTCTTATTAAAAAATGGACGAATGTTTGCAAGAATCCTGTTGAAAATAATGATAAACAATAATTCCGGCTTGTTAAATTATACGTTCTAATTGCCATCCCAGTTACAAAAAGCGTAGTTAAGGTTAAATCTATAAATCAAATAAACATAATATGAATAGAGTTTGAGCGAATTAAACTTGATCGAGGAGGAAAATGAAATGGAAACAAAAAGATAGTGAAAATAAATATAATAAAATAAAAAACTTAGGTAATTAATTTTTGAAAGGTCTAGACAATCTAGATTTTCTTTACATAGGTAGCAGGAAATTATATTGGATTGGAAAAAAAGCTATGATTGAAAGAATCTACTAATTTTGAAACGAGTTATAACTAAATTTCGTCAATTTCGACTTTGAGCAAGGATGGAAACATTGCCAAACGACAGGGATTGATCGACCCATATCTCTTCTAATACTTATATATAATATAATATTTTAGATCGTTAATATCCAGAGCGGTAAAAGCTCATGTATTTAATTTTCCCTCAATATTTGAGACAGTTTTCTTTTAACCACCGACCCGATCATAAAAAAGTGGCCTATTCGTATACGATATGATGTATGCCCATTGGAATTTTATTAGCACCGTTAAGTTAAACTAATCCATGTATCGCATATGACACTGAATTAACGCTGTCACTATGCTAGCCTTTAATGTTTCCTCTTAATATTATTGCTGGAATAACATATATTTTAGCTGACTTTTCATAATAATAATTGATTACATTTATTTAGGCCTAATTTTATTACGTTATTTTCTTATAATAAGTTTCAATATCCTAAACATAAAAAAAATTCCTCTTAACGTCATATTTGGAAAAATTTGTTTGCTTAGTTTTATAATTTTATTCATAGTTCCGTTTCCTTTTGCTTTTTCATAAATTTTTTTTCTAACCAACTCTCATTAGACACTAGTACATTTCTTATTAAAATTTTCTCACTGATGTTTTACACACTAGTGCATTTGAAATAAAATTTTGTCCGTGGTTTTTTGGGTCTCAATTTAAATAAATATTGTAACGATCAAGAAAATCTTTTTAACAACCATTTTCCCAAATTACCTCTGGCTATTTCAAATATATGGTATTAAACTAAGATTATGAAGCCAAGCAGAACGATAAAACATAAACTTACACAAAACTATTCAGATTATGCCAAGATATATCGTTACAATAATATGATAAAATATCATCCTACGCACAGTGGTCTCGGTAGTTTCCATAGTTCCTTTGAGCGACGATAGAGCTGCATAAAAGTGAAAGCTCCGCTTCCCCGAGACGGAATTTATACGCAGCCGAATTTACGAAAATATAAAGTTCATGAGGCATACCATAGCCAGCATTAGGCGAGCGGCTCGGCTCCAACAAAAACCGTCTAAAAAGATAAAACTGTACAAATAGAAAGCGACTGTGAATAGCGACCTAAATCGAGTGGTTAGGTTAGCATGGACATATATGTTGCATCATTATGAGTTTAGTTAACCAAGGTATTTATTATTAACTCAAGAAAAATTAATGGCGTTAAACGGTCTAGCTCTTTTTAAAAACTCGAAATACTTATTTTATACCGACCAAGGATATATACATAGGCTTAGAAGGTTTTTAATTATATTTGGCTTTTAAACATATTTGTTTAAGTTATCCATAATTTATTATATTCTTTATTATAACGGTGAAAAATTAGTTAACCAGCGTTTTATCAATTTATGTAATTTTTAGCGACTTTACTTCAAAAAATATATTGTTTGAAAAAAGTTCGTAAACAATACTGAATTCCCTATTTTTGCCAATTTCCTTGTAAATAAATCTCCAACTTTAGTTAAAACTCAAGTAAATAGTTTTCACGTTATTATGTTTAAGAGACAGAACTATATATATATATATATATATATATATATATATAAATAGTAATATGTCATTGTTGTAATTGTTTGAGTTTCAACAAACGATGACACCGACGAAAACATAATATCGAAATAGCAATATGAAAATTTAGACTTATCCTTATGTAGCAATATATATATATATATATATATATATATATACATATATATATATATATATATATATATATGTATTTATTTATTTATCTATATATTTTTTTAAATAAAATAGAATGCAGATTCATTTGTGGCTAAAAAAATTTGTGACATCATTTGAAATTTTTTCAATATAACCAGCATGACATTACATATAACTTGCCCTTTAAGTATTTTATATCAGTAAAACTGTGTTACATTTTCACGGATAGTGATTTTTAAAGGCATGAAAAACGAAACTGTATTTCTTTCGAAACTGAATTTACATTAAACTCAGAAAATATTCCATTACATTTTTCCTTTTTTAAGATGCATTAATTTTTTTCAAAACCAACCAAAGAAGGGAAAGATACAGTCTAAGCGAGACGCAATCGACCTTTATATTAATATTTTACCATAAATACGTTTCGATTATAAATACAATAGTAGTTGTTTTACGTTATTAAATGTTTACAATACGGAAACCATTATTTCTTTCGTCAAGGTCTTGCTTTTCACTTGATATTTGTCGTAAAAGTGTTTTCTGTTTTCTTCTATTTAAAAGCTGTATTAATTAAGTGTCAATGAATATTTTTATTAATTGTTAACGAATTGAATTACTATGCCATAAAATAAATTATTATACACTTTTTGAGACAAAAACCTCACGACATTAAATTCGTAGCCTCTAACATTGTAGAATACAACTGTCTCCAATGGGCTGTTTAAAATTGCTCAATTAAAAATTCTCAAAATATTCTCGAGTGTATTCGTCGTTTAGTAAAATCATATATCTCTAAATTTAACAGCACTTCCTGTAATAAACCTGGCTCATGGTTTGGGAGAAACTCTGATATGAATTCTGTTACACCTTAAGAGTCTTCCATTTTGTCTGCCTAAAAGTGCAAATTAATAATCTCATGCGAAGTTAAACTCGTCAGTTCAGAAATATAGTAAAGTCCTTCTCAAACATTACTTGTTGGCCGAAGAACTATATATTCAGTAGCAGAAGTCGATTTTTAATTAAATCGTTATACTACAGACAAATTAATAATGCAGACATTAATTTAATTTTTGAGCGACAAATGGAATGAAGGACGTATTGAAATTGTTAAAAAATAGAACCAGATTTTTTAAACAAAAATGAAAGCGAAAATGTTACTCAAACATAAAGAATGCAATAAAAAATGTCTAGAACATGTATTTATGCATAACAAGGTCTAAAGTCGCGTAGCAAGTTTGCGCTGTGAGCGCCTAAACGGATAATATTTGTGGTGGAAAAAAATACTTTGTTTTTGCCTACAAAAACGGTGAACGATGAACGGTATTTACGAAAGCAACTGGGTCAGATAAATAATAATTATTCTCTGTTAGAGAAAAAAACTGCATCTTAGAGATATTCAGTAGCTCTTATGATTTTAATGTGAATTGTACTTGTATTTGACTTCGACAAATGTAATTCACATTAGAGACAAAATGATACATCAGACAAACTGAGATAAACAGACACAATCTGTTTTAAATTAGTGCAAAAAGCCCGCCAAGTTTGAGTATAACTCGTATTACGAGAGTAAATAAATTAAACCATTCCCAATTATTTATTTTTCATAACGTAAATTTATTCCTTGCTTCTTTCAGCTGCTTAAGATCATTATGACTATTTCAATAAATATAAGAACTAAGGTATTCACTATAATTTTCCTGTAAAATTGTTTGTCAGATTTTACGAACCCTGTTTTTTGTTTTTGGTTTTTGTTTCAGTAATTTCGGAGAGAGAGATGCTGGTTATGCTCTGTAATAAATATTATAATAAATATTTTTAAAAAATGCAATTTACAATTGGGAAAGAAATGTTATAGTAGTACTAGCAGTGCCTACGACTTCGATCGTAACAAATTAATATACAGACAGAAAACATTCTAATCATAATATTATTCTAATTAATAATTCCAGAATTCACTTGAATACAATTATACATATATCTGTATATATATATATATATATATATATATATATATATATATATATATATAGATATATATATACATATATATATATATATATATATATATATATATATATATATATGTATATATATATAAATATATATATATATATATATATATATATAGATTTCACAACTTCATATTATGCAAATTCCTCTTTAAAAAGTAGCTAGTGTAGAATATGTGTGTTAGCAAAATATATTTCGGTACTCTATGTCTATATATCGCACCTCCGGTGCAACACTCGCTTTTGCATTTTTTTTAAAAATGGGTTAAACATGCATTATGTAACCTAAAGTGCCCCTGCACTTGATGAGATAATGTTTTTTAAGTAGTACTAATAGTAATGAGAGCTAAATGTCGTGGTTTTGGCGCGAAACTAGGTGGCACTAGAAGCGACATCGTTTCATTGGTTAGTTACGCGCGGCACCCAACAAGTGTGGGAGCGTCTCGGAGCTACAATGTTATTAAGATAAATGTGACATTTTATTTTATGAATTCTGGAACAATAATGTTCCAAATACAGTTATGACCTTGTTCCTATAATTTAAAATTCATTTAGTAGTTTTGTTTCGTAGCGACAGTGCAATTTGACTTTGCTTCTCCGATTTTGATGTTTTTATTGCAAAAATAGGGAAGTAAGTACATACTGTAACAGCGATATGTATGAATTGTGTAAGATTAAAGTTTCTTGGAAAAGAATTAATGTATTTTTATGAGATTTTGGAAGCACCTTTATACTTTAAAAGTGGTCATATAATAAAAATTTTATAAGAACGCCTAAATTTTTTCTTGAGAAACTTCAGTCTTATAACGCCCATGTATTTACATTGTATACATAGCTCTGCTGCTGTGCGTACAAACCAAAAGGAAAAGTAATGCATTTTAGATTAAAGATTTATCAAACTATTTAAATAACAGTTTACAAAAAAAAATATTTTCTTTTTGTTTTAAGCTTTTTATGGAATCAACCTGATAATCAAGTAAAATTAATAATCGCGGAAAAAAGTTAGTATTGTGGGCCTGTCTCAAAACACCAGTATTGAATCCGACGAATCTTTAGAAACTCCTCCTGATTTAAGTGTCAAGCAAGATAATAGATGGCCGTGATTTACCATCATCAACCCTACCGTCTTTATTATGTGACCATACTGTTGATGTTGAACATTATCCGCCAAACCTAGATAATTATCCAAAAACTGGCGACTTTTCTGGTCCTAATTCAGGTGATGAGTTTAAACTTTCATCTAGTTCGTCTTCCAGTAGTTCATCTTCCAATAATTCGTCTTATAAAAGTAGCTCTGATAATGAAGCTGTTGATAGAGCAAACCCAGAATCAGAATTACAACCAAAAAAAAAGAAGAAAACCAACTCGTAATCCAAATAACTGGAAGAAGAACATTGCGTTAAACAATTCGGGCAAAGCTTATTTCTCAATAAAAACTGGGAAGATAGTGGAAGCCAGAAAAATGGGCCCCAGTTGTAGGGATAAATGTTCACTGCCTTGTTAATTGAAGTTCATCAGTGAAATAAATGAAATATTTACAAATTAATGGAAATTAGGAAGCGTAGAAAGACAACGAGACTATATGAGTGCTTGTTCCGGATTACTTGAACTTACAAGCCGTCGTCTAAAAACAAACAGTACGCGACGCAACCCCAGAAAAGGATGTAATGCATTTTATATACTCAATGGAAGCCACGAATTCTGGGTTTGCAAAACATTCCTGATAAATATTTTAGCTATCTCTCATATAAGTATTATAACTGTTATTGATGGCAAGCAACTCAATAATGACATTATTCCACAAGATCATCGAGGGGAACACGGAAAATAGTGTAAATTGGACAGTGAAGTTGTACAAGCCGTAAAAGATCATTTGGGATCAATTCCAAAAATAGGAAGCCACTCTCTAAGGGAAAAAGCAAGTATTTACAAGCTGTTTTGCCTTGCCCTGTAGGAACTTAATCTGCATTTTTTATAAACCAAGACTGAACAATTACAATTATATGATGTTAAATGCAAAAAACCGGGAGAAAACATATTATCTTTGGCATGAAGGCAATACAGGAAACATTGAAATAGGATCATGTGTGTATGCATACTTGAAAGAGATTGCTAGTAAAAATCCAGGTCGTGATGTAATCTTCTACTCAGACAACTACTGTGGCCAGCAGAAAAATAGATTCATGTTTGCAATGTACCATTATGCAATTACTACATTAAGCATCAACTCAATAAAACATTACTTCTTAATTCGTAGTCACACTTAAAATGAAGGTGACGGAGCCCATTCAGCCTTTGAAAAGGCCATTACTAGAGCTAAAATATCTGGGCCTATGTACATTCCTGAACAATACGTTTCTTTAATAAGAGGAGCAAAGAAGACTGGAAAGTTTATAGTTTATATTATAGTCATCGTTTATTGTAAAAGAAATGATTTATGACAATTTCTTATACCTAAAATCTCTGGCAGAAAATGTAAAGTTTAACATGACGAAAAATGCCAATGGCTGTGTAGTTAAAAATATTGAAATTTAAAGTATTAAGTTCACCAAAATTTGTTCCAATTATCAATATCACACAACATATAAGACAGAAAAATGGTATGAAGCCAAAGCTGTTTTAAAATCTACCATAAAAAAATTACGTCATAGCCAAGACAGGGCAAATACTAGCGAAATTGCTTTAAAACCTGCATATATTTCAAAGATTCCAATTACAGAACGTAAAAAGTGTGATCTTCTGCAGTTACCTGAAACAAATATGGTACCAAAATATTATGAAAAGTTTTTTAGAGATCTCATCCAATTTTGTAGAATTTTTAACAAGATTTATATTTTCGTTTATTATTTTAAAAATTTTAAAATATAATTATGTCAATTTCTTACTATTTTAATTGAGGTATTTATTAACTATCTTAAAAGTAGTATAAATAAAAATAAGTAAAAGTAATGGATATCTTATTGCGGTTTCAGAAGTCTGATTAAACGTAATTAATAAATCTATACAGATATAAATTTCGTATCATATAGGTGCATATTATTTTCAAGTTAATACTTTTTTATTTATCACAAAATAAAATAATGAAGTTTGTATACTGACTCCTTGATTCATATATGATTATTGTTTTGTTGTTATTTTTAATGATTGGTAGAAAAAAAATGCTGCGATATTTAAAATATTTCTTTTTCTCTTAGTTTTGTGCCTTTTTTTATTTAGCAAATACGAATTCGTTCAAATTGGCTTAAAATAAATCTTTGACTTGATTATTTCTTGTTTTTATTTACTGGCCACTGTGTCACATTTACTATATTATTTTAGGTTTGTGCCACAACGTCAAAACGGAGGACGTTCCACATTTAAAATTAACAAAGTCGTAATAATATTAAAATATTATGAGTTATTTTTTGGCTCACTATAGACTTAAAAGTAAACTTCATGGTAAAACTTATTCATCTAGCCTAAATTTAAAGTATTACTGCTTTACACAACACCAAATTTTTAAATATTTTGCAAAAGTGACAGTATTGCACCGGATGCCATATTCTTATCAAAAATTTCATTTAATACCGTTTTTAGCAGTAATATTACTCGGTAACCAAGATTTTTTAACTCTCTTCTACCACAAAAATTTCATCAATTATAAGTAAAATGATTTTTTTTCATGGGGCGCATCCACCGCATCCATGAATTTTATTTGCATCGAGTTATGATATAACAAGTCCGAATTAATTTTTTAACATATTTTTGCCGCCCGGCTTATGTTGCTGAACTTTATTTGTACCGCTCGCCTATCACTGTTTACCTTGTCTCGGTGAAGCATGGCGACAATTATTATGCGGCCCGTCGTGCTTATGTTTTGTTTCCACGAATTATCATATCGCTTATAGTCTGCGGCGAAGGAACTGTATATTCATTAGCTTGCATAGCTTTCGGTCTATAAATCATGAAGGTAAAGTTTATTTGCTATACCTCCTTTAGGAGGCAATTTATTGCAAGTGATTTATTTATATGACGAGAAAAGCGCGAATGGCCGCGCATAATTGGGTACTGATAATAACAGTTTGTGCAAGCAAATTTTAGATATTGTAAAGTTGATATCGAAGTAAAGTAAACGCAGTAGGAATTATACGTTTAAAGAATATAAGTTAAGGTAAGAAAAACATATTATTTTGATTATTGATATTATATTAAAATTCAGGTTATATTAATTATTATATTGTGTCCTAATACTTTATACTGTACGAAAACTCTAATGAGTACATTCGTTCTGTTTGTCTTCGCAAAAAAACAATCATTTGTACTAATTGCTGATTCTAATCATGGAATATACATACATGTTGAATGTATTATTTGTTTATAAAATGGTAAAATAAGCCGGTTCTTATGATTTCTTGAGAACAAAATAAAACGATTGTGGTGAACAGAATTGTTCGTACCTTGTTCCGATTTCTAGATACACTATTTCTATTAATTCAAAATGAGTATAAACGATTACGTGTGAAATGTACCTAAGAAAGCGAAATTAATTTTTACACATTAATCACAATAAATGCGATTTAGTTATGTAATAAACAGCTGAAAACACATCTCTATTGGGGAAATAAATATTTTAACATACCTCAATGCCTGTTCTTCTTTTTTCACATACAACTATATTTATCCATATGGTTGCAGTAATCTATCACTTTTGAAAATTTTTTTTAAAGTATCAGATAAAATATTTTCTTAAGGAATATTACGTACATTCGTATATAGAACCAATATTTTAATCGATCATTAGGTTCACATAACATAAGGTCGAAAGTTTTTCTTGAATACTAATAAAATGTGCTTTTTTATTCGTTGAATGCTGACACATTCCGTAATTTTTTTGATTATTTTAAGTCGAAATTTTGGGATTTTGGCCCTTGATGATCATATTAATTTTGCAAGAGGTCTTTTATTTGACATAAATAATATATAAATAATACCTTATTCTGTTCTTAAAATCAATAAAATATAAATTCTTTTTGATCATAAAATAAAGTACCTAATATATCCATACAGTAGGATTCAGCAATTTTAACAATAGATTGCATTAACAGTAGATTAACCGTACTGGATTAATAAATTATTGCATTTAACCTGTCTTCCGACCAAAGAATCAGAAGCAAATATATATTTTTATGTTTAGAATTTATTTTCCTGCGTATATAGTAGATTTTTATTTTATAATGCTATGATAATTTTTGACTCTTATATTTTAAAAATAATTCAATATATATATGTGCATAATTAAATGAATGGTAACATCCTAATCACCTAAAATGTAATAGATTTTATCTTATTTTTTAGAGTAGCGATTAATAAATTTTCTGCATCATTTTTGATTAAAGATGCTTTGTTAAGAAATATTCTTATTCATAATTCTAGTCCTAGAAATAAATGATTGTTTAAAGTAAAATTACCGTTATGATAAAAACTTGAAAAAAATTATTTTTAAAATACAAATTAATAGTCGTATAATTGCAAAGCAGATATTCAATTAGTTTATATCCTCAATAAAGATCGCACGTATGTAGTGAGGCCGCGTGGTAAGAATACAGTCGAACACCATATCAAAAGAAATTCGGTTCGCTAAAAATATATAAATTTATTGAGGTCCATTTGAAATAAAATTGAGGTTGATCGACCGGAATGACCGGATCACTAAAAACTCTTACAACAGATGAGTCAAATATAATTTGAAAAGTTTATCCCCTGTAGTGGAAAATTTGTTCATATAATGTATATCAACATTTTTCTTGTCAAATATTTTACTTTATCTCATTACTGAATTGAAAGTCGCAAAGATTTGTGTAAGACCGTAATAAATGTAATTATGTAATACGGTACATACTCTTTACAACTTTGAAAAGGGTATTGAAAAATTTAATCCTTTAATATATATTTAATATGGTACTGGTCAACAACCAAACACAAAAATAATAAATTTACAAAATAGTTTGTACTCGGAAGGTATGTCGTGTAGGTGTCCCATTTTACTGACTGTTCTTCTGAGATAACCAAAGGCGAATATTAAATAAGAGATACGAGGACATAGAATAACAAAATACTTCAATAAGTAAAATAAGTTATACATGTTGAAATTGTTTGTGTATTCCAAAACTAAACACTATAGAGGAAAGAGTAACATTTATCCGAATTCGTATTAGCGTAAGTTAGCAAACTATTTTTCTCTAAAATAAAAAAGTTATCTGATTAAACAAAACTCACTATAATTTTTACCATCTTAATATATACTAACAATATATATATACATACTGCATGTCAAAATACCTTTGCAATTCACAATTAAGCTTCTTTCTTTATTTAGAAAAAAGAAAAAACAAAAGAGCAATATGTAAATAGATGCAGACACTTCCTGAATGCATAGCAATGTTGCTGCTTCTGTATCTCGCAATGTTATTATGCGGAATTGCTGCAGTAGAGACCAATCTATACGGATAACAATTGGATGGAAACGGAATTAATATCGGCGGAGTGAGATTAAACTCTGATTTCCCTAATAATACAATAGACCTTCGTCCAGTATTCAAATACAGTTGATTAAATAAAATTGTGACCAATGGTTCTATGTACTTAGCCAACCATGATAATGTGCTTAATACATACTTAACTAGTACTATATATGAAAACATGTTAAATTAAATTTCGGTAAAAAATATATTCAATTACGAAAATTATACCTATTAACTTTAGCAAACCTTTGTAACATGCCTTAAATAAGTTGCATACCCTAAAACATTTAAAGTATACTGACATATTTTGAATGTAAATGGTAAATTAAATTATTTCTTTTTCAGTACAATTAAGAAAAATTGCACTAAACAGAATTTCAACCTTAAACAAGTACGACAGATACATTAAATATTTAAGAATATTGCGACGAATTTTTAATTATTTAATATAAAAATATGTCAAAATTCTAAAAACTAAAAAAATACGGTTCTGTATATATTGCATTAGAAAGCAAAATATTATTTTCGAAAAAACTTTTTTTTCGGTCTATTCTGTAAGGACTTTAATGTAAACTATGTTTGTCATTGAGAAAAGCGTGAGGTGAATTTTCTCAAAATCTGACTAAAATGTTTTTGATGACTAAATGACCATTTTCATTCACATAATATAAATTTGAAAAGTAAAATCGTTTATTTTTTAGAAAAAACACCCCTGTGTTTTTATGTTCAATTATTATACTAAATAACACAAATGAATTACATAAAGTCCTTATCAAAAATATCTTTATACATTTTACTTTTTAGTGCAGTATTTATAAAAGCATGTTGTTTTTAATTTTGTAATACATTGATTCATATTTATTTCAGTAAATTTATATTAAAAGAGTGAACACTGTTGCACAGCAAAGTTGCTTTATGTTATATTTAAAACTACTTTGAAAAATATTAACACTTTATAAAAAAAACTTCAAAAGAATTCAAATTAGCTGAGCCGCTTAGCTGATTAGGTTAAGTTGTCTCTTTTTGATTTTGTGGCTGTGGAAGTTTAAATGCGTATCTCCATCTCTGCCAATGATTCAATATTGCAAGGCGTCTTTCCGGTAAGCTTCCTAAGACTTCTGGCTCTATTTCATTAATTTACTCCGATGTTACCGTTCTATTGCGTTGTAATAAGAACTTCATACGACTACTAAATTTCATGATTATATAACAAATAGAAGCCTTAACACGATTAGGATACGTTGTTTTATTTAAGTGTCTAACTTCCAGTTCTATTTCATTGAATTAATCCGATGATACCACTTTATTTTGTTGTCATCAGAACTACATAAAATTGCCAAGTTTTATGGTCATACAACGATTAGGAACCTGAACGCGGTTAAGATACATTGTTTCATTACCGAGTTCAGTGCCTAACTTCTGGATATATTCCCAAGAATTATTTCGATTACGCCATTTTATTTTGTTGTCATCAGAACTACCCATAGCTGCCAAGTTTAACAATGATATGAAAATTAGTAGTCCGAAGACCGTTACGCAACGTAACGTAACCAGCTTTGGACTTTCTGGTATCGAATTCAGTATCTTAGTTATAATTCTGTTTCAGGTAATTAGTGCGAGGGTAACATTTATTTTATTGCCATCAGAACTACAAATAGCTGGTAAATTTCATGATGATAAAATAATTAGAAGTGCAAGAAGTTTAGTTTTACATATTTCTTACATGGTTAGTTACAAGTCGACCTAATAAATTCTTGTTAAAAATAAGAAGTAACGAAATAATTTTGTAAATGTTTGTATTAAAACAAAAAAACTAAGAGATCCAAAGTGAAATCCACGAAAATAATATCGTAGAGGAATTAAAGCATGCAAGACTTTTTAGATGTAATTTGCAATTTTATAATCAACTTAGTACCATGAAATAAGCTCCTGGAAAATTCGTATCACGTTTGAAAATATTCATGTATTGTCTTCGCATTATTTATTCCATTATGAAGCTCAGATGACAGATCAAACAAATATTTTACTAAAATTGACATATAGAGGCGCAAGTATCAAAAGCATTGAGCTAAAGCGCCACTTTATTTATACGTGAGTGGATTTGAAATTAAACAAAAATTTTACCGACCGTCAATCCTATTGACGTTGAGCCGTTAGATGGCAGCATTGCTGTTTTGTGTATATAATTTTAATAATTAATTAATTTGCAAAAACAATAGCAATAATAAATTTTTTAGTTGTGGATGCCGGTAGAGCAAGCAATTATCTATAAAATGATATGATGATGATGATGATTAAAATAGAGAAACAACTTCTTGGTTTGGAGAAAATGCGGAAATATTATATTTGGCTACATCATGAGCTAACATCGCTTTAAATTAAAAAATAGACCGATGTGTGAATACTACCGTGTTCCTATTGTAAACCTACTTTCAATTGGATGATTCTTTTACAAAGTACTTTTACCTGGAATTACTTTTCCCTTTCACTCATCGTACTTTTTGAAATTCTTGCCGTCTCACTCATTTATGTTTCACTCGTTATTTATTCACTTACATGATCAAAACTTTAAAAATGCAGACGATCTCAAGATAACATTTCTTAGTCCAAATCCCAGGGAATTAATTCTACAACGAAGGAATTTTATCTCTTATCCAAGCTCAAAGCCAGTGATAAGCAAGAATTGTGTTTATAAAATTAAAGATTAAATTTTACTAATTACATAAAGTTAATAAAATAAATTCGTGGACTTAGGCAACGAGTTTATTAGTTGCCAATTTAATAATTTAAAATGAATTATATATTAGAACGGATTTCATGTAGGAAAATAAGATGAACTTTTTATGTGAACAAAATATTCCTAGCTTATTTGCGTAAAAAATATTTTGTTATGAACCAGTAGAAGTTTATAACTTAAACATGATTTATAACTAATATTAGTATAGTCTACAATAAATCAGAATTTTATTTAAAAAATAATTTCTAATGGATATCTATTGTTTTCATGAGCATTTCATAGAGCTATTATACCTGATCATTGAAAACGTTGTCATTTCAATTCACCCTCAGTTTTTCATCATCATTAACCATACTCCAAAAAATTCCGACTGCTAGAATGAAATATGAAAGATAAAAAGGATGTCAAAAATTTGAAAAAAAAAGAAGCACGAAAATAAAGATAGGTAGATCCACAACGAACCTGAAGGTTGATGCTTGCATAAGATAAGCTTAAAGAAAAGCAATGATAATTACAGATGGAATTTCTAGTTTTAACTTTCAAAACTGGCGACATATTTTCTCTAAAGGAATAATTTACCACAAATTAGGATTAATTCTTATAATTTTGAGATTTTAAAAATTTAGAGGCCTTTAAATTTTTCTTTCGTTCGAACCCAAGCCAAGGTAAGCCTTTTTTTAAGGCAGAGTTTCCTAGTTCGTATGCATTGAAAATATTTTAACTTCATTTGCGGTTCGGGAAAATCATTTTATCATAGATAAAACATTTTTCCATAAACATTTAATCTATTTTAAAATTAGTACCAAAAAAGAGGCATAATGAAAAGTATAAAATCGTGAAAATACCAGTATTTAAGTGGAACTTTTACGGTACGATTTTGTTTAGGAAGATAAATGAATTTGTATAATATTGTTCTCGCCGGAAATTTTGGAAATCGGTGCCGTCGACGATTCCCTCCTTCCACTTGGCACAGACTCCAAAATTTCAAGCAGTTTTCCAATAACCGCCGAAAAAAGAAATAAGAATCCGGAGATCAATAAAAAGTCTGAACCCGGAGTTCACTAAAATATCAAATAATTTGAATACGAATTCTTAGTTTGAAACGGGAAAGTATGTTTCCGGCGTTTAATGAACTTATTATTACATATTCCTTTATACATGCGTGCATTCGTACACCTACCCGTACATGCATACATATGGACATAAAAATCACATTAATATTTTTGCATCAGCGTAGTCAATGCTTCGATCCTGAATATACCTATAAATACTACACATTTGCCTCATAATATTGTAGTTACCTCATGCTTTCATATATGAAATACATTCAGACTTGCCTGCCAACTAATATTTTATTAACCTAATGTCCTCGCACGTGTATATGGGTACTTAATTTCCTATCTATTTACATACTAATGTTTAGTAACTACATGCATTTCTTTACACTTGTACTTAATTATTTACTCACATAACTTTTTGGCAGATACAAAATATATAAAATATTTATATATACAAAAGCATGAAGCAACTAACATTTAATGTACTTATATGAATATTTATCTACCTATTTAATTTCTAATTTTCTTTTCAAACAAGTGAGACGAGTCCACATTTAATTGGTTTATCCCCATTAGTATAAAGTCTCTGCGGTCATTACAGGTTCAACCATTACACTCTCATTTTGCTAAAGGGTAGATGAATTCTCTTCGTAATTGCGTGCCAACTTATAGAATTTTTATGACTTGACTAATATTAACACGATCCCGGCACTTGAGCTGTTCATTGTCAAAGATATCTTTGGTATACCTTCAAATTCCATGGTCATAATATAATAATATTTTTTTTGATTGAGCCATTAAAAGAAAAAATAATCATGTAAATTGGTTGACTAAAACCCGTCAGGCTAAGAAAATGGTATCTGGAATCCAATTATAGAGTTACTGCTTAAAAATTCTAATTAGAAATAAGTCCTCAATTCGGTATAATCTGGCGGTACCCTCGCAGAATGAGGACTGAGGTGTTGGAATCCATAGTGCAATGACAGATCCTCTCTAACCTAAAAACAGTTAATATTCAAGTCTCAGAACAGAGATAATGTCCAGCCTGAAGAGTTAATTACAGTCATCATCTGGATCATCTGGAGTTCAATTACAGTCTCTACTTAAATATAATAATAGAAAGTTATAAACAGCGAGTCACAAAATTTTCACGATATAAGTGGAGCATAAAAGCACTAGGACTGAGGAGTTGAAATACGGAATTCAACGACAGAATCTGTGCTCAAGCTGCTTAACACCCAAAATACTATATAAAAACCTAAATTTACTAACCTAATTTACTGCAGTTACTACCCATATAATTTCAATTCAGAAGAACTCTACTTGACATATGAGTGTCAAGTAGAGTTCTTACTGATTTATAAGCATATAAGCTAATAATGATTTATAAGCAGCAGGTCACCAAATCTCATAATTTAAACATGCATTACTCCGCAGTATGACGTCTGAGGATTTGGCAGCCGGAAAAGAAGAGGAGCTAAAAAGCTTTTCCTTGAATCGATATGCAATTTATGATTGACGATCTACAAATTATGCGAAAGAAAATATAATTAAAAAATTATGGCATCTCATGGTTGTAGCATTTTTTGTGTAAAGTTCCACGTTAGTGCTTTAGTTGTATTTAAGTTTCAATTTCTACTAAAAGTAAGTTATTACATAGTATTTAGTGTCTGAACAAAATCACATCGCCTTTTTTCCAAGACATTTATTTGACTCGTTTTGAGACATAAGGTGTCCTTACCCTTTCTTTATATTTTTGCAAAAGTAATATAACAGGATATATATTAATAAAAAATTGCAACATGTTCTCTTAATAATATAAATTTAGAAAATTGGAATACAAAAACATCAATAATTGAGTTAGACTCAAAATCAAACCGCAATATTAAATATGAATATAGCCCTTTGAAATTTAAAAATTTTAGAAAATGAACAATATTTCAATTTTCACAGTGACTGCTATTATACTTAGCCTAACTCTGAAATTCTGACTTAAAATTCGAAAATAGAACATATTCTTCACTACACTTTACTCGATCTTGCATTGTACTCAAAATTGCAATGGTTTCCATTTATAACGAGGTCAAATTTTTCCTCACGACAATAAACAATTAAAGTTTGATTAAACTGTAACAGACTTACAGGATTCGTATTTGTGTTTTGCGGAAAAACTAACATATGATTATCCATAGTCTCATTTTTGCTAATATTTTACTAAAAGTAACTGAAATCATCAACAACTAAATTTCATTTTCATTCAACCCCTTTATTTTGTCATTAAATAATAAAACTGATAAAATCATCAATAAGTCCCGCCACTATCAAAATGCGTACTATTACGATTCATGAAGCTGCTACATATATTATTTTGAATTGATACTAAAGCAAAAACTATGTTTGAAATTAGTTTCACTTGTCATGTAGCGGTAAATATGAGCCGCATTGTAATATGAGCAACCTTGAAATGCTATCTAATTTTGGTATTAATACCACCTAATCAACCTCCAAACTATTCAACCTCCGCCTAATTAACCTCCAACCAAAAAACTGGGCTTGGAACATATTTCTAAAGATACTATTTCATTTTCCTTCTATAAATCCAACGCCAATTTAAATTTCGCATTTTTCTTCAGATTATAATGGCTATCAGAACCTACTTTTAGAAATACCACAAAAAAAATTGCAAGAAACTGGAAACATGCAACATTGAAGTGAACAATACTGCATATCTTAAATTTTCTCCTTTAACACGAAAACTGAAAATATATCAAAGTTCAATAAATGAAAGCGTTTACAAATAAACGTCTATAGCTGTCGACACTTGTATCAAAAATTAGTGTTAAAAATATTTTACTTAACAGAATCAGCGTTGATGGGAGATTAAAATATGAAAGAACTCGGTATCTCAGGTTACAGTACTCACGTTTAACAAGTTATAAGTGAAAGGAATTTAATTGATAAGTCGTGTAGTACGTTTTAATAAAGATGTACTAATGAAACCAATTTGTTAAATAACTGAACAGAAAATTAAATGTTTTGTAAATTATACTTTATAGCTTCAATTAATCTTGTACCTCTTTGAGTTGCTCATACAAATGGTGACTCTTTTATTTACGTGCTTTGTTTTTTAGTTTATTGCGCATAATCAATTAAATTTATTTTACACTCAATTTAGTAAGTACCCTAGTTTTATAAAATTCCACTGCGATTATCAGCAACGACATCCTAAAATTGAAGTAATCTATAGTTTTGCAGAATATAAATTCACCTCTACACATCGCATAAAAAATAAATAAAATTATTCTTGTAATTTGTATCAAGACACATGTTACATATCAACGTCATGTAATCATTTTCTTGGATTAAAGAGATTGACGGTCTACGAATACGGTGCTTGAGACGCCTTCTTATATATGCGGTATCACGCCAACGTCTTCCCTATTTAAAGGAATATTTAATAAAATGGTCTTATGTGAAAATTTTTCGACCAACAATCCTAAAGTTCTATGAACATGTTACATGCAAATATGATTTCATGGAGCATTTGGTATGTGGTTAGTAGCTAAGCAAGTGGACAGCTTTTTTATAATGTTTAATCACAAAGCATACTGAAGCTGAAAATCAATGCAGAAGAATAAAAAACTGGCGGCTCCGAGAAAAACATGCCTTCATTACTACAATTCTGCCAAGAATATTCGACTTAAAAAATTAATTTGGACATTGGCAATCCACAGAATATTCAATGTAATATATATGCAATTACTTTAGCCAATGGCATTAACATATATATTGTGAAAGAGGCGACACGAGTTTGGCATAACAAAATTATTTCTTCAAAGCCGTGTTGACAGAATAATTTTAGCATTATCAAAAGCTATCGTTTTAGTTGACAATACTGACAGCAACGTACGATAGAGAAAAAGATGCACCCAGATATGTGTAACTGCTGTTTTTTGACGAAGTCGGAATTTAAGTATTTATTGTCATGAAATAAATAGCAATTGTCTTCAAGTCTGAATGAGATTCTTCTAACTTTTACCATCAATACAACCATCAAGGCCATATTAAAATAATTTTGCTTTAAATATTTGTAGATGTGATTAAATATCCTAGAAGATTAAGTTATTGATAGTACAACATGAAAAGTCTTTAAAAAATATTATCAATTTTGTGAAGCATTGAAACAAATATTAGACAAGATTTCTTTAGTTTTCCTGGCAAAATAGAATTTTGTCTGGGAGAAAAGATTTATGAAATAAGTAATATATTTTGAATTCCAACTAAATGTACGTTATACACTTGTACTTTTATTCATATTGAGGAAATATTACTTGATTCATTGTATTTCCAACGAGATAAATGACATAAATTTTTGTTGCTTTACATAACCGTGAATAGGGATTAAAAGGAAAAATGGCAATTAAACCACGATAACATTATGCAATGATTCTTTTTATATAAATGTGATAATACAATTTACGTTTAAATTGAGCTTAAAGAGAATTTGGTATTAGCATTAAAAACATGCAGTCGGCAATATTATTTATCCTGACTACCATGAAAATATAATGTTGATTAAATTAAAAACTAACTTGAAAATAATTATAAATATAATAAAATAAGAACTCCAGCTCCTAGCTATTGGCGTTTACGATAAATGTTAACATAAGGTTAATAATATTTATCATTCATCTCCTGTAACCAAATACTTTAGTCTTTCGTTGGTACGATGGGAATTCAGTATCTCCAGGCACATATTAGTTCTCCTCTGAAATATAAAAGATGAACGAAATACTTCTTGATACTTCTTGACTTCTTTCTCAAAACATGTTTTTTTTTCTTTGCAGCATAAGGGCATGAAAATAAATCTGCCAAACAAAGCGAACTTAATCTGGGATCTGTTTCAATAAAGCTTTTAAATTTTTCTAAACCAATTGTAGGAAGTCGATTTAAGTGAGGTTCATCGCACAGGTAAAAATTCCATTCTTTGAATCTTTGGCACCAGTGCTCGGCTGTGTCGAAAGAGTACATAACTTCACCCATCACTGTGTATATATTGTGGGATGTTTCGCTGATTTTTCGCACTAAATGATTTTTATGAAGGAAGAGTCTTCTAATTTTATTTTGAAGAATTCCCCCTATGTAATTTATATTTTGTTTTATTTATTTTTTACTCGCCAATTACTCAATCGAAACCTGAACAGAATTTTGAATGCAGCATTTTTTATATACCCTAGAAGATATATTTTAGAAGCTTATATAACATTCCAGAAATCGGTAGAAAAAAGTGGCGGGTTTATAAATTGCCAACCAAATATTTACCATTAGAGTAATTCAATATACGGATAATTATATTTTACTGACGAACAACTGTTTAAAAATTTTGTCACTTGAAAAATAAATAATAAGAAAAACCTGTTTCCTGACTGCAACTCTGATGTTAAAAATATTTAATTATAATTAGGTGATATTATAAAATGACGAGCATTCCTATTCAGCAAAATATTACTCTGCGCAGTAGAAAACATATTTATCTAATATATGTTGTTGACCAGAAACCTTTCCCGTCTAGCTTGACAACATCAAGGTTGTTGGAAAATTACGATAAATGCAAAAGACGTGAAATAATGTAAAATTCTTAGACCGACTACCGGTAAAACTAAAAACTTATTACAAATATAGTAACAGAAACATACTTCTGTCCCTTATATAGTCCAATGCTTCAGATACCAAATAAATATCGTTCACATTACACCAGCATTTCTCGAAAAAAGTAAAGTCCATTTTGGAAGAAGGCCCACCGTTGTCGAAGGCAAAGTTAACATAAGGGAGGTGTAATTTTCGACCTAGATATTTTATAGCCGGCAATATGACAAGCGGCATATAAATAGAAAAACTCTTATCAAAACTTTGTGAAAATAAATAAGAGAGAAATTTAGCATATTATTCCTTTATCTATGCTATGAAGGAGCTAGGGTAATATAATGTTCATTATGGAAATGATTAAATATCTTGATTGCCTGAAGACAGTAGTCAAGGGGGATGTTTTAGTTTCCCAAATGTCATGGCGCAGTCACTGATTATTGTTTGTATATGAAAATATAAAATTATAAGAAAACGTAAGGCCTAATATCTTTGTCAAATCAAGTATGATTACTTAATGAAATTGAAATGAACAAAAAAACAGTAGTAAATATCTTGAATTACGTTTGATTTACAACCATCCAATAAGGTGAACCATTTTTAATCTCCAGAACGCATTATCAGACTTTAAGATGATCGACGGTGTAGTTATTTTGCAAATTAATAAATACCATTAGCAAATATCTTGAATTACGTTTAATTTACTACCATCCATTAAGGAGTTCCATTGTTCGCCTTCAGAACTCATCATACAATCCTTATCTGTCCGACGATGTAGTTATTTTGCAAAGTCACAACTACTAGAAGTAAATACCTTTAATTACGGCTGATTAACTAACATCCATTAAGAAGTTCCATTGTTCATCTCCAAAACTTATCATCAGATCCTGACCTGGTAAGTGGTGTAGTCACTTTGTAAAATAACCGCTACCCCTAATGTATTAAATCACAGTTGATTTAGCGTCATTCGTTAAGGAGTTCCATCATTAATTTCTGGACTTCATCATCCAATCATCATCTTGTTTATACGGAACTACCTCTAAAGTTCCCTCTTTTAAATGAAAAAAAGTATTCGAAATCGGTACACACAGTCAAGAATAATTGCTAAACATACATAAAAAAAAGAATTCGACTAATTGATAACCTCATCCTTTTTTTGAAGTCAGTTAAATACATTAAATTACAAGTGATTACATTGAAATACGTTAAAAGTATAAATTTTGTGTTCCTTTTACACGTTTTTAATTTTGAATTCAGAGACATTTCTAAAATATATATATTACTGTAAAATTCACCTAAAAATGAACCTATCTTTTGTCTAGCGTCAATAAGAATTTAACTCAGACCATAGATCAAATTTTAATTACACATTTATGTTGCACGTGTCATTTTGTGTGAGACAAATGTAAATTTACTGCCCAAACCAGAAATAAATACTAAAAAGATATTGTCAAATTGCTAGTAGATTATTAAGAGTATATAGTAATAGAAAGAACAATAAATAGAAGTTCTATCTAACGGGATTTACCAGAAGGGTGGCCCAGGGGGCGAACGCAAAAATTCACTGAAAGCAATTAGTCCATTGAAATGTTACATTTTTTTGGCCCTAGCGTACGTTTTTTAGAGGACGCAATTTTATTGTTTACATGTGAGGGGGGGAGGTCAAGAAAAGCTTAACTTGAAGTTTGTGGGGTCACACCCCTCCAACCTCGGTCGCCATCTTGAAAAAAGGGGTGAAATTGTTTTTAGCGTTTATCAGGTAAACTATTGCTCGTACAAAAAATTTTTTTAATACATTTCTTATTGCAAATTAAATTCTCTACAACTTTGATCTAGTAACATTTTGTCGTAAAATCAAAAATAACAAAGATGTTAAAGAAAAACGATCAAAGTTTTTGGACAAATTTTCTTTTGATCGCCATAATTTTTTTTTTTACTTTACAAAAAAATTACATCAAAACATTTTTGTAGAGGGGTTTTCAACGAAGAAGTTTTATTACGTACTTTTTTCATTATATTCATTATTTTGGGTTTTACAACGCTGCGAAGCGAACACTAATTTTTCTTACTGATAAATATAAATGTATATCAATTGTATGGCATAGTTTTTAATTATTTTTTTATTATGTTCATTATAATATTTTTAATTATAGAGATTTCAATATTGTTATTTATTAGTTACTGACTTAAAACTTCATCATAAAACCTTGAAATTACTGAAAATATTGATTTCATTTGGCTGTATGGTAAATGGACTTGCACTATAAATATCAGTGGATGGAATGGCTTTATGATCGAACCTACTGCTGAGAAACCTTTTCAAAGAAGTAGAATTTTACGTTTGCCATCTATAAACGCTCCTCCAACAGATTGCGATACAATTTTAACATCACTTCTGCTTTCTATTGAAAAATGTAAAGCCTTCAATCAAAGTACGTGTATTGTGGCACTTGATCAACCGCTGTATTGGAAGGCTCGAGACGTTACAGCTGCTGCTGATCCTAATACCGATCTATCGAAAGTCGTAGTTCGATTGAATTGGTTTCATTTGCTCATGTCTTTTATAGGTGGATTTGAATACATCATGTCTGGCAGTGAAGTCGAAGATATTTTCAAATTAATTTATGCTGAGAACTGTGTTACTCATATAATGTCTGGGCATGCGTACGGTAGAGCTGTACGTGCTCATTTATTGGTACATTTATCAATCACAAAAATAATAATGGACTCTATTGAATTTACTGAAGAAGAACGAGATTTTTTGGATGATGCTGTTAGTGACATTGATAGAACAATCATTGTAGACGCGATAAATAATCCTCTATTCAAACGTATAACCACCAAATTTGAAGAGACTTTAAACATGCTGGAAAGTGAAGGACCAACGGCGAAATTATGGGTGCAATATTACATTTTGATCACTCTTTTGAAAACATTTTATAGAGGCAGAACGCTCAGGAAATTGGTCTTTGCACTTAGAGACTATCAGAAATTTGCTACCAATTTTTCACGCAAGTGGACATTTCTTATATGCCAA
Organism: Druceiella hillmani; assembly: GCA_039881145.1. Taxonomy (NCBI): domain Eukaryota; kingdom Metazoa; phylum Arthropoda; class Insecta; order Lepidoptera; family Hepialidae; genus Druceiella; species Druceiella hillmani. Next base: position 1,845,923 of record JAYKKI010000018.1, on the reverse strand, counting down.
ATCGAGTCATCTTTGCTTGCAAGATATGCTGAATCTCGAGAAAATAATGACTCCTGAAGAATTCCATTCTTTCACTATTCTAGGCTGTTTTACTATTAGATGGACTGATAAATTTTGGAGCGGGATCATGTCTAATCAAACTATTGAGCAGACTCCCATGATGATGTTTAAATCATCTGGAGGTTTAACGCACGGCCGTGGTATTACTGACAGTACGTTGGCGTCATGGACTTACGGGAATGATACGTCTACAAGATGTCTGTGAGCAATTAAAAGAGTACTTATTGTATTGCTTAGTACTTGCTTAGTATTGAGTACTTATTTGTATTGCTAATGGAATTGTTGCTTCGGAGAATATAAATTGTCATCGGTCTATTAAGATAGGAGAAGAATTGCTTATCAATATCACGGGATCAGATTTTCAACAACTGTCATTTAATCTTAAAAGTAAGGTTCTTCCCTTTAATGTTATGACAAGTACTATTGAAGTAGATAAATCTCCTGTTGTTATCAATCCATTACTTTTGTTTCAACGAATGTGTATTTCGAGAGGAACAGTCGGTGACACCAAACAATACCTGGGGTATGAATTAGCACCTTTTCCATTGGCATTATTTGCAGAGGATGGCATGAGAAAAGGTACAAAGTCATCTCTGTACGTGACTTTGTGGAACGATCCTCTAATAACATTGCCAGGAGTCATTTTGTCATCGACGGTGGTTTTCTATTACATAAAGTTGTTTGAGACCGAAATTCATCTTTTAACGATATTACTCAAAAGTATATCAAGTATGTTCAACAACACTTTGGGCTCTCTGCACATATTGTATTTGACGGCTACTCAAAGGACCCCGATGTCGCAGGAACTAAATCTTGGGAGCGTTTGCGTCGCACGAAAAAACACCAGTCTACAGAAGTTAAATTCGATAAGAACACTGTACTGACGTTATCGCAAGATAAATTTCTTGGTAATGAGAAGAATAAGGCAAATTTTATTGAACTTCTAAAAAATTCATTCTCAGAAGTGGGTTTCAATGTCGATCAAGCTAAATCTGATGCAGACACCCTCATCGTTTGCTCTGCTCTTGTTGCATCCCAATTGTTTGACTCAGTTACTATTATAGCTGAAGATATTGATATACTTATACTATTATAGCTGAAGATATTGATATACGCACGGCATTTGGAAGAAGCAAATCAAATGTATTCTTCTTGAAACCGTCAAAAGGACGTACAGCCGAACAATTATATTGTCCGTCAGGTTTTATGCACGGAACATAATTGCGGATAATTTGCTCTTTCTACATGTTTTTTTCTGGATGTGATACAACTTCAGCAGCTTACAACATAGGTAAACTGAAATATCTTTCAACCCATCCCGAGCTAGCAAGTGGAATAGCGTTGTTCCTCAACAAGACAGTTGATCCTGCTTTGCTCACTGTTGTTGGTGACCGTTTTTTCATCGCTTTATATGGTGGCAATAAAGATGATGATTCTCTTAACAGCATTAGATATAAACGATTCGCCAAGTCAGTAACAAAAAATACATTTAATTTATCATCACTTTTTCCAACACAAGACACAGCCTGCTTTCACAGCTTCCAAGTCTACCATCAGGTCCAGTCATGGCTGGGTAATTACAACGACCCTGAAAATTGGGGCTGGAAAAAATGTGGACGAATATTAATGCCGGTGCAAACCTCAAAACCTCCAGCGCCCCCTGAGCTTATGAAATTAATATTCTGTTGATGTAAAGGAAATTGTGGAGCGATGTGTGGATGTCGGAAAGCAGGCCTCAAATGTTCCGCAGCATGCCTCCATTGTTCTGGGGATACTTGCAGCAACATAATGGAAATTTCCAAATTAACTGAAGAAAACAATTTTGAAGACGAACTATCAATGATTCCACTTCCTTCTCCAGTCCTCTCTCAACAATTTAACTTTGAAATCCAAACAGTTCCTGAGTCGCAGCCAGGCCCATGAAAAAGACAGAAAACACAGTAATTGTCAGTTTAAAATTGACCGTGGATTTTGCCACTGAAAACCACGTAAAAAAACGCGCCTCCATACTCTACCTCGTAAGTGGTGGGGAAAAGATACAATAACTAAGAAATAACAATATTGAAATGTCTATAATTAAAAATATTATAATGAACATAATCAAAAAATAATTAAAAACTATGCCATACCATGCATATACATTTATACTTACCAGTACGAAAAATTAGTGTTCACTTCGCTGCGCTGTAAAACCCAAACTAATGAATATAATGAAAAAAGTACATAATAAAAATTCTTTGTTGGAAACCCTTCTATAAAAATGTTTGATGCCATTTTTTGTAAAATAAAAGAAAAGTTATGGCGACCAAAACAAAATTTGTCCAAAAACTTTGATCATTTTTCTTTAATATCTTTGTTATTTTTGATTTTGCGACAAAAAGTTACTAGATCAAAGTTGTAGAGAATTTAATTTGCAATAAGAAATGTATTAAAAATGTTTCGTATGAGCAATAGTTTACCTGATAAACGCTAAAAACAATTTCACCCCTTTTTCCAAGATGGCGGCCGAGGTTGAAGGGATGTGACCCCACAAACTTCAAGTTAAGCCCCTCCCCCTCACACGTAACAATAAAATTGCGTCCTCGAAAAAATGAAACCCCAAATGTAACTTTTCAATTGACTAAATGAAATCGACTAGTTAGAAAATAAAAACAAGACATGATAATTAATGTATATCTAGTTTTGCAAATAGGGAATTCAATTGTTAGGTTTTTAAGTAACAAATTATTGATTCACACGTACCCGTGACAACCCACAGCTCTTAAGTCCGAATCAGCCGGGATGGAATGAATGTCCACGCGTATGATGAAGTAGATATTGTCGTATGTTATTAGATCACATATGAAAATTACACACCTATTACCCACCTTTTTAACCTTCACAGGAAAAATTTCAACAGGAACAAACAGTAGTAGTATTCCTTGCGGTTTTCACCTACAGGCTTTTTGTCCAGCAATATCAAAGTAACAAAAAAGGAATACATATTTATCTTAGATTCCCCTTTGAATCATAAATCATCTTCCCCGCTCTTAATAAATTTTTCGTAGAGATGATAACAGGTCTACGTTGTTTTCCGTTAAAAATAAAATTATCTCGGAATCAGATATCTGTCATCATACTAAATTATTCATATAATTTTGATTGTCCTAATTTTTTTCATTTTAACGTTAAACAATACTATTAGGGCGAATAAGACACTAATTGCAAATAGATTCAAAGTCACTGTTATCGATTAAGTCAAGTGATTAAACTATTTAATAATAATGTTTCATCAAAAACTTCAAAAGAAAAATAATCAGCTTTCCACTATATTCAGTTTTCCATTATAATGAAACGGGAGATTAGTGTAAATATAAATGAGGACCTTATAAAGATGGGGGCTGGTATCGCCAGTTACATTGCTTTTAAATCGAATAAAACCTTAAGTCTTGATTGCTGGTGCTGAGTCATATATTAAGAGATCAAATTAACTATGATTCTCGATTGACGGAGAGATTCTTTCGATAAAACAAAGAGCAAAAGACTGGAAATATATTTATTAAATTCTACTTGGTAGTCTATTTATAACATAGACTCGCAAGTAGGATTTAATCAATATATTTCTGCAAAGCTAAAGATCTGATTTATGCACGTTTAATTATTTTATAAAAATGGTCTTTACTTTTCCAGAAAGGTACTTGCTGAGATTTTCATTATTCTTTTAACTGACTACAATGGCGTTATTTATGGCCAATGCCTTTTAGCTAAATCAAATAATATTCTTTTCAAATATTATATATACATGCACATGGGTGCTTCTATTGTATTACGAGCCATTCACTTCTTATCATGTTTGTTACACATGTTACAAATGATAAGGAGTTAATAATATTACTAGAATATTGAAGTGCAGATTTGTATGGCAGTTTAAAATTTTGCTCCTGTAAATTATAGGATGATTTTTCTCAATCTATTAAGATGATAACTAGATTATATACTTTTAAAAATATTATTTTTGCTAGTAATTTTGAAAGGAGAAATGTTATTTTTGGGCAAGGCTGTTATTGCTAAGAAATATTGTATTCTTTTCCTATCAGTTTGATTGGCTGTTTATATATATATATATATATATATATATATATATATATATATATATATATGTATATATAAATTCTAGCTACCGAATTAATACATTGCTGTTTCACTTACATTTTTATTACCCACTACTATTCTTTATTGTTTGAAGGACTCTATAGTGAATTTTAATTATTCTTCGTATTCCGACAGTATAAATAAGTTTTTAGTGGGCCGTAAATGTGAACAACATTTTGACTATTTATTTTAATGTCAAAATTCTATTATCACATTTTCTTAAATATTCTTTCCATGACAGCTTTGAATAATTTTGCACAAAGTGGATTACTATCTATCTGGAATGCCAGAGTTGGCGGTCCTAGCTTTATTCTTGCCGTATTATTTTAGTATAATTCTATACTTTCAACACACTCAACAACACCTTCTCCTTTCTAATGTTGCCATACTCATCCATGGCAAAACATTTGAGAATTTGATGAAAGCTATATATAAAATAATATCATATTTTATGGATTTCTAAATTATTACTTTCAGCCTATATTTTCCATTGTAGAAAAGTTGTTTATAAAACCGTCCTGTTCAGTGGGTTGGTTTTAATTAAAACTTCTTGTTATATGCCTCAGAAAAATAAATGCAAATATTTTGCAAGTAATTGACATGGAATTATTGGATTCATTTATTAATGTGTTAGTTTTTGTTCACTTTGCACCATTTTCTTTTACAATAGAAATATTTCGAATAAATTTCGTGTTGTGGTACTTTGTTTTGCTTTTGATTCACGTCTTAACGTTTTGTGAATGGTGTGGTTAATTCTTTTAATCCTGCTACTACCATATTATTAGTCAGCCCATTAGAATTGGGACTTTTGTAAAATTTAATGTTTTTGAATTGAAAGTTCAATCTCATTCATTAGGAAAACTACTATAGATTTAATATTGACCTAGTTCGATTTATATATTTGGAATTATTCGCGTGATTGTATAATTTTGATAGAATACAGACACATTTTTTTAAATGCGTCGTGTATTTTTAGGAATTTTGGAATCTGCACTTTTCTAAATTTTCTCCAATTTCCTTATTTATTGTTATATATAATTTGTTGAGTATAAGTTTCCCTTCTTTTTTTAGTTTCTAATTTCCTTCTTATTTAATCGCAGATTCCTAATATTGATTGAATATTCAACAAATCCATGTGTTAATCGATTTTCTTTAGATTTGTGTTTTTTCGACTTTAAATTTTTTTCGAGTTCCTTAATGAAGTATTTTCCAGCATGTCGTAAAAAGTAGCACTCTTTAATTTTCAAAATAAGGTTATCCGTATACCCAGTCTCAAACTCTTCTTAATCTTTGTTGTTGCATAGGCTTTCCGTATTATAAGGTCTTCAAGAAAATTTCTTGGAATGTAAATTCAATGTAACTGTAACTGGTCGATAATTACTCTAGTGTAACCGTTTACTAAGTTAATGTTGAAAGCATGTAAATCTGTTTAATTTTTTCGCTTTTAAAATTAATCTTTCTTTTCCGTAAAATTGTTAGCTAATTATAATTCTTTTATGTGGATAATTTCTTGTTAACTTTTGTATTCTTATCTTCCATAAAAATTATATTTTTGTTGCATTGCTTCACAACTTTTATAAAATCTTTTTGGAAATTTTTTAATTTTTTTCGTAAATTCCATTAAAGTTTTCACTGGATTTGTATATTGTTAATAACGAAAATAGTTTTTATATTATTGTACATTTAATAAAACAACTCTTTCTAATTTAATAATTAATCCATCCTCTGGTCTTTTCATCTTTAATTGCCACACATTAGTAAAATAGGTGGTTACCTCTATCTTTTATTGTTAATCTTTTTTTCTCAAATTTAATTAAGGATATTGTGTATTGTAGCTCCATTAGTCCCATGTAGCTCTTACCCTGATATCGAATGAAAGTGTTTAGTGGATTTTGAAAAAAAGTAATATACTATCACAGGTTGTGAAGTTCTGTGGAAGTTGCTTTTTATATTCCATTTTGGTTTTATCGGAGTCGGATACAAAATATATGATATATCTGAATTGCTTGTTATTCACCTAATTCATCTGTAAATACCGTTTTTTTCCTTTGTATTTAATTGTTCCATTTTTGAAAATAAAACTTTATTTATCCGGGAAACTGCGCCTTTCTCTTTGCTTTTCTTGGCTAGCTAAAATTTAATTGCACACCACCTGTTTCAAGAGGTATACAGATTTCCCTTCTGATTGGGAGGACTAATTTCTAATTCTCTAGTTTGAATTTCATTCGGTCTAATCTTATTTGGCTCTCGGATTAATAAATGGTCGTGCCAGAGATAACAGATTTTGCCTTCCTGTCTTTTTTGCGTAATTATTCTCACAATATCCATCTATTGTTTAATACCAGTTGCGAATAATCTATGGATGTAGAAGATTATATTTCTGATATTTTAATTCTTACCATATGTAAGAAAAATGAGACAATAGTATTGATTATATTTATTGTTGAGCCCTCCATATTTCATGTTATTTTTATTTAATTTTTATTGGAACTTATGTTCTTTTTATACTCTATAATTACATTTGGTTAATATTAAAAAAAACAATTTCTAATATCTGATACATGTTTCTTCTGTTGATCTAAATGAATATATATTCATAAAAATATTTTCATACTCTATTTTTTTCCTAAATTTTGTTATTTAATACTTAAACATTTCTGACTTATGATAAAATTTATATTTTTTTGTGATTCCACTTTTTAACATTTTCATTGATTCTTTTGTGTTTTTTTAAAATCAGCTTCGAGTTCTCATGGTTATTGTTGCATTTTTTGATATTTTAACAGTGTCATTTAATATATTTTCATATAATTCCATGAGCTTCTATGATCAATATTGAATTAGTAATTTTCAGTTAGTTTTCTGTGGTGGTATTATAGCTACTAAACGCAATATATCCTCTCTCAATTGAAGCAATTATAATTTGTAGGTATCCCGGAAATGGTTAGGGTAACAAATATCGTTAAGGATATTGGTTTTACAGCATTAATTAAATTACTTATGCATATATAAGTACGTAGGCACCTCTAGGTGCATGTATATGTGGCAATTTAACTATGTACTAACCCTAATATAATTTACACTAGTTATCTTGATATACACAATTTTGATATTTAAATTTTTTTAGTAAAAGAATAAATATATAAAGAAAAAATTAACCAGTAAAAATTAACTTTTCATACAAAGAAACATTTCTAGAGCAAAGTACCCTGTAATATTTGCACATCATAAAAAATATTATGGTCTTGTGCTGATATCGGGGATGGTAATAAATATCGGAAGCGATCACAGATTTTTGACAAAGCGCATTTGATATTCGAATATATTTCCCATTCAATAAAGAAATTTTCAAAGGTTAATTTTGTTTATTTTATTTGGTGCAAGCACAAGTATAGTTTATGTTTGTTTCTTAGACCTAAAAAACCCTAAAAATATGGCCTTTTGTGCCACATTTTTTACAATCGCAAATATATCAAAATCTATAGAGTACTTTCCATTAACTTGGAATCATGAAATTTGGATAGAAGCAAGATCTTACAGCATAACTAAAGGAAAAAATTTAAAAATGGTTAATTTGTATTTACATCACATAAAAAATATTATTTTCAAACATGCACCAGGGAAAGATGTAGTTGGCAATAATTTTTCGTTCTAAAAAATTAAAATTTTGTAAGTAGCGTAATGAGAATATTATGTTTCACTAAATGTTTATAAATGGCTAAATGCGTATAAAACCTTCGTAGTGTGAGTTCCACCCGTGCTTGACATGTTTTTTATTACAGTTTCTTTATTCAGTGCGTTTAACCATATATAGATTTGATTTAGTACAGAATCAATAAACGTTTTTAAGCTTCTATGTAAAGAAATTTTTAAATTTGCATGTTGATTCAAAAGATTGGTCATCTGAAAATTGATTCGTTATACATATATATATATATATATATATATATATATATATATATATATATATATATATATATACACATACTGTATATCAACTTTGCTTTGACTGGTTTATTTTTTTTAAACATAACCTAATGCGTCGTTGATTAGAATTCGTATACAGAAAGAGGGACATTAAACCTTTCTCATCATCAACTCAGAATGTAATACACATACTTCTTCAGAAGAGCGATTTTAATAATAAAAGTCCAATATCGCGTTTCTCTTAGGCTATAAATTAAATATATATACATATATATATATATATAATATATATATATATATATATATATATATATATATATATATATATACTTATTATATGTCAAGTTAACCTGCATAAGCTAAATAATTTCTCAAAATTATGTACAAAGAAAACAAAGCAATACAGCTTACTCTCAATCGGGACCGGCTGCTGCCTTTAGATAATATTGCCAGTCGCCTGTCTCCGAGATACGATCATAAATTTTATAGAACAAGCACGATACTCTCAAGTAAAGAGATCGAAAAAATAATTGTATTAGTTTGTTTTCATAGCAGAAAAATATAAGACCTCTCTCTCGTAGTGTATTAAAGTCGACCGCCTTCAATGGGGGGAACAATTATTATTGATGGCCTGTATAGATTTATCTACTTACGTCAAGAACTGTTTTGAATGGTGTATAATTTATCGGAGCATAATTCGTAGCTAAAATACCCGCTTTTTGATACCTAAAGAGTCTATCTAAATTAATATGAAAATAGTTGGTACTGGTAAAAATTCCTTACCATATATCAATAAGGTACCGTCCGTCTATTAATTTGGGTTTTCATAGAATTCGTTAAGTTTAGAGCGCGAGTCCATTTTATGAATTATTATTGCCATCTGTGTAGTGCTACAAAAGGATTAATTTCACTGCGTACCATTCACATAATTTCATTACAATAATATATGTAATACATACGTATGAGTTCTGTTAATGCTATTAATTCATAAATGCAAAGTAATTTCATTTCAATTTAATTCATTGCAAAACAGTTTTTAGCATCGTCAAGTCTTAACATTTATAAATAATCGTTGACGCAGCTTGAAGTTAATTAAATTTAAAGAAATGCAAAAGTTACTTATAATTAAAACGATTCAAACCCATGTTAAATATGTCCAAATAAGAGGAAACGAACAGCTACATATTTTAATTAAAATTACTTCCTAAGATAAATGGCTTGCAAATTTGTTGAAATAAATTACTCTGTCCTATTTCCAAGACATGTAGGGTAAATTTGAAAGTGAGTATAAAAAGGAGATGTGAACGCAAATAATTTGCAAAGTCTCGCATAGGACAATAAAATATTTAAAGATTATTGGCGATTTATTTGCGGATATTTGATTTGGTTTTTAAAACATTAATTTTAAAAAGAGCAAACTAAAGGATCTTTTATTAACTTATCCGTTTCGATTAAAAGTTATTTTTGCCGTTAAAATTCTGTTAACACTTTCATATTTTATAACTTTTATTGAAATAACTTAGGTTGCTACAAAACAATTAACAGAATTTAAAATTGTATGATATGTCAATGTTTATATATTTTTTCTAATTATCCATTGAATTGATTCTATTCGCCAGAATATTAATACACTGTAAATTTAAGTAATGATAATGGAATATCGATAATATTATTTACTTAACTAATTTAAGCTTTAGATATAGTGGCAGCAGCAAAATTAAAAGAATTAACGGATTCCAGGATGGAATGAAATTTAAATCAATGTTTACCTTTAACATTGATTTACTCAGTGACATTCAAATACTGAAGTCGAATTTTATGTTTATTATCATTAAATGATTGAAATTCAATGGTTCTTATTTGATAACATGTAATAGAATACTTTGAATTGTTTCTAATGTGTGGTTTCAGCGAATATTCAAAAGCTGTTTAAATTATTTCTACTTATCTAGTTTTAGTTTATTGTCCTTATACCTTTTTTTACGGATTTCATCAAATAGATCAAATAAATAAAAGTAAGTACAGAAATTTCCTCTTCTATAAAAATGCGATTAGATTAGTAAATAGAAATATTCAAAATATTGTTAAATAGAAAATTTGGTAAATCACTTAAAAATTCCACTTTTTATTCCTTCAAATCTTATTAAGTAATTAAATTATTTTTAGTTTTAACATCAATATTCCTGCATCATCATTTTTGATTATGTTTGACTTAAGAAACTAAAATTTTGCCAAATATTTATGGAAAAATGTAGTCAAAAATTAAATCAAACTCTTTAAGGAGGGAAATCTGATCAGTTGAAAATTTTATCGAATGCCGATTGCAATTTATCTATTTCTTTTTTATAGATTAGTAGTATTTATTTTAATAAAACTTGCAGTGTGAAACGCGAATATCTTTAAAAGATAAAGTTCATGTGTTTTATTTCAATTTCAGAACGTTACAAAGGCATTTTAATATTAAACATTTTATCATACGTAGAAGAGAATTCGTAGAAGATATCCTGTCTTATTTTAAAAAATAACACACTTGGGTAAAAGTCTCAAAGGATGATTTCATTTCAATTTAGGATTTCTATAAAATAAGGGTACGAAAATATTGCAATATTTGTAATTATATCGTAATAAAAAAAGAAAAATAGGTCCATCACCGAACGGCTGATATAGGTGAAACATCTAAATTTTTAATGTGAAATATTTGTATATTTTTATGCTGAAATATCTTTATTTCAACGATGTGAAAACAAAAAATAAAATTTGGCGCTGGAAAAATAGAAAAATACTAAATAAATACTAATATTTTTATAAAATATATATTTTATAATTATAATAAATATAATATATATTTTATATGTGAAAGTTTAATTATTTACATTATTATTATTATTATTTGAAATTATATGACGCTTTCCACGTTTTAAGACCGTTTAATTCAATACATCGATAGAAAGGAGTAAAGTTGTAAGTTTTATTTAATAGCAAAAAATGCTGATCCTAATTATGTCGGAAAGAGCCCACAAGGCACGAAGCTGGCCGAATAAAGTCGGAAAGAACTGATAATACACGAAGCTGGCCGAATGGCAAAGTGCGTCTAGCCAGTAGATATTTCAAATGAAAAAATAAATATGCTTCAAACAAGTGATATTTGCGTAAGGAGGTTATTGAAGCCTTAGGCACACATAAAGTTTAAGCTTTTATGGGTCCTGAATAATTCTACTACTAGTTGATACTTGTTTGTAAATATTTTTATACTTTTCAATCATATCTATTTCCTAGGTTACCACATAACAATTAAAGATAAAGTTTTTGAAGTTTGAACTAAGCATACGTAGTATACCGTTCGTGGGGTAAAAATCAAAAGATTATAGTAAAAAACGGTTTGTATACTTTTAAAAATTTGTCTTTTCACAATTATAACTTTGTTTTCATATTTGTCATTACATTTCTTTGAAATATTTTTAGCATAGATTCAGATACATTACTAAAGATTATAAATGAAAGCAATTTTAAGATTCTTATTTCCATGTCTCTTAACCTCACATGACACACAACAAAATAGAAGAAATGTATATTTGGTTTCCTTCCTCTAAAATAACAATATAAATACTTTTTAATATTTTCAATGCGTATTATTAGGCTTCATGGATAATTTTTAGTTTATTCTCCAAACGATTTCTGAAATTAATAGCTGCTACGTACAGGCAGACAAATGTCGAAGTAAACTTATACATTTTCTATATTTTTCCTTTTGGGTTTCCTTCTGTTTAAATAATTGAACCGATATATAATTTTATTTGGAACTTCACTGTTTAGAAGTTTGATTAGAAAATATTTTAGTTGAAGTTACAGGAGAACTTCCATTTTAGTTTCATCAGCTTTCAAATTCGCGCTTTTAAACTTGGATAGAGAGCGTAGTGTTCAATAATTTTGATATAATCATAAGACATAAAAAAGCTGTATCAGAGAGCAAAAGTGACACTTCTTACATTTTGTATGCATTGTGCAAAAATATATACTGTAAACTTTTGTACCAAAAGGTAAGATATAAAATTACCGAACCATGAGAAGTAATGGAATGAAGTCCAAGAGAAATTGGAGGCGCACCATCCACTTAATTTATAATGCATCGACTATCTCGTTTAAATAGAATAAGTTTCAGAAATATCGCTCATTTTCTAACTTTCATATACTTGACCCCGTTTAAATATACATTGATAATTGTAAAACTAACAGAGTAACTAAACTAAAAATGACTAACCGGAATGATACTTATAGAAAGCAGAAGACTTCATCGTATACCAATTAATTTAGTAGACCTGTGCAATCAATGAAAGGTACATCATAAACACAATTACATTACAACATAAATGTACAAAAATGTGTATAAAACAAAATTTATTCACGTTTATGTCCGGGCAATTACAGGAGGAACAGTTGTTTAGGTTATAACGGCTAAATGCAAACTTTTTTTTTATACTGGTGACATTCAACACACAATTTTTTCTTCAAATCATTTAAAAAATAGAGCATATTAGCATATTGAATTTAATAAAATACAGAATGGATTTCTTTTCTCTTTCCAAAATTAATTGTAATGTCACAACCTTAATAAGTTGAAATGATGTTTTTACGCCAATCATAGTTATTTATCTGGTCTATATAATATTTCAACTCGTATGTTTTTATCCCTCTTCTAACGTAAAATTACTGAATTACCACCGCTGCAGACTCCGTTCCTGGGATTAAAGTGGTAAAGTATTTCTCTCTTATATATTTTGACACCTCTTTATCATTGGGAATATTTCAGAGCTCTTTGGATAAAATATTTAATCGTTTAGGATAATTTACGACTTACAAAAGGTAACTGTGTAATTCTACATAATTTTATTCTATTCGTTTTACATAATTTGGTCACACTCGCTCATAAACACCCTCAGCTATTTTACCCTCTCTTTAAATTATCATAAAATTGGAAATTAATGTGTTTGATAATCTTTGCAAACGGAAATATACTTTGTTAGTTTGAATACAAAACTACATAATAACTTAAATGAAGACGACCTAAAATAATTTTTTTGTCGGCATCAGTATAATAATAGACGGTAAGAATTTTGAAGTTGGTTTTTAAGTTAATAATACTTAATGCCCTTTTTAATAAAATATAAATTATGTTTGTAATTAGAAATATAGCCATAACTGTACTTTGATATGATATAATAACATGCTCTGTATGTATTTAGGATATGTACGAAGTCCTTTCCATCTCTGCTTTTTATAATTTCATATCACAAGAAAAATCGCAATGTATAAAAACGTTATACGTGCCATTTAAACTTTTCCCAGCAAACAATGTAGCAGTTGTTTGTTTGTATTTGTAATGCATGACGCTAAAATCCTACGCAAAATAATTGAAAAAAAATAGCCATCAATGATGCTCAAAATAGCCGGTAATAAAAGCTCTAGGTATGGAGATGGTCTGACGTTTTGATGTAGTACCTCTTTGAGGAGCAGAAATCTCCCGCATGGTCCAGCCGCTGCAAATAATGACTTTCAACCGCATCTTCCATTACTCACAATCTCGCGTCCTGAATATTTCATGCGCAGAGCCACGTACCACTGAACGCTTGTGTCTAATATATTACTTTTGGAAATTCAACATATATTTGTGTACGATTTGGTCGGCTTAGTTCTAGTGGGGATTAAGCGGTCAGTTGTACTTAGCGGATGAAAGCTTGGGCGTAAACTTAGTTCAGGTTATTTTTGCTGGCTCTTTCTGGTGTAGAATATTTTTACGTAAAAGCGAATCAAAACATAAGCTGACGTGGGACAAAAATGTTACCTGAAGTTTGAAGTAACTTATTTTGTCTCAATTATCATAATGAATGATTAAACAAAACTTAATCGCGTTCAGTAAATATACTGAATACATTCTTTAGTGTACCTGGTGAACACGCATATATTCTTGTCTCCCAATATTTATACAATTCATTTTTATACCAGAATATCTCTTTACTTTCGATTCTGCTTTAAAATGTAATAACTTCTCTATAATCTAATTTATTCATTTGGAGATTTAGTTTTTGATATAATTTTATCACTGATACATCCCCTGAATTTTTTCGAGCATAATATAATTTTTAGAAGAAATTCTTTGATAAAAAAAAGTTGGAATATAGAATTCTAAAGTTGAAACTAGATTGTAGTATTTAATAATTTTGACGTAATCATAAATTATAACAAAAATTATATCAGAGAACGGAAGTCAGAAGTGACACTTATTACGTTTTATTTATTTTAAAATTCAGTATCAAAAGACAAGAAAAAAAATCCTTTAATCCCGAGAAGTAATATAATTAATAACAAATAAATAAATAACAAAAAACTATAAATTCAAACGATCAAGTCGCGTGAAGAATGCATATCTTTCAAAATTCTAAAAATGATTAAAAACCATACAAAATAATAAAGAGGCGGAAACTATGGAAGACGCACTAAGACGACGAGAGCCTGTGTCGCGCTTGCGAGCTTACTACTGTATATTTTTTTATTCATGAGCGAACCGAAAGAAGTTTCACTTCAAACTCAATTGTGGAACGTCACACGAAATATACCAATAACATTCGATATAATAAAGTTATCAATACATTCATACTGAAAATATTTTTGTTAAAGAAAATAGTATTGCTTAAGCATAAATACATTGGATGTAATAAAATTCCTTCCACATATTTACAATCAATAACGTGTAAATAATGATGTCAAGTTAATCATTGGATATATTAGAAATAATTTCATCAAATAAGTTTATGAGAGGTGTGGGAAGCCATACCGTCGGGAAAGAGGAAAATGTCGTCCTAACGGAACAAACAAAATATTGGAAGATTAATCGCTTAAAAAGCTCACCTACTTATAGATTAACTTTACAATTGCTATGTTTCCTTATTTGGAATCAGAATATTTTCATAAATTGTTTATCTTTTCGCTAAGACGGCACTTTTAGCACATCTTCCACTTTTTCAAAATTTATGTATCCAAACATTAGCGTAAAGCAAAATGCAGCATAACTTTTAAATTTTTTCAAGAAACGAGACCAAAAAGGCGGAGACGTGCGATTGTTTAATATAATTTACAATCAAGTTAGTTAAAGTGTTACGGTATTTAAGGAAAATTTGCTCACATTTCGGCTTGCTTTGATATCGCTATTCATATTGTTGAGAATAATTAATGATCCCACTATACTATAAGTTACGCGTTAAATTAAAGAGGTAATCATTATAAACGTTAAAATATATTTAATATACTGACGTAAACGCTTTTATATATTGACATTGAACACATTTTGTCGTCGAGTTGGCTTCGCCGTTACCAAGTGCTTCGAAAAAAAAAACAAAACCCGCAAAGACGCAATGTCATTCTTGAAAATAAACAAACATTAATCATAACTTCTATTCCCAATTTTAATAATATTAGGCTTTAAAAAATCAGGCGGGTCATTTATATTGGCCGACAAGATGTCTAAAAGTCTCAGTTTTGATTTTAATAAAATTCCAACGGAAATAAAAACAATTTTACTTGAAGGAAAACAAAAATTATTTATAGATAACTTCTTGTTATACTAGTTATATGTAAATATAAATACATACAACTTGGTCAATAATATAGGTATATAATTGTAATGTTCCTGGTATGTAATTCAAACTTACACAGTAACACTATTTGTTCTGCATTACGTAGAAACAAATGAGGAAAATATATAATACTTGTCATGTTGTAATGCTGTCTAGCGCAACGTGCAATGATATTATTAAAAAATCTATGACAAAAACCAACATCCGTAACAAAAATTGGAGAAATATGCAGCCCGAGAGAGGATATTAAAACGTTTTTACGTCTATTGAAATAAATTAGGACGAAGAGTCGTATACTTGAATGAAATATTTCCAGTTTTAGCATATAATTTCATGAAAACTGAAGTTACATCCGGCAAATTGACTTTTCGTATATAGTTAATAGCTTCGGTTTAAATTATCATGTTCAATTTTTTTTCTTTTACGTTGAAATTAGAGAACTGTATATCATAATCTGCTGCAAAAAAATTGCCTTACGTTTTAAAACTCTAAAATAACAGCTCAAAACTCTTTTTACTGGTCCCCCGTTACACATAACTTTTTGATTCTACTGATGATTTAAAGCTTCCACAAAAAAAATGCTCTATCGAATAAATCGTTAAAAGTCAATAAACATATAACACACAATATTAAGTGGCCCTCTTCCTACGTTCATGTTCGTATATAGATGGCATGCCCCCACGCATAGTACGATTTCTAGGAAGGAAGATAGGTCACGATTTCCGGTAATGTAAAGGAACTTGCCCACGCGTTGGGTTTCAACATAAATATGAACTGTTTCAAGGAGAGTTTTCGCTCAATTAATACGTGGTGATTAAGAAGCTTTATTTATTGAAATGCTAACAATAAATATACTAAACAATAAATATAATAGCATAATAAATGCATGTGCATTTACATGAGGAAAATGGCAGTTTCCTGAAAATTTAGAGTATTTTGTGTAATGAAACCAGCTAATTCTAATTGTGAATATTAAAAACATGATTATCCATTTATTATTGAATTATAGATTTTGTATCAGGGGAAATGCCTGAACTTCAAATTTAATCTCATTCTTCAAACATTAATTAACATTAATTAGAAATGGTTTTCCAACATAAATTCACAATTTGTAAGTATCTGGTGTTTACAATAAGTAATAAAAATTAATAAAGTGTTTTCTGAGACTTGGCTACAAAATGACATATATGAAAAGCTAAATGTTTATTTAAATTTTCATGGACTAAATAATACTTCTGGTTTGATAGATTTATGATCATATTTTGTTTTTGTATCTACGAGGAACATGCGTTAAAAAATGATTCAGTTTATATTGATGGTCACGATATAATTTATTATATCGTGACAATTATTATATCGTTAAAATGTGTTATTTGTAAAATGTATTTATTTATATATAATTATGTTGTCATTACAATCGTATATGGTTCAAAATTAGAAACTTTAACTTACTGAATGCATTACAAAGTAAAAAAAAGATTCGAGTTTTACCAAGAATGCATTTAATAATTTCCAAAATTTTCATAATAATAGATACACTAGAATAAAATAAAAAACTTTATATACCTCTGTGATTAGAAATGCTAGGTTTGGGTAAAATTAACTTAGTGAGTTTTTTTTCATTCTAAATGAAAACCCATAACAAATTATCTTTAATTTATTTAAACAACTTAATATAGAGATTACATTAAAAAAAAATATTTGTCAATGTTTCCTTTGTTTGTTGGACCTATTGTCTTAGGAGACTTTTGATATTACCTCGTAGCCATTGCCCCAGTTTTAAAATATTTCCGATTCTTTACAGGTTTTTAGTCTCATCCTGAACGTTTGCTTGTTTTCTAATCATTTTAATTATATTGAAGATGCAAGATATAAATTCTCCATATGATTTATTTATTAACCATTTTTAATTGAAGAAAAGACATAAGAAACTGTCAATATTTATTTCAGAAATATTTAACAAAGTATATGTTGAATATTAAATCGTTTTTCATTTAGTCACATATGCAAAGAAATATTTAGTTTTTTTTTAAATTATTTACCTTCAATTTATTAGTCGTATTTAATTATAATATACT
This sequence comes from Druceiella hillmani, assembly GCA_039881145.1. Lineage (NCBI taxonomy): Eukaryota > Metazoa > Arthropoda > Insecta > Lepidoptera > Hepialidae > Druceiella > Druceiella hillmani. The sequence continues at coordinate 1,828,099 of JAYKKI010000018.1, read as the reverse complement.
AGAACATATCTTTGTACAGATCCTTATATTTAAGTAAAAATTGGGATAATATAAATTACGCAAATACATGATTTATTACAAATATTTCAATGTATGGAAAATTGAAATATTTGTTTTCAAACATGTGATATAAATCAGGTCAAAGAGAACGTCGTAGAGCATTAGAAAAGTACATTTTTAATTAAATCCATTTATACACTTTAACAAAAAAAAGTGATTCGAAGACAATTAAAATAGTTATAATATTTGTACATTTTAATTCATTTAATTTCATTCATCATGGAAAAATTACACGCTGGCGCACTCATAATATGAGTGCGCCAGCGTGTAATTTTGATCTTTGAATGAAATTTTGATGAGCTGATCAAATATTCGAAAATTGTATGTTAAAATTTGTTTCTCAAAAATACGGTTCAGATATTTAAGGCAAATTACAAAATAAATATGCAGAGTCGAATATTACGTGTATAATTTTCATTAAAGTAATAAAAATTATATAAGTAATATTAATATACACTCAAAAAACATTACATCGAGTATGAAAGTAAAGCAGAAAAACATGTGATGAGAAATATAAAATATTTGACACAAATAGCTTTGTTTTTAGCGCAAGGCAATGAATGACTGAAAAAAAGTAGGAGAAATACCAAGATACACACGGGAAACTATAAATGTAAAATACACACGGAAAACTAAAAAAAATAGATATAACTGCAATTAGAAAATTTTCAAAAAAATCCTCAATCCTTGCCTGTTATATAAATATTAAAACTAACTTCAAGACATAGAAAGAGATGAAAAATGATTTTATTTAAAAGACAACCCAAATAAACCTAATTAAATATGCATATGACTACGTATTAAAATCATCTGAAGAAATCTCATCAGCACTAAAATCCTAAGGCGTGTCAGTATATATAATATTTTATCAATGTTTTACACGTCTAGGAAACGGACAAGGTAGATAAAAAATAGCGTTAAAGTCCAGTTAAAAAGGCACATTCTCTTCAATTCATGACATATTTATAATTTTGGGCGTACCAAATAATTAAGTAATTGACGATGACTTCAGAAAATGATTTTGCTTTGAAAGTAAAAATAATATCCCATTCTTTTTTCAGATAAGATTCCCAGTGAAATACATTCATTGTGTACACATAAGCCTTATGTCTGATCAAAAAGTGTTGTGTTCTCAATACTATAACATTATCTGATATGTATATTACTACCATATATAACAGAAACATATAATGTCAAACATTTCTTGTAATGGAAATCGCTGCAAATAGTTTTATGTAAATTAGAAAGAATTTTTTTTATTTTACTCCTCACCCCACTTCTAATAACGAATCGACTGTGATTTTTTGGTCTTCTATTTACCAAACTAAAATTAATATAAGCATACTTTACTTGTTATAATCGTCATACTGGAATTATCAATACTTATTTTAAACAGAAATCTAGTACCTATTTCTTCCAAACTATCAATTTAATGGTAGCCGATATACGAACGTTCCATATCATAAAACAAATAATATAGATATTGCATATAATGTACTTGGTATATTAGTAACTATCCCAATCAATATCATTGTTACACATTCGTTTTGTTTTGTATGGGTCGAGTGTGCAAAAATGGTGCTTTACCCTGAAACTGTATGAAAAATAAAGAGTTAAACTGATACACTAAATATATATGCCTAATTTATTTCGTTAAGATCGAAAATAAAATTAATCAGTTGCTTTAAAGGTTATTATGTATCTCTCTATTAAAAAATGCTGCATCTATATCAATGTTATTGGTATCTTTATCAGTTTCAGAATATTACACTAACACTAGTCTAACACCTAGTCGATGGTTATATTTGATAGTTTTATTCTTATGAGTTTTAGAATATAAATATGAAACAATTAAGCTAAGAAATATAAAAGGAGTTTGCAAGAAAAATAGGGTAAGGATAAAGTTTTAATTAACATTAGTTAACTTTAGTTAAGTTTTATTAACTAAGTTTTAGGTCACAATGTATCAATTGTCATGTTAGTATTACTAATATTGTCTTTGTTAGCGTAATGGAAAATATCCTTAAAAATATTAGTTTGAATCTTAAAATCGTCTTTAGAATAATCGAAAGCATAATATAGTGAAAAAGGTACAATCTGTTTTGACCGGTTGGTATTAACTGAAAAAATTTGGAAAGTGAACATTTATTTAATATGATTAATCAGTTGTGTAACATTCATCATCAGAACTATTTCAGGATCAAGTATACTGCTATAAAAATATAAGAAACAATACTCACTATCCTAACAAATATTATAAATATCGGTGCTCATGTTAGTTTAGTTATTGCTATGAAGTAACATATAGTAACCTATATTAAGTGACCTATTTAATTCAATGAATTAGTGCACTAATTGATTGCATTAAATAGGTTACTTTTGAAATCAACCTCGTATTTTTAACCATTAAACATTTTTTACTGCTGTATATCAACTTATATACTTTATTGTATGAACTAATGAATTTGAGCTATGGATATAAATATTGTTTATTTATATCCATAGCCCAAAATCTACATACAAATCCTGTTGTTACATGACCTGAAGATTTATTAAGTGTGCCTAGTGAAAAAAATAATGAAGAAATCTCTAAACGTTTGGTCACAAAGTTTTTTATTGAATATTTTTATTTGTTGGTTGCTTTGACCGGGTTTATTTTTTTTAAACATAACCTAAAGCTTTGTTGATTAGAATTTGCGCACAGAACGAGGGACATTAAGCCTTTCTCATCATCAACTCAGAATGTAATACATATACTTCTTCAAAAGAGCGATTTTAAAAATAAAAGTTCAATATCTCGCTTCTCTAAGGCTACAAATTATATATATATATATATATATATATATATATATATATATATATATATATATATTAGTTAACCTGCATAAGCTAAATAATTTCTCAAAATTATGTACAAAGAAAACAAAGCAAAACAGCTTACTCCCTACCGGGACCGGCTGCTGCCTTTAGATAATATTGCCAGTCGCCTGTCTCCGTGATACGATCATAAATTTTATAGAACAAGCACGATACTCTCAAGTAAAGAGATCGAAAAAATAATTGTATTAGTTTGTTTTCATTGCAGAAAAATATAAGACCTCTCTCTCGAGTAAAGTGTATTAAAGTCGACCACGTTCAATGGAGGGAACAAATAAGATTGATGGCCTGTCTAGATTTATCTACTTACTTCAAGAACTTTATCATTCAATCTGTTTTGAATGATGTATAATTTATCGGAGCATAATTCGTAGCTAAATTATCCGCTTTTTGTTACCTAAAGAGTTTAAGTTAATATGAAAAAAGTTGGTTCTGGTAAAAATTTCTTACCATGAATCAATAGGGTACCGTACGTCTGTTAATGATGGTTTTCATAGAATTCGTTAAGTGAAGAGCGCGAGTCCATTGAATGAATTATTATTGCCATCTGTGTAATGCTACAAAAGGATTAATTTCACTGCGTACCATTCACATAATTTTTTATATAAATGTATGTAACACATACGTATGAGTATACATATCTACATATACAGATATTATATATATATATATATATATATATATATACATATATATAATTTGTGGCCTTATATATGTGTCGATATGATAAATCATATTTTGAGAAAATGGTTTAGGCAAAATAAATCTACGGTAATGCAGATAAAGTAAAATAGTCTAAAGTAAAGTAGTTTCAGATACGGCCAAGTTCACAATATAACTAAGTTTTTAGGGTTAAGGTAAGGTCGTTCACAAGGAAATTAAGGTTTTTTTAAGGAAACCAAGTGATTCGCAGGTAAAATTACTTATGTTTCGCAGGTATAATTCCATGTTTCATATAATTAAATAGAGTTTCAATGTAATTTTGTTAATTTATAGGGAAGCTGGATATATAAAATCGATATTTAACAAACCATTATTTACCTCATCGCCTAACAACGAAGCCACGCACATTCCAAGCGTTGAATATTTGATTCAATAAAATAGCATCGAAGGAATCGTGGTTATGCTCATTTCACAAGTTGTCTCGATTAAGTTTGTTTTCGTCTTCTTCATATTTAACAACGCCAATTTTAATCTCTTCGAAAGGGAGATAGGCAAATATTGATATGTCATATTGAATATATTTGGCGTTAATTTTGTAGAAATTCATTATTCACAATTAAATGAAACTACGTGATGTAGTATCATTTTTACTTTCTTTAATTTTTTACCACGACCTAGGTTTCGTTGTATTACATCTTCAGGTGGGATATTAGCAAAGATTTACCCAATAGACCAATAAATTAGACCAATTAGACCAATCTTTGCTAATATCCCACCTGAAGATGTTGTAATACAACGAAACCTAAGTCATGGTAAAGAAATTAAAGAAAGTAGAAATAATACTACATCACGTAGTTTCATTTAATTGTGATTGATATGTCATTAAGATGTCTTTCACTATTCCTACATTTTTATATTATTTTATCGGATTGATACCATAGTTTATCATTATTTATAAAGAAAAAAGATGGTGTCTAAAATGTTAAGATTAAAAAGTTTTTCATTTCCAGCTAGCAGTAATATACATGGCAAAATTTATATTTTTCTCAACAATGAATTTTATTTTCGTGTAAGCTACAGGTATTCCCAATGTTAGAAATATTTGTTTAATACTTACTGATGTTCGAATTTCACAAAGCTTTCTTCTAATTCGGATTTCACTCTTTCTTGTCCTTTGAAACTTTTTTATAGCTCCCTGTCCACCCGCCAGCCTTTTCCTCACATTTTGTACAAATTTTGACCTAGTTGCATAAAATTTTACTAGAAAATTTCACATATCAAAATATCCATTTAATTGTAGCAAAATATTACGCTTATTGTTCTTTCCGATACATAACAAATTAGATAAAATTAATTTATTCCCTGTGTCCTTTTAAGTGGGTATTATTGGATAGATTTTTCAAAATCAAATTAAACCTCCATTTCCATTTCGTTAGATTTTACTCTTTAAGAATTGATTTTCATATGTAACGCCCGGTATGAAATTTTATAAGGAGTAAAGATTTCAGAGCATAAAAAACAGCGTAACCATTAGGAGCTTCCCGCAATATTTCTTGGCATCTATAGAGCGAGATATCAATATGTTTATCTGATCATTTACTTAACGAGAATGACGGAGTGTGACCCACACATTTTAATATCGTTCGCTTATATAAAGATGTAATCATTAAATGTCATTGGGGGAGAATATTCGATGTCTTTTATCCTATAAAATTAAGAAGTCCCTTTTAATTTTAACTTCTTAGTGTGACGATACTAAACGTTTTTAATTTTGTTGCATAAATTTGACATTTTTGTATGTGTTTTACTCAAAAATAATTATATAGTTTGCATTTTTTTATTCAAGAATTTCCCACATACATTTAATGATATTGATATTTATATTTGTATACAGTGTTACCTATTTTATACATTCCAAGACCATCGTGCGTAAGAGAAAACTACAGTCGTGCTTAGGAACTGATACCCATACTTTTTGTTTTGTTTTAGAACTTCTTTTTCAAATTGTTAGGCTAACGTGCAATAACTTATTGGGTAAGTGATGTGCAACGGCTCCTATAATGGTTCAGCAAAGCCTTAATATATTTGGAAAAACTGTACATATTAATATTTAAATAAAGCTTAAGCTTTAAAAAGTTTTTGTAAGATAGTTAAATTATTATTTCTCTGACCCTATGACGTCGTAGCGTGACGTAAATCTTGCAACGTAACACACGTTTCGTTCTACGCCACGCCGCCTAATGTGACTAAAATATTAATACGTAACCTACGTTACGTAGAGTAATCCAGCGACATAATTACACATGTTTTTTATTATTTATGTATAAATTACATTTTATTTTTTAAACTGCAAAAAGTACCAGAACCTACTTTCATACATTCATAATTAATGGCGTATTAATTATCATGATAAGCACCGATCGATATATAAAAATAAACTAACCTCCAAATAAATAAAAGATTTAAAAAGTTAAAATGGTATAAACATACCCTTTGGCTATCATATACTCCTATCGATAGTTATAAAGCTAACCTCAGTTTTGTAAGGTACTTACTTCCCTGTTAAAATGATTGATTACAAAGATTGGTTTCCATGGTGTAAAGTAAGCGCTGCGATTTGAATTTTCGATTTTAAAAATCGTTTAGATTCCGTATAAAATAAATTTCGATCCGGAATAGAAACACCAACGTCAAAATAAAGTTACTGACCACTTTCCTTTTTTCTTTTCACGCACCATTATACGACACTAATTATATTTTAACAATGAGCTACCGTAATAAATAATAGATAAGCACATAAATAACAGAATTTACTTTTTTCATAATTGAGATAACGTGAATTTTGTAGAAGTAATATTAATCGCAAGTATCTACCTATTAACGTTGCAACCTGTGTATAGTGTTCGAGTTGCGTCGAAATCGTGTTATAAAACTGTATTATTTTAAAATTGTAATTTAGTTGTGTCTACTTAATTTTTAAACCTTAACTAAGGTATGTTTGAGCTGTTATAAAACTAAAAAGAGGTATAACTCGTTTTGGACTGACGTAATAAGGGGAATGCACAATGCATTTAAAAAATTTTGTATAATTACTTTGGAAGGAAACTAAAAAAACAGAATTTTGCTAAGACGTGTGTCATGGAGAAAATAGTTTAAAAATCGATATATTAAATCTAAAAAAATAAGCAATTTTAGTCTAAAGAATATTAGTAGTGCTATGAACCGAAATATTTAAGAACCTATCACGCACGAGTAGAACTCGCACTATAAGGGTGACCATTTGAGCCTTATAAAGGGCACATGTTTTAGTGCTAAGCTATTGTATATAAGAAATATATTTTTTACAACGTTAATACATTATTAACGTTATGTATCTCACACGCGTATGAGAATGATGCTAATTGCAAAAATTACGACATTTAGAAATACGGTTACATTTTTCACGAAATTTTGGGTAAGTTTCTAAAAACCTTATTTATTTATAATTTTAGGTTTTATTGTAAATTTTCCATTTTATATTTTATTGTAAATTTTTAGTATGTCTCATAAGACATATTTGTAATTAGGAAATCAATATTTTGGAGATACTCATAAATTGTCGCTTTAAACGATACCCCAGTTATATATGGAAGTTTAAGAAAAATCGAGTACTTAATTCGTGCCCTCCTAACATTGTTATCTAAATATTTTCGCACGTTAGTTACTGAGATACGTTAGGGTCAATATTTTTTAGGACTGTACCAAAATTGTAAGTTTCTACTTCACGGATTTTCTGAGAAAAATATGTCAAGTCACTGTGAGAGTAAGACGAACATACACGTGAATGATCTTATTAGAGTTTTGTTTTTCCGTTTGAGGTACGGAAACCTAAAAACAAATTATCAGGAAAAAATTAATGCACAAGTATACGAGAAAAAATGCACAACAAAGTACTTAAAGCTTTACTATCTCAAAGGCTGCTGTTAAATACAATTTTAATTCATTCAATTAAATTATATAACTGTTATCATATATACTTTAAAAACGTTATTAAAATAATAAAGATGTACTGATGGATTTTGGGAGGAAGATATATTGTTAGAGTTTGGATGGAAGGTTTAAAGACTTTTAGTAGACTGTCGTAAATGGAAATACTTAAAAAACCATCAAGCATGAGTTTTCTACTTCTTTTAATTTTAGTGACTGCTTAATTAGCATTATAATTAAAAGATTTTGTTTATCTGCTATTTAAATATTTCAAAATACTTTAAAATAAAATTTCAAAATATAAAATTTTGCATATCTCGTTACAACTTTATCTTTAAGAAATGTTTTTAGTCATAACGCTAATAGATAAATATACTAAAATGAAAACCAAATATGTAGTATATTTTTTTGTGAAATTAATTTTGCATGAACAAAATATGATAAAAAAAATTAAATTACCTAAAAAATTATAACGTAAATTAAAAATAATATTACAGTTATTTTTGCTATTCGGTAAGTGTATTTTGACGATTAAATTAAAAAGAAAATAATTAACAAAAACCGATCCAAATTGCGAGTAATTACTTTCTTTCAGAGGCATAAATATTAAACGTAACAAAAACGTAAAGACCCGAAACAATTTATTCAAAATATTTCCTATTTGGAAATAGTTGCCGTGTAAAATATTTCATTGTGGAAACTTAAGCCTACATTTGTAACATATTTAAAAGTTTTCTTAAGTCATTGCCATTTGTATTAGCAATTAACGTGAGAAGCAAATTTCAGTAACAGAATTGTTGATTCAATGGTTGTTTGTTTCGGGCGCAGCCTTCGGCATTCCACCCTTGCTCAATTACAATTTTAATTATATTCCAAAAGTTTGTTTATCTTTGACATGTTCTCTAACCAACTTGGGCATCTTAAATAATTTGGCGATTCAACAATTTATGGACTTTCTTCGTCTAACTTTATAGTTGTCGCTGTACGGTAGCATGAAAATTAAATTATTTAGTATTGATTACGTAAAGGGGAATGGCCAGAGATCAAACTAACTGCATAGTAAGTAAGAAAGTTTACGAATAATCTAAGTTAATTTTCTTTTTCTCATGCAAATTTAAAACACCGGGTTCAAATTTCGATTCAATGTGAGAAATTGTTCGGTAACAGTAATTTTTTTTCAATTTGCGAACTTTTACCCTCTTTGGCATATTTTATTTAACTCAGCTTTCTGTTGAAAATAATGATTAACCATAATTCCGGCATTTTAATTTATGCTTTCCAACTGGCATCCCGGTTAGAAAGAGCGTACTCAACTATACTCTTGAAATAGGCGTTATTACTTTCAATTATTAAATCTAAAATCAAATAAACATAATATGACCAGAGTTAATTTTTGGCAAGTCCAGAAAATATAGATTTTGTTTACATGGGTAGTAGGAAATAATATATTGGAAAGAAGCTAGGTTAGAAACAAAGTACTAATTTAAAAACGAGTTATGATCAAATTACGTCAATTTCGACTTTTAGCAAGAGTGGAAACGTTGTCAATCAACAAGGGTTGAACGATCTTTATCTTTTCTAATGCTTAATAAAAGGTATTTTGGATCGCTAATAACTAGAGTGGTAAAATCGCATGGATATAATTTTTCCTCAATATTCGCGATAGTTTTCTGTTAACCACCGACCCGATCATACATTAGTGGCCGATTCGTGAGCGAGACGATGTATGCCCATTGAAATTTTATTAGTACCATTGAGCTAGACTAATCAATGTATTGCTTACAAGAGTGAATTAAATCTGGTACTATGTCAGCTTTTAAGTTTCCCTCTTAAGATGATTGATCGAATATTTTAGCTAACTTTTCATAATGTAATGGCCTCAAATAATTTACTGTTGATCTCAGTTTGTCCAATGCAACATTGTCTCTCTCATGTAAATTTAATTTTTCACAGTCAAACATAAATACAATTCACATTAAAATCATAAGAGCTACTGAATATCACTAAGATGCAGCTTTTTTCTAAAACAGATTTATTATTTATCTGACCCCGTAAGGGTGCTCTCATAAATACAGTTCTCCGTTTTTTGGATGCATAAATATGGTAATTTGTTTTCACCAGAAATTTTATCCGTTTAGGCGCTGACAGCGCAACCTTGCTAGACCTTACTACGCATAAACACATGTTCGAAACATTTTTTATTGCTTTTTTTATATTTAGTACCACTGGAGTCACAGAGCATATAATATAACTATAGTAGTATGCTAGTAGCAATTTCGCTCGTGAAGGTTTTAAGCTGTTTTCATTTTTGCTTTGAAAATCGGGTTCGATTTTCGAACGATTTCAACACATCGTTCCTTCCATTTGTCATTGCGAAATTAAATTAATATTTGATTATATATTTGTTTGGTATAGTACGATATAGTTTAAAATCGATATTTGCTACTGAATATATAGTTACTCCGTCCTTAAATGACGTTTAGAAAATACTTTACTTTATTTCTAGACTGACAACTGTTACATACGATTATAAATTTGTATAATTGCACTTTAGACAGACAAAACAGAAGATCCTCACGCTATAATCAATTTCGTATCTGAGTTTCTCCTAAATAATGAGTCTTGTTTATTAGAAGAAGTGCGGTGAAATTTATAGACATGTATGATTTCACTAAACGACTAATACGCCGGATAATATTAAGAAATTTTTAAATGAGCTTCATTCAAAGAGAAAGTTCCATTCTAGGATGTTAGGGCCACGAAATAGATGTTGTGAGATTTATGTCTCAAAAATCATATGAACAATTTAGTTTATGGCAAAGTAATGCAATTTATAATTTTTTTAAAAAATTCATTAAATTTTTAATAAATCTCGAAAAATTTTGAAAAAATCGCTCAAAATAATTAGACTTTGTAAAACGCTGGTAAACTAATTTTTCATCGTAATAATCACAGATATAATGAATTATGGATAATTTAAACAACACAAATTTAATTAAAAGCCTTCTAAGCCTTTATCAATCCTACTTTTGTTGCAAGAAAATTAGTGTTTGGAGTTTTCAAAAACTTCTATGCACTTTGATGATATAAAGCTTTCATGAGTTACCAACCTATATCCTGGTTAATCAAACTCTAATAATGGTACATATATGTCCATCCCTATCTAACAACTTGCTTAGATTGCTATTCACACTCAGTTTCTATTTGTACATTTTTATCCTTTTAAACGATTTTTGTCGGGGTCGAGCCGCCCACTTAATGTCGGCGACGGTATGCCCCATGAACTTTATATTTTAGTAAATTCGGCCGCGTATAAATGCGTTCCGGATAAGCAGAGCTTTCACTATTGTGCTGCTCTATCGTTGCTCAAAGGAACTATGGAGACAATCGAGACCACCGTGCGTAGGATAATGTGTTACGTTATTATTGTAAAGATATATTTGAATAATTTGAATAGTTTTGTGTAAGTTTATGCTTTGTCGTTCTGCTTGGTTGAATAATTCAATGCGAATTTGTTGTTATGAACTTGCGAGGTTGTAGTTTTATGTATTTATTTATCTAAATATACTTCCGCAGCACGCCTATACGTAACAAAAATGGATGTTACTGAAAAATTCCTTTGTTGATTCCACATTAATTATTGATTTCTAGTTTAGATCAAATTCTTTAACAGGTTTGAATAATTTTACTTCCTTACAAGTTTCTTAAGTGTAACAACAGGAAATAAAACCATATGGGCAAATTTCTTGATTTAGTTACTCTCAATTTAAACAATATAATTGAAATAGCCATAGGTAAAAAGATTTTCCTAATTGTTACCAGTTTTATTTAAAATAAATTTCAGTTGTGACCCAAAAACCAATGAGGAAGTTTTAATAATGTTATTGTAAAAAAAACTACCAGTGTTTGACGAGAGTTGGTTAGAATTTTGAATTAAAGTACGTGTTCTCTTTAATAAAGTTGAACATAACAATGACGACAAACAGAATTGCAGATAGATTCGAAATTTGAACCCGGTCTTTTAACTTTATTCGTGACCTTCCTTACTGACTGTGCAGCAAATTTTAACTCTGGTCATTCCCCTTTACGTAATGAAAATTAAATAAATGTATTTTTATATTACCGAATAGCGACAACTATAAAGTTTGCCGCAGAAATCAAAGTCCATGAATTGTTGAATCGCCAAATTACTTAAAATGTCCAATTTGGTTAGAGAATGTATCAAAGATAAACTTTTGGAATAAAATTAAAATTGTAATTGAGCAAGGGCGGAATGCCGAAGGCTACGCCCGAAACAAACAACCATTGAATCAACAGTTCTGTTACTGAAATTTGGTTCTCACTTTAATTGCTAATACAAATAGCAATGAACTTAAGGTAATTTTTACCAAGTTATATTACAAATTTAGGCTTAAATTCCGACATTTAAATATTGTACACACTATTATTTGGAAATACTTTACATAAATTGTATCGGCTCTTGTACATTTAAAAATAATGAGTATAATGATGCGTGGAAAAGAAAAAGTAAAGTAATCAGTAACTTTATATTGACGTTGGTTGTTTAATCGAAATTTATTTTACACAGAATCTAATCGATAGAAAATTCAATTCGGAGAGTTTACTTTGACACCCTGTAATTATATTGTAATCAATCATTTTAAAAGAGAACTAAACACCTTACAAAACTGGAGTTAGTTTTATAACTATCGACAGGAATATATGATGGCCAAAGGGCATGTTTATTCCATTTCAACCTTTTAAATGTTTTATTTATTTCGAGATTAGTTTTTTTTAGATAATAATCAGTACTTATCATGATAATTAATTTCGCCATAAATTATCGATAAATAAAAATAGCTTTTGCAGTTCAATCAAATAAAATGTAATTTACAAAAAATAATACATATATATATGTATATATATATATATATATATATATATATATATATATATACATACATATATATATATATATACACACATATATATATATATATATATATATATATATATATATATATAAACCATTTGTAATTATGTCGTTAGATTACGTTATATAACGTAGGTTACGTTGTAATATTTACGTCACATTACGCGGCGCGGTGTAAAACGTAACGTACGTTACGTTGCAAGATTACGTCACGGTACGGTATCGTATGGTCAGAACTGAAGTGTAGAAACAGATATTTAAGTAGGAGATTATGCATTTATAAATACTGTAAATCCATAGGCATGTCCTCACATCAATGTATTTTCTACTTAGAATAATTGACGTCTAAGTTTGTAAAAAAAAACTTTAAAATCAAATTTTTTTTAATAAAAAAAGTATTATTTCATTGCTTTCTTTTTTTTCTAAAATTGTTGATGCAAATTAATAAAAATAACTTTATTTGAAAGTTTTATTCAAATATTAGCATATACAGTTTTTTCAAATATTTTAAGGTTTTGTTGAACAATTATAGGACCGTAGAGTCATTGTACATCACTAACCCAATAATTTATTGCACGTTAGCCTAACAATTGGCAAAAGAGGTTCTAAAACAAAAAAAATATGCGTGTCAGCTCTGAAGTGCGACTGTATTGAAATGTATAAAATATATAACACTGTATATGAATATAAATATCAATATCAATAAATTTAAATGGAAAATTCTTTAATAAAATAATGCTCACAATATTTTTTTTATTTTAAAGTAAAACACGAACAAAAAATATAAAATTTATACAATAAAATTAAAAAAAAACATTTAGTAACATTACATTAATAAATTAAAATTAAAAGGGACTTTTTCATTTTGTGGGATAGAATATACTAAATATTCACTGAAAAAGACATTTAATTATTACATCTTGACATAAGCGAACGACCACACTCCGTCATTTCGATTAAGCCATAAGTAAATGAACAGACAAACATATTGATATCTCACTCTATAGATGCACAGAAATATTGTGCCGGAAGGCCACCTAACGATTACACTTTTTTTAACACTCTGAACTTATAATTTTATTCCTCATAAAATTTAATACCGGGCGCTACATATGAAAATCGTTTTTTATAGAGTAAATTAAAAAAAAATTTAAACAGAAATTTATTTTAAATTTTCTAAAATCTATTCAATAACACCCACTTAATAGGACATGGGGAATAACTTATTTTAACCATAATCCAGAACCATAATCATAATATTTTGCTACATCTTAATGAATATTTTCATATACAGAATTTTCTAGCAAAATTGTATGCGACCAGGCCAAAATTTGTAAAAATTGCGAAGAAAAGGCTGATGCGTGGACAGACAGCTATAAAAAAGATTCCTCGTTTCAAAGGACAATAAAGAGTGAAATCAGAATTAAGAGAAAGTGTTGGGAAATTCGAACATCAGTACATATTAGAAAAAATATTTCTCCCATTGAGAACGCCAATAGCTTACACAAAAATAAAATTTCCATTTTTCCATTTATATTACTGCTAGTTAAGGAAATAGCCGAAAATGAAAAACTTTTTATTCATGACATTTTAGATGCCATATTTTTTCTTTATGAATAACGATAAATTATGGTATCAATCCGATAAAATAATACAAAAATGTTAGAATAGTGAAAGACATCTTCATGACATATTAAGATATGCCTATCTCGCTAATTGCATAATAAATTCGCGAAACAAGTCTATAGGAGCCATTTTGAGGATACCCAACTTGGCGTAGTTAAATATGAAGAAGACGGAAACAAACTTAGTCAGCAAAACATGTGAAATGAGTATAGCGACAACGCCTTCGTTAACATTTTGTTGAATCAAATATTCAACATTTGGTATGGGCGTGTTGTTAGGCGATGAGGCGAATAATGATTTGTTAGATATCGATTTTATATTGCCGGCATATCTACCGATTAACAATATGGCTCTATTTAATTATATGAACCATAGAATTATAATAAATACATAACTAATTTATATGCAAGCAATTTCCGTATGAACCCACCTTATTTCTTAAAACTTATATCTTTCCACGGCCTTCAAGTACATTAAAATATGTTTAATTACATAGACACATACCAAAACTCCCTTAGTCGTACCTATGTCAAAACGGTGACATGATAACAATTTTATAATTAAATAAATATTCAAACTACATTATAAATATGCATCTTTTTCTTCAATTTCCGTGATTTCAATTTAACCCTTTTAAAATTGTTGCAGCGTAATCAATATTTATGCGTTATTTTCCTGCTGTTACATCAAATAATATATTTTACTAGCTTCTGCTCACGGTTTTACTGTGTGCCTTTTCCGATTATTGATATATTAGATTTTTAATAAATAATAAATAGTTTGTTGTGAACATAACCTAAGGTGACTCGCCTCGTCACTCATGACGCTCGTATCAGTGGCGGTTGTTTGAACAATATCAAATGAAAGAGTGGTGAGGCCAACGTCTAGATTGGGTATTATTTGTGTATGAGTTTTGACATTTGTGTATGGTTATGTGTAGTATGCATGGGTTACACTTGCTACTATCATTTCGTAATTAAAGGCGCTTGGTGATTTTAAACACCTCAGTATACATCACATTATATTTAATAGCAGTATTTTGTAATATATTACTTTTATTCTATTGACAGTAATAATTTGTACATGAGTGCTCGCCACTTATAAGTATGTACACGTTTTGTGGTTACTTAAGGATAGAATCAGTAATCACTTACCTATGATGGCCACGGGCGTGCCCAGATGATAGATCAAATTATGATAGCAGTGATTTTTCAATCGATTGAAATAAAATAAGTTGTAAAATCACGAGTTTATGAAAATTAGACAATAAATTCAAAGACATAAGTATTTTAAACATCTCGTTCTCTGTTATATAAAGGAATGTTTTGGTGAATGGTACTTTTTAGTTTGTCAAGAGCAGCGATAATACGCCCACGCATTTCAATCTCACTGTCACAATATTTCCCAAACACTAAGTCTTTAATAAATCCCTACACGAAGAAGTCGAATGGAGTGATGTCTGATGAGCATGAAAGTCAACGTATTGGTCCAAATCGATCTATACGCTGGGTGCTAAACATTTCGTTTAACCTGTCACGAACTTCGACAATGGAGTGCGGCGAAGGAATACAACTGAACACAAAGAGATTTCTCAATCGGCTAAATTTATAAGTGAATGACCACGAATGCGCTGTCGTATACGAGAAGGGAGTGGCAACATAGCATCTCTCTCTTCTCACTTGTCAAACAATTCATTTTTACGTTTTTTACTTAAGCGTAAGGTATAATGTATTTACGACGTTCAAACGGCTTGACTCGTTATTTACTTGGCGGTAAGGTGTACTAATGAAATATATAAGTATTCGTTCAGACAGTTTTGCGTGTCGTGTGATAGCTTGCGGACAGCCTGTCACATGACACGGAGAAAGCGTTAATGCATAATTCCTCGATTCGGCATAATTCCTCGTTCTGTACACGAAATCTAACCAAGGACGCTTTAGGTTATATTTGATAACAAAATATTAAACCAGTCAAAGCATCCAACAAATCGATACTAGGCCCATGTAACAAAACTTCAAGTCTTGTAACTACAGGATTGGAATTTAGATTTTGAGCTGTGGATATATATATATATATATATATATATATATATATATATATATATATATAAACAATATATTTCATTAACTCATACATTGGTGTATATATGCTAATATGATGCAGTAAAAAAAATTAATAATGATTAAAAACACGAGATTGAATCAGCCAAAGTCATTTTTCTCAGAAACCTGGGAAGATGAAATTTGTTATGTAATTAAAACTGTTAATCGGCATATACTTCAACATTTAAATTAAAATGAGACAATAGAAATCTAATAAAAAATATTCCTAGAAAACCTTTAGGTGGAAGGCAAGTTATAAAAATATGGTTTTCAAAAGCATACAAAAATGTGAACAATAGCGATTATTCTAGATCTTATAATTTTTTTAAATATGATTTATTTTAACGCCGGTAAAAGATATAGTAGTCGATATATTTACGTTAGGGAAAATTAATATTTGTAAATAGTCGAAGAGAAAATGTTATGGAGGCTATGAATTTCGCAGGTGCACTCGAAAAATTTCAAAACAAAGAAATATTTAGTAAAAACCGTATTTCGTAATACAGTTAAAAGTTATTGAAATAAATGTATATAAGTGTTCTACTAGTGCTTGGTACATAATACTTTTTTGACTATAAATTGATTGAGCGATAGATGTTATGTGAGAGTTTTATATTCCAGAAACTTAAATAAAGTTATAACATACATGGTTATCTGAAATAATCTTTACCCATAGTTACATAAGTGAGGGCAACAAGTTTATAAATACAGAGTAATTTACGTAATAAAAATTTGAGTGGAAGGCTTTCAACCTAAATTTATATGAATCCTAGAACGAAAATATTTAATTTTAATCATTTTTCTTCAAGGTCAATTAGTATTTATATTGCTAGACCGGATATCGTTATTGAATATAATACAGATATCGGTAGATGTTATAGTTAAAATTTAAATATTGTTAATGAATTCGATATTTACAATACCGTAAATGGGTATATAAGTATTTTTTTGGAAAGTTAAAATGTGGTAAAAATTGTGCGTATCAGATATAAATCCCTAATTTATATTATAGCGGTATCGACATGTTGAGAGTAGCAATTATTTTTAAATGTTAATATCTTATGAGACTACTCTTCTGAGACTTTTTGCTATTGTAAATATCAGGGGCCAAAGTTCGGTCCACATAACTTCATGTCATTTGTACAGCGTAAACCGAATAACTTTGTAATAAATATAATGTTAGCAAAACGCCAATGTTTTAAATCCTAGACGTTACAGTATCTAACTTAGCTAATTATTTCGCTCGTCGAAACAAAATCAAAGAAATTAGGATTCCGTAACTCAAAAGGAAAAACTGAATACTCAGTAATTGCACTGGAATAAGTACACCTATCATGGTAAAAGCAAGAAGTTTCGTGAAAAGTATTTACAAAACATTGTTCACCCTATCATTGAGCTATTAAAAGTAATAGTGGAAAAAAATACTAGAAGTTGAGATAAATTAACTCTAAAACCTATTCCATAATTTTATGATTTTGAGATATACAAAATAGTTTACGCCTGTCATATTTGTACTAGATTAGGCATTCATGCAGCTAAAATGAAATTAATATTTAAAAATAATTTAATAGAAATGTTATGTGTCATTAAATATTTAAAATTTCCTATCCACCAAAGTCTCATAGTGCGAGTTCTATTCGTACTAACAGGTCTATATTTGTTTCATATCAATTTCTTATTCTTAAAAATAAAACAACAATTATATTAATTATAAAAACTCGCCTTGTTAATATAAAAAACGAAACTTTCCACTCAAAATTTAGTTATGGGTATTTACATCTACCAAAAAAGGCATAAAACATAAGGAAATTCTATATCAAATGCTAATGAAGGACAGGATAGTAATGAATTTTAATTTAAATATTCCGTTTGAATGTTTTTTGGCTTAGTTTTATCCAAGTAATGATTATACTCTTGCCTTAAACTTTGCGAAGCATATCGATCAACGTCGCTGTACAAAAAATCTCCCACACTATTTTTTCTACCTTCGCAAGTAGCAAAAACTTTGCAAGTCAATTTCTGTAATCTTATAATGAATAGTCTTCAAAGCGTCGCTTCCGACCCTTTACTCGTTCTACCATAGCGCTGACCTACTTCGCCTTCCATATGACGAGTCATAAATTTACCATGCAGACGTCACAATGAGAGATGCTAAGTGAATTAAAATGCATTCAGAGGGTGAATAATGAGTACATAGTTCACAGTGCACTCGCATTTATTATACGTACTTAACAGCGCGCTCTCTACTTTTTTACCATTCTTATCGTCTCGACCTATCTCCTGTCACTGAAAGGAAAAATGGGTGGAGCTTATACATTTTTAAAAGGTTAAACGTTGGCAAGACGGGCAATTTAGTTGGATGTCTCTAAGACGTTCCCGACAGAGGCTTCGATTAGTTGACGAGGTGTATTTAGCGGACAAATGGATAGAAAGTCATGACTAATTACAGGCTTCTTTCTTTATTGACTGTCATGAAAACAGAGGAAAAACACGAAGCATTAAAATGTGTACATTTGTTAAAAATTTCAATAATTTTTTAACTGTGTGAGGAAACACGGTCTTTTACTAAATATAAGCATTATTTTTCGTGCGATTTTTACAAGTGGCATTTGCAAAAACGTTATAGCCTGCATCGCATTTTATTTCGTTTTCTGGCGTTCGTCGTTTAAAATTGAATGTGCAATAGCTATCATGCCACGGCAAAGTCTATATTTCTTTTATCCATACATTTTTTGGTGTTTCTAAAAAAATCTATATATAATCTTTACATTCAAAACCTATGCAAAATTATTTGTTAATAATTTGAGATAAGTTGATTTCTGGCTAAATGAGTGCATTTCGCGTTTTACAAAAAAATCGAAATATAATATTTGTGATGAGAATTATTTTTCCGTCTGTCGGTCTGTCACGATCGATTTTCGAACACAACGGGTATTGTTAACAAAATAACTTCAATATTAAAAATTAAAGAAAAAAAATGTTTGCTTCATTTTTTATAATAATTTGAGACACGTTGATTCTCCGTAAGGAGTAATTTAAATTAAACAGCAAACTATCAAGAAAGTAACTGAAATAGCGAATAACTTACCGATAATTTCGACCTGATTAATACGAAATATAATTTTTTAATATTAAGTTATTGTAAATAAATTAAAGGTAGTTTGTTATGGTTTCTCATTTAGAATGAAAAAAAAAATTGCAATATGTTTATTTGACTCAAACTTAGCACTCCTTATTACAGAGGTCTATAAAGTTTCCTACTTTATATTTGTATGTCTATTATTATGGAGATTTTAAAAGTTATTAGGTGTACATATTCTTTTCTTTTAAACGCATTTTTGGTAAAACTTGAACCATTTTTTTCAATTTGTAATGCTAAAGTTCTTAATTTTTAAACATATTTTAAGTGACTATACCGTTGTAATGACTGTATAATTATATATATATAAAAACATTTTACAAATAACACACTTTGTGCCTATTTTCTGACCATAATAAAATATATCGCGGCCATCAATATAAACTGAATCATTCTTCAACGCATGTTCTTCGTAGATAACAAAACAAAATATTATCATAAAATCATCAAACCAGAAATATTATTTGTTCCATGAAAATCTTTAAATAAACGTTTAGTTTTTCATATATGTCATTTTGTAGCCAAGTTTCAGAAAATAGTTTAATAATGTTTATTACTTACTTGTAAGAACCAGATACTTGCAAATTGTGAATTTCTCTTTAAAAACCATTTCTAATTTAAAAGGAATGTCTGAAGAAAGATATTCAATTTGAAGTCCAGACTTTTCCCCTGATATAAACTCTATAATTCAATAATAAACGGATAAGAATGTTTTTAATATTGATAATTAAAATTAGTTGATTTCAGTACACAAAGTACTCTAAATTTCCAGGAAACCGCCATTTTTTCCCATGTAAATGCACATGCTATGCTATTATATTTATTGTATATGACTACGAAATATTCCAGCAAAATCACTAAATAAAGCTTCTTATTCACCACATATTAGTTGAGCTGATAAAACTCTCCTTGAAACAGTTCATATTTATATTGAAACCCAACGCGTCGGCACGGTATTTAACATTACCGGAACTCGTAACCTAACCTCCTTCTTAGAAACCGGACTATGCGTAGGGACACGCCACAATGATACATTACCATCAATCATCATTATCTCGAAAGCTCGCAACAGCCTTTGCCTGTTGGAGCGTTTTCTCCACACAGATCTTCTTAGTACCTGTATATAGGACATTTAAGTACTGGTTATCTATAGATACGAACTTGTACGTAGGTAGAGGGCCACTTAATGTTGTGTGTTATATATGACCGTAACGATTTATTCGAAAGAATATTTTGTGTGTGGAAGGTTTAAATCACCAGTAGAATCAAGAAGTTATGTGTAACAGGGGATGGGTAAATGTAGTTTTGAGTTTTTTATTTAGACTTAAAAACGTAAGGCCATTTTTAGCATCAGATTATTATATTATATTATTCTCTAATTTCAACCTAAATGAAAAAAAAAAATTAAGCAGGTTAATTTAAACGGAAACTATTAACTATGTACGAAAAGTCAATTTGCCGAATGTAGTATTCATTAAATTATAACATACGCTGAAACTGAAAATATTTCACTCAACTATACAAAGACAACTCCTCATCCTAAATTAGTTCGACAGACGTAAAAACGTTCTAATATCCTATGTCGGACTATACATTTCTCCAATTTCTCTTTGTTTGTTTTTTTGTTGTTGATTTTTTTCATACATTTCGTAATGTATCATTGTGCGTTCCCTAGACAGTAAAATTAATTGTCCCAACAATGCAAATTTTTATTTATTATCGTCATTTGTTTCTGCGTAGTGCAGAAAAAATAGTGTTACCTTTCACTTTGTGTAAATTTTAATTACATATCAGAGAAATTACAGTTATATATGTATATTGATAAGCAAGCTGTATATATTTGTATTTACATATAACGAGTATAACAAGTTATCTATAAAGGATTTTTGTTTTCCTTCAAGACGTTGTTTTATTTGGGTTGGAATTTTATTAAAATCAAAACTGAGACGTTTAGACATCTTGATGGCCAATATAAATGGCCCGCCTGATTTTTTAAAGCTTAATATAATAAAAATTGGAAATAGAAGTTATGATTAATGTTTGTTTATTTTCAGGAATGACATTGCGTCTCTGCGGGTTTTATTTTTTTTTTCGAAGTACTGGGTAACGGCGGCGCTAACTCGACGACAAAATGTGCTTGATGTCTATATATAAAAGCGTTTTCAGTACATCGAATTTATTTGTAACGTTTATAATTATTACCGCTTGAATTTAGCGCGTAGCTTAGAATATTGTGTGATCTTTAATTATCCTCAATAATGTAAATAGCGATATCAAAGCAAGCCGAATTGTGAGCGAATTTTCTTAAAGTACCGTAACACTTAAACTTATTTATTTGTAAATTATGTTAAACATTTGCACGCCTCCGCAAAAATAAAAACAATTTGTTATTTCTTAGAAAAAAGAAAAACAATTAATAAGGAAATGTAGCAATTTTAAAGTGACTCTATAAGTAGGTTAGCTTTTTAGATGATTAATCTTTCAATATTTTATTTGTCCCGTAAGGACGACATCTTCCTCTTTCCCGACGGTGTACCACACCTCTCATAAACTTATTTGATAAGATCATTTCTAATATATCCAATGATTGACTTGACATTATTATTTACAGGTTATTAATTAAAAATATATAGAAAGAATTTTATTATTTCCAATGAATTGTTGCTTAAGCAATACTATTTTCTTTGCAAAAATATTTTCAGTGCAAATGTATTGATGAAATTATTACATCGAATTTCATTGGTATATTTCGTGTGACGTTTAACTGATTTATGAAGTGAAAGTTCTTTCGGGTCACTCGCGAATAAAAAAATATACGGTAGTAAGCTGGCGCGAGCAACACGGGCGAGTATGTCAGGACATACCGTCAGTGACCAGTCATTTTCTCGGGTCTTCGAATGTTTCCACCTCTTTGTTGTTATGCATGTGTTTTTTTTAAATTTTTAGAAGTTACGCAAAGTATGTTTCTCTCATGCGATTTGATTTTAGTTCTTGTCTCTTAGTACTAAATTTACAATATATATATATATTTTGTACAATGCATACAAAACGTAATAAATGTCATTTCTGACCTTCATCATCAGATGTACCTTTTGTTATATCTTATGGTTACGTCAAAATTAGTAAATACTACACTTTTATCTTTACTTTGGAAATCTGTATTCCAACTTATTTTATTACAGAATATCCTATAAAAATTATGATATCTTATGGCACACATTGCTCGAAAAAATTCATTGGATATATATCATTGATAAAATTATATCATAAATTAAATCTCTAAATATACAATTTATAGAGAAGTTATTACATGTTAAAGCAGATTTGAAATTCAGAAGGTACGGTGGTATAAGGAGGAAGTGTATAAATATTTGAAGATAATTATATATGTACACGCATATATAATTATCTTCAAATATTACTATATAGCAGGTACACTAAAGAATGTATTTATTAGATTTACTGAACATGATTAAGTATCGTTTAATCTTTCATTAAGGTAATTGCGACAGAATGAGTTACTTCAAACTTCAAGTAAAATTTTTGTCACACGTCAGCTAACGTTTTGATTCATATCTACGTCAAAATATCGACCAAAAATAACCTGACCAAATAGGGAGCAAAAATAACTTGAAGTAAGCTGGCGCCCAATCTTTCATCTGCTAAGTGCAACTAAACGTTTTATCCCCACTAGAACTAAGCCAGCCAAATCGTACACAAATAGATGTTGAATTTCCAAAAGTAAAATATTAGACGCGGGCGTTCCGTAGTGCGTGGCTCTGCGCATGAAATATTCAGTACGCGAGATTGCGAGTAATGGAAGATGCGGTTGAAAGCCATTATTTGCAGCGGCTGGACCATGCGGGAGATTTTTGTTCCTCGACGAGGTGCTACATCAAAACGTCAGGTCATCTCCGTACCTGGAGATTTTATTAAGGGCTATATCGGGCATCATTGATGACTATATCTTTCCAATTATTGTGTGTAGGATTTTAATGTCATACATTACAAATAGAAATATACAAGTGTCATATTGTTTGCTAGTAAAAGTTTAAATCGCAGGTTAATTGTTTGCATTCATGTTAAATGTATATATATATATATATATATATATATATATATATATATATATATATATATATATATATATATTATAAGAAGCAAACATGGAGAGGCCTTGTTACATATTGTAACTGCACACAGAGCATGTTATTATGTTAAATCAAATTACAGTTATGGCTGATGCAATTTCTTATATCAAAATGTAAAAATACTCAATATCTTTAACCCAATCACCTACATTTCTAATTAAAAACAAAGTTTATTTTATTAAGAGCAATAAATATTATTGATTGACAAATCTTTAAAATTCTTACCATTTATTGTTATATGTCTTCGTATAAGTTACTATGTAGGTATATATTCAAACTAACAAAATATATTTTCGTTTGCAGATATTATCAAATATGATATTGATACGTGAATAAAAAAGGTTTAAAAGAGGTGGCGATAGCTGAGGGTGTTTATGAGCGAGGGCAATCGAATTATGTAAAACCAATAAAATAAGATTATGTAGAATACAATATCTTTATAAACCGTAGATTATAATAAAGGTTTAAATATTTTGTCCGAAGTGATTGAACTCTGAAATATTCCAAAGGACTGAGAGGTATCAAAATATATGAGAGACTTTAGCACATTGAACCCAGTAACGGAGTCTGCAGCAGTTGTAATTCAGTAATTTTATGTTAGAAGCGGCATAAAAATATATAAGTTGAAGATCTATATAGACCATATAAATAACTGTCTTTGGCGTAAAAACATAATTTCAATATAATACTGTTGTGACATAATAATTAATTTCGGAAAGAAAAAAGAAATCATTTTATATTTGATTAAATTCAATGTTCTAATGCGCTGTATTTTTTAAATTATTTGTAGAAACAATTCTGCGTCAAATGTCATCACTATACATAATGTTTACATTTAGTCGTTAGAAGTAAACCAGCTGTACCTCCTGTAATTGCTCGGACACAAACGTTTTATGACTACATTTTGTTTTATTCCCATTTTTTTACAATAATATTTAAAATGTTGACAAATTTATTTCCTATTTCCAGTTGGGAGTCTGAATATAAATTTTCACGCCTCTAACTTCAATTATTCAAAAATTCATATGCAATCTATTAACCTTTTTTTTATATATTTAATGGTTGAATCTCAAATAATTTAGTGAAAATCCAGAAGCTAAGAGAAATAAAGGTTTCAAATTTTAAGTTTATAGACTATAATTCTTGGAAATTCGTGATGAATCAATCTGTGAGTGAGTTGTATATATAAAAGTAAGTAAAGTCATCTAAAGTAACTATATAAATATATATATACATATATATATATATATATATATATATATATATATATATATATATATATACATATATACATATATATATATATATATATATATACATATATATATATATATATATATATATATATTTATTTACGAGTATATAGTTACTTTAGAGGTAACAAACCAAACGTATACTTCTTCTATTTTGTTGTACGTCATGTGAGGTTAAAAGACATCGAAATGAGGATCTCAAAATTACTTCCGTTTATAATTTTTAGTAAGGTATTTGAAAATCATTCAAAGAAATGTAATGACAAATATGAAAAAAAGTTATAATTATGAAAAGACAAATTTTCTATATAAACCTTTTTCTACGACAATCTTTTAATTTTTACCCCGCGAAAGGTGTACTACATATGCTTAGATCAAATTTCAGAAACTTGGTATTTAATTGTTATGTGGTACCCTAATAAATAGATATGGTTAAAAATTACAAAAATATTTACAAACGAGTATCAACTGTAATAGAATTATACAGAACCCATAAAAGCTTAAACTTTATGCTTAAAGCTTAAACTTAAAGCTTTAACTTAAGGCTTCAATAACCTCCTTGCGCAAATTTCACCTGTTTAAAGCAAATTAATTTTTTTCATATATATTATGACAACAGTAATGTTAATAATTAAACTTCGATGTATATTTTTTTAAATTATTCGTATTTGCTCAGTATTTGTTTACTGTTTTAGCGCCAAAATTTGCTTTTTTTTTGTTTCCACTTCGGTAAAATAAAAACATTTCAGTTTACAAATATAAAAACATTTCACATAAAAAATTAATTTGTTTCACCGTTGTCAGGCGTTCCGTGATGGATACATTTTTGTTTTATATCGATATAATTGCAAATAAAACAATATTTTTGAACCCTTATATTATAGAATTATATTATGAAATGAAATCATCCTTTGAGACTTTTTTCCCAAGTGTGTTGATTATTTTCGAAGATAAGAAAAATCTATGGGTATTTTTGAGACGACTTAATCCAAAATAGTGTTAAACTTAATAGAACTTAAATACCCATTATGACACATCATTTGATAAAATGACAAACCAATTTATTTTCATTTTATTTAAAATTTTTAAACTTTAAATGCCTTTGTAACGTTGTGAAATTGAAATAAAACGTTATCTTTTAAAGATATTCGTATGGTGTTTCAGACTGTAAATTTTATTAAAATAAATATGTTAGTAGTATTTATTTTAATAAAACATACAGTACTATTTAAAAAGAAATAGATAAATTGCAATCGCCATTCGGTAAAATTTTCTTCTGGTCCGATTCCTTCCTGAAATGGTTTGAAGGAATTAAAAGTAGAATTTTCATTGATTTACTGAATCTTCTATAGAAAAATATTTTGAATTTTTCTATTCATTAATTTAATCGTATTTTTATAAAAGAGGAAATTTACTGTTATTTATCTGATGTAGTACTTACTTTTATTTATCTGATATATTTGACGAAATCCATAAAAAAATATGTGAGGACAAGAAATTAAAATAAGATGAAAGGAAATAATTTAACCAGCTCTTGTCGTTTTGGATTTTCGCTGAAATCATACATTAGACAAATTCAAATATTCTACTTTTGCGTGTTATCAACTAAGAACTATTGACTTTCAATAATTTAATGATATTAAACATAAAATTCGACTTCAGTATTTGAATAACTTTGAGTAAGTTAATGTTGATTTAAATTTGATTAGATCCTAGAATCCCTTAATTCCATTAATTATGCTGCTGCTACTATCTTTAAAGCTTACATTATTCACGTAAATAATATTATAATCATTCGGGATAAAATTTAAAGGAAAATTTCATTATTTAAATTTATAGATTATTAATATTCTGGCGAATAGAATAAGTTCAATGGATAATTAGAAAAAATATATAAACAATGATATATTATATAATTTATGAATTAGAAACTGGGTTGACTGTTTTATAGCAACCTAAGTTTATTCAATAAAAGTTATAAAATCTGAAAGTATTAACAAATTTTTAACGCCATAAATACCTTCTTTTTGAAACAGATAAGTTATTCATCGAACTTTAGTTTGCTCTTTTTAAAATTAATGTTTTAAAAACACCATCAAATATCCGCCAATGAATCGCATCTTCAAATATTTAATTGTCCTTTGCCACACTTTGCAAGATTATTTGCATTCAAATCTACTTTTTATACTCATTTTCAAATTTACCCTACATGTCTTGGAAACAGGACAGAGTAATTTGTTTCAGCAAATTTACAAGCCATTTATCTTAAGAAGTAATTTTAATTAAAATATGTAGTTGTTCGTGTCCCCTTATTTGGACCATATTTAACATGGGTTTGAATCGTTTTAAATATAAGTAATTTTTACATTTCTTTAAATTTAATTAACTTCAAGCGATTATTTATAAATAATAAGACCTGACGATGCCAAAATGTGTTTGCAATGAATTAAAGTGAAATGAAATTAGCTTGAATTTAAGAATAAATAGTATTAACGGAACTCATACATATGTATTACATATATTTATATAAAAAATAAAGTGAATGCTACCCAGTGAAATTAATGCTTTTGTAGCACTACACAGGCACCGGTAATAATTCATTTAATCAACTCGAGCGCTACACTTAACGATTTCTATGAAAACCACCAATAATTGCCGGTTTTTACAGAATTTTTATCGGAATCAACTATTTTTTTATTAACTTATATAGACTCTTTAGGTATTAAAAAGCGAGTAATTTAGCGAAGAATTATGCTCCGATAAATTATACACCATTCAAAACAGATTGAATGATTCACTTCTTGGCGCAAGTGGATAGATTTAGACAGGCCGTCCATTATTTGGTCCCGCCCTTGAATCGCGGTCGACTTTAATACACTTTACTCGAGAGAGAGATCTTATATCTTCCTGCAATGAAAACAAACTAATACAATTATTTTTTTGATCTCTTTACTTGACAGTGCCGCGCTTGTTCTATAAAATTTATGATCGTATCAGGCGACTGGCAATATATTGTAAAGGCAGCAGCCGGTGCCAGTCGGGAGTAAGCCGTATTGCTTTGTTTTATTTGTATATCATTTTGAGAAATTATATAGCTTATGCGGGTCAATTTCATACAAAAAAATTATAACGTATACATATATATGTATATATATATATATTTATATATATATATATATATATATATATATATATATATATATATATGTATACACACACACAAACACGTATATATATATATGTATATATATATATATATATATATATATATATATATATATATGTCACAAATCGCATTATCACACCGTAGTACGTTTCGCTAATTACGTGGCTGTGTTATATTGTTTCGATTATTTAAGAAAAAATGGCTGTGAATAAAGCTTTGTGGTTGTCCAAAAAACGACGTCGAAATTCTATACTAATAAAAAGAGGGTGTAAAAACAAGAAAATATAAATTTTCCGATGCCAGCCAAAAAATAAAATGGTAATAGAAATATATGCTTTTTCACAAAGACGATTTGAATTTTTTTTTCATCCTGGTCCCACTATTAGCTTTCAATTAGATTAATCGTACAACATAACTTCTTTTTCCGAAAGAAACCTGATGAGAACATCTCATAAAACATTAATGTAAATTGTTTTCATGCTCGCAGGGTGGGGCGTAACGATGGACAGCGATGAAGTAATTAATAAATTTATAAGTTCAATAATGCAAATGAAATCGAACAACGAAACAGAATATTAAATTTTTAGAGAATGATGAAACACAACGACATATATTTTATGAGAAACTAAGCATAACATGGATGTATTATTTATTCGGTTTTACTTTTAGTTTAACGTGATTGCAAGAAAAATATCATATCATAAAACACTAGATTAAATAAAATTATAATTTAATAAATATTTATTCTAATTACGAAATAAAATAAAAAATGTATATTAATTCCTTATCCCTTACAGAAAAAGTTGCAAAATAATATATATAAATATATATATATATATATATATATATATATATATATATATATATATATATATACACGTATGTATATATATATATATATATATATATATATATATATATATATATATATATAACGAACCAATTTTTAGATGACCAACCAAGATGTGATGTAAATACAAATTACACATTTTCAGATCGTTTCCTTTATTTTTGCTGTAGGATTTTGCTTCTTGCCAAATTTCAGGATTCTACGTTAATGGAAATTACCCTATAGGCTTTAATTTTTTGCGACTGTCAAAAATGTGGCACAAATGGCCGTATTTTTAGGGATATTGCGTCGACTTAGAAGCTTGTTTTTTCGAAGGGACCATAGAACCAAGTATCAAGTATTAATTTCAACTTGATACCTCCACGCTTTCCTGAGAAAATGATCTTGACAAGCAGACAGACACACGGACAACGAAGTGATCCTATAATGGTTATTTTCTTTTGATGTATGGAACAAAATAAATAGAAATTATGACATACTCATAACGGCAATAAAATATTAAAAATATTGGCATGATCAAAGAAGGTAGAATAGGAATTTAGACAGAATTAAGGGTTAGAAGGGATAAAAGATAACAAGAAGCAGGTCTATTTAGATGATTCTTCAAAATATTTATAGAGGGTTAATTCGTGGTGACAGGACCAAGTTGATTCCAAAGTTTCAAAGCTTGAACAGAGAAGGAGTTTTAATAGGATATATATGTATATGTAGGAAAAAGGATACTTTGTTGTTTAAAGAAATTTTCTCTGATTTATTATTGCTCAATGTCGTCTTTATTCAGAAATAAACCAAACCGGGAAGAACAACTCAAATTTATCATTAAAAATAATGTAAAAATATAGCCGCTATAGCAGGCACAATAGTAAAATACAACTCCTCACTTTCAAATAAAAATTAATGAAAATGTAATTTTTCTCGACTAACGATGAACCAAAATATAGAAGCATTTGGTACTAGTTAGTGGTATAATCAGTTATTCATCAATATTAAACTGGAACATTGTTGAAAATCTAAGTAACAAAAAAAACTATACCTTTACTTGCAACAAATAAAGTAAACAAAATTAACGTTTTAAAATTTCTTTATTGGATGAGAAATATATTCGAAAATCAATTTCGCTTTGTCAAAAATCTGTGATCGCTACCGATATTTATTACCATTTCCGATATCAGCGCAAAACCATAATATTTTTTATGTTGTGCAAATATTACAGGCTGCTTTACTCTAGAAATATTGAATTTTTTTTATGAAAAACTATATTTATTTTTTCTTTATACATTTATTAAAAAAAATTGAAATATCAAAATCGTGCATGTTAACTAATATTTTCCTAATGAATATAAAGATAACTAGTGTAAATTATATTAGGGTTGGCTACATAGTTAAGTTGCTACATATACATGTACCTACATATGCGTACGTAGTTATATATGCATAAGTAGTACAGTTAATGCTATAAAACCAATATCCTTAACGATATTTGTTTCCCTGACCATTTCCGGGACACCTACAAATTGTCATTACTTCTTATTTATTCTACTTATTTTTTTAGGTTTAGTAGTAAGAAAAAAGTCCGTAAATTGTTTGCATGTCAATTATCTCTGTTTTGGAATCACAGTTTCTGCGGCTTTAAACTTTTAAGGTGGAATATTTTCCAATATACCTTATAAATGTAAATCATATTTAAAATGTAATCATATATTGAAAATATATTGATTTTAATATATCAACACACACCTTAAAAGTGAAAACGAATATTTCTCATATACTGTTAATTGGATTATCACTAACACAGGCATGAAAACCATGGGTTTGAGATAACTAAAAAAGTATATTGAGTCATTTCAATTTTTTGTTTCTTTTCTTTATTTTTAAATAATATAAGATATCAAAAAGGAAAAAATGCAACATATAGAGGTATTATAGTATAATTACAAGTAAGAAAGACAAATTACCAAAGAAATAACATCCTTAAAGGGAACAATTAGATCAGCTTCTGCAGCTTTATTGAGCCAGCACAGGAGGTGCATATATATATAAATACACATATACATATATATATATATGTATATATATATATATATATATATATACATATATATGTATATATATATATATATATATATATATACATATATATATAACACAAGACTCAAACTAATGGGAACAGAATAAAATATTCTTTAGCAATAATAGCCTTACCCAAATGATAATACTCCTTTAAAAACTACTAACGAAAATATTTTTTTTAAATTTGTAACCTGGTTATTATCTTAATATGTTGAGAAAAATAATTTCATAATTTACCAGGGAAAAATTTTAAACTGCCATGCAAATCTGCACTTCAATATTCTAATAATATTATCAACTGCTTATTAGTTTACGTCATGTGTAACAAATATAATAAGTGAAATGCTGGTAGTAAAATAGAAGCACCCGTGTGCTTAAGGATCTTTAATGTATACATACGATTGTATATACCGAGCATACCCCTTTAAATAAGTTGTGACATAAAATCCGCGGTATGCGGAAACAAAACCATGCGCATATATTCCGTATACTTTGAATATTTGATAA
This sequence comes from Druceiella hillmani, assembly GCA_039881145.1. Classification (NCBI taxonomy): domain Eukaryota; kingdom Metazoa; phylum Arthropoda; class Insecta; order Lepidoptera; family Hepialidae; genus Druceiella; species Druceiella hillmani. The sequence continues at coordinate 1,796,736 of JAYKKI010000018.1, read as the reverse complement.
GAATTTTATCGGATTTAGCTAAAAGACGTGGGACATAAATAACGCCATTGTAGTCAGGCAAAGGAAGGAGAAAATATTAGCCAGTATCTTTCTGAAAAACAAAGACCATTTCTATAAAATAAATACAGATGTATAAATCAGGTCTTTATGTTTGCAGAAATATATTGATTAAATCCTACTTGTTAGTTTATATTATTAATAGACTCACGAGTAGAATTTAATCGGTATATTTCTAGTTTTTTGCACTTTTTGTGTGTCAAGGTTTGTTACGACTCAACTAAAAAGGTACTAATTGGCCTAACCCATAAATAATAAAACCGTAGACTACCTCGATGTCCATTTCAATGTCATTAAGTAATCCTGATTTGAGAAAGGTATTAAGGCCCTACGTTTTCTCATAATTTTATATTTTCATGTACAACAATAGTAAGTAACTACGCCATCCCATTAGGAACCTAAAACACCCCCCTAATTGCTTAATTGCGACTGCTGTTTTTTTATTATGCAACTGCTGTTTATTAATATTGAGCGCAGGAAACAGAGTATAGAGAGCCTTAATTTATTGTTTAATCTAATGTTATCTAAAGCTACGATGTAGCGAAATTAATTTACATGACTGCACAAGGCAGTAGAAAAATGTGGAATGTTGCTGATGTAACCTAAAGAAATCGCACAGTTGGTTTTATATCTGTTGATAAAAATAAGTTTCGCCCACATTGCATTCTTTTGCATTTAAAATTAATATTTACATATTATTGTAATTTTTTTCAATGTACCCAAATAGGTTCAAATAAAATATGATCTAAATTACAAGTAAAACTGTTAGGTATAAGTTACATATGTTTAAAATGTTTAATAGTTAAGGTTACATTTAAAGCTCTTTGCAGTAAATTACTTGCTAACTTGTTCAAATTCGTGACATATGTAATTTAAAACTAGGTAGCATGTTGGAAACACGGAAAAACGTGAATAAAACTCATATCTCGCAAAAGAGGTACCGTATTAAAAGATATTTGCAATTGTATTTTAAAAGTCCTTTTTAATGGATCTTTGTTCGATGGAATCAGGGAGAAAATAAAACTTTTAATTCTCTCTCTACAAGGGAACCACACTATTGCTTATAACTGTACGAATGTAGGTACGAAGGAAAATGTAAACATTTCTCTTAACCTTTTTACAAAAAACAATTTTATTTATAATTATTATAAATTTAAGTCTATTATAAATCTTAAAGATATAAAATGGATGTGAGTTTCTTAAAGGGCTATAAAATCTGAAAACGGCTCTCAATTTTCCTGTAAATTATGCATTCATTTCTGGTATCTGTTTTATTATTTGAAATTTAGTACTTTATAAAATGGGGATGAAATTCGGTTTAATATTAGTGATTTTCGACTACAATACAATATACTTAGAATATTTAATCTTTGTTTTATTGGAATATTGCAAAAAAATTATGTTTTCAGATCGCTGCTGTATGAGTATTCTCACCATTCATTTTAAATACATACTGAGTTTCATTATTTATTCAATACGAATTCGTATTGAATTCGTATTGAATAAATAATGAAAATTAATAAATAATGAAAAAAATTAAGTATTTAAAATATTAATTTTGAAAACGATTAGAAAACTCTAATCGTTTTCAAAATTAATATTTTAAATACGAGTAGAACTAGCACTACGAGGATTCCGTACATTCTGAGACACATACCAACAAATTTCTATAATATAAATGGCAAACGTTTGTAACGTTTGCCATTTATAATATAGAAATACTAGGATTACTAAATGCTCAATTTCTCCTTTTAGATAACGGTACTTTAAAAAAATCGCGTTCATATTTTCTATTTATGCTTTTCGCTTAACTTTAATAGTAAATAAATTATGATATTAGCAAATGAATGTATAGTTATTAAGTATTTTATTTATATATATTAATGTACTACGATTTCTTATTATAATCTTTTTGATGATATGGAGGTATTTATTAAAGTTATTTCAATGTGATTCTTTTATTCCGCCCTAATAGTGCCTAATTCGGTGTGACTCTGCGTAGTGGAAAACATATTACACTTTTATAGCAATGGTATACGAATAATAAGCTAAATTTCTCTCCTATTTCTTTTTACAAAGTTTTGATAAGTTTATGCTATTTATGTACCAATTACTGTCTGGATGCCGTTAGAAAACAATATCAAATTTATAGCCCGCTGATTATATTGCCGGCTATAAGACATCTAGGTCGGAAAATTACACTTCCTTTATTTTAACTTCGCTTTCGTCAACCGCGAGACTTCTTCTAAATTGGACTTTACTTTTTTCAAGCGACCATGGTGGAATGTGAAAGGAGGACATACGTTTCTGTTACTATGTTTTTAATAAATGTTTAGTTTTATCAGTAGCCATTTTAAAGATTTTACATTATTTCACGTCTTTCGTATTTACCATATGTTTCGGACAATTCGCTTCAGATATTTTGACACCATTTAGCTAGACAGGAACGGTTTCTGGTCTGAATCACATATTAGGCAAATATGTTTTCCACTGTGCAGAGTAATATTTTGCTGAATAGAAATATTCCTCATTTTTAATATCACCTAATCATATTAAAATATTGTTGATATCAGAGTTGCAGTCACGAAACAGGTATCTGGTATTATTTATACTTCAACTAACAAAATTTTTAAACAGTTGTTCGTCAGTAAAATATAGTAACAAATGTAACGACAAATATTAGGTTGGCAATTTATAAACCCGCTACTTTGACCGTTTTTTGGAATGTCATACAAGCTTCTAAAATATATCTTGTAGGATATATAAAGTGTATGGCATTCGAACTTCTTTTCAATTTGCAATTGAGTATTCGGCGAGTAAAAATGAATTAAACAAAATGTTAATTTAAGAGGAAAGTACTTCGAAGTGAAATTAAAGACTATTTCTTCATTAATATCGCTTAAGGAGAAAAGCACCACACAATATATGCACAACGATGGGTGAAGGTATGCCCTCTTACAACAAAGCCGAGCACTGGTTCAAAAGACTCAAGAATGGAATTTTGACCACTTCAACAAACCTCACTCAGAGCCACCGCCCATAATTTGTTTAGAAAAATTTAAAAGTCTTATTAAAACAGATCCCAGATTAAGTTGGCATTGTTAAACAGAGCTAATTTCATTCTTTTATATTTTAAAGGAAAAAATAACTTCATGATTTGAGAAAGAAGAGTAAGTATTCCATTTGGCTACCACATGTCCTGACACCATTTCAATTTCAGAGGAGAACTAATGTGTGCCTGGAGATACTGAGTTATCATCGTACCAACGAAAATCTAAAGTATTAGGTTACAGGATATGAAAATTGAGTGCCTTACATTAATTTTCACCCTAAACATCAATGGCTTGGAACTGGAGGAAAAGGTGTATTTAGGTGTGAACGAATGAAACTTTTGAGCTAAAATCCTTAAAATGGCTACTGACAAAACTAAACATTGTGGGGTATAAATGGAATTATTCATTAAGTTATTCATTGAGAATTTTTTGAAGCTAACAGTACGAGTACAGCTTAGATTTATTGTTTATATTGACAAAGTTTATTTTTTACATGACAATGCCTGAAACCCGCGTAGCAAAATAATGCACGAAAAACTACTTTCACTTGTATGGAGAATGCCACCAGAAACCCACCGTTTTCTCCAGATCTTTTGCTATCTAATTATCACTTGTTTTGCTCTCTGTCTAATAATTTACCTGACAGAAAATTGAACGAAGAAGTCATATCAAAATCGAAGTCGACCGGTTCTTCAGTCAAAGGCCCAAAGATTTCTACAAGGACGGAGCTTTAGCTCTGCCTACACGTTGGCGACAAGGTCTATAATTAACGACCGTTGTTATATATAACGATTAATTTTAAAAGCTAGAAATTAAAAGTTGAAAATATTATATACAGAGAAGGCGAATTTAAAAATTGCCAACGTAATATAATATTGTATACTATCCACGTAGTGATATAAATTTATATATATATATATATATATATATATATATATATATATATATATATATATAGTGATATGCTATCTAAATTTAAATTGCAAGGCCGCAATATCATATAATATAAGAATTCATATCTCGAATTCTTTTTCAATTGTATTGTTTAATTTAGTTTTGTTACAGATATAAACAAATAGAAATATTTGCTATTTTCGATGTAAAAAAAATAACAAGTTGGTACATTTTAAGTACAGTTTAATGATATCTAAGAGCTGTAAAATATAATTAACAATAATTAAGAATATGTAGTTTTATTCCCTGTTTAAGTGATTAGAAACTTTAGATTTAGATTTTATTCTAATTATAGTGGTGATAAATGTCACGTGATTACAAAACATTTATATTGATTATTACAACTATTTTCAAGTTAGTTTTAAACCATTTTATTGGTAGTTACTTTATTGATTATAGATAACTATGGTATTAAGAGAGTGTCCACCAAAAAACCTTTGCCTTTAACATTTATATTTAATAAATTAAGCAACAGTGTATATGTAAAAAATATAAATAAAATTTTTTTTATTAAGTTGCAATAAATTTCAAAGTTTTCATTTCAAATATACCTTACAAAGAATTGTTACAGATTATTTTGTTGACTACATTAACTATAGAAAAGTCACATCCTCATTTATTCTAATTGAAACATACAACTACCATAGCTACCGTAAAAGCTTACGAAATTGAATTGTATATGAGAATAAATATACAAAAATTCCATGAAATACATTATATAACTAACTATGATATAATGCCTGTTATAAACGTTTTTATGTCAAAAATAATTAACAAATATTTGACAAATTATTACAATAAAATGCAGTCACGCCTCACGGTTTTACCCAGGAGGAGCAACTTGTGATGTAATAAAAATTTTCACTTAGTTCTGTAATTAAAATGCCAAAGTAACATATTAACAGTGTATTATATATTAACCTGCTTCAGACATCCGAAAGTGTTGCTTTAGTTTTTTAACTTATATATAAGGTTATATAGAACATAAAAGATTTAAAATTAATATGATTTATGAATTCCATCCCATGTATTACGTATTATACTTAAACTTGCCAGTATGCGAATAACTCACGTGAGTATATATATATACGAATACGCTCACGTCTTGACTCTGATGGAGTGAATTTCTTTGATCATGAATCTTTGAATTTTCAGCACAAATGTGTTTATTGGTAGGGTATATAAATTTAAGGGTGTATACATTTTAATCGATTATATTTTAATAGTAGTCAGGACAGACAATATTGCCGACTGTATGTTTTTAGTGCTAATAGCAAATATTGCTATGGCACTATTAATATTATTATACGATATTTATCTCGTTGGAAATATATTGTATGAAGTAGCCTTTCCTCGATCTAAATAAAAGTACAAGTGTATAAGGTACATTTAGTTGGAATTCAAAATATATTACCTTTTTCATAAATCTTGTCTGCCAGACTAAATTCTATTTTACCAGGAAAATTAAAGAAACCTTGTCTAATATTTGTTTTGATGACTCACAACATTGATGATATTTTTTAAAGACTTTTCATGTTGCACTATAATAACTTAATCTTCTATAATATTAAATCACATCTACAAATATTTGAACCAAATTCATAATAATAAGATCTTGGTGATTGTTTAGATGTTAAATGTTACGGGAATCTCATTCAGGCTTGAAGGCAATTGCTATTTATTATATGATATATAAATACTTAAATTCCAAGTTCGTCAACTAAGAGTAGTGCAGAGATCTGGGTGTACCTTTTTCTCCATCGTATGTTACTGTCGGCATTATCGACTAAAACTACCACGTATAAATGGTAAACGAACACTTATGAATAGATCAACACGGCTTTGGGGAAATAATTTTGTTATGCCAAAACTCTTTTACAATATATGTGTTAATTCCATTGGCTAAAGTAATTACATGTATATTAATTTAAATAATCTGTGGATTGCCAATGTTCAAATTCATTTATTAAATCGAATATTCTTAACAGAATTATCGTCATGAAGGCATGTTTTTCTCGGATACACCAGTTTTTTTATTCTTCTGATTTTATTATTGGCTTTGGTATGCTTTGTGATTAAACATTATGCAAAAGCTTTCCACTTACTTAGATACTAATCACACACTAAGCGCTCCATAAAATTATATTTACGTGTAACCTGTTCATAGAACTTCAGTATTGGTAGTGGACAAATTTTCACAAAGACCATTTTATTCAATATTCCTTTAAATATGGAAGACGTTGGCGTCATATCGTACATAAAAAAGCGTCTCAAGTACAATATTTTTAGACCGCCAATCTCCTTAATTCAAAAAAATGATATCATAACGTTGATAAGAAACATGTGTTTTTATGCAAATTACAAATATAATTTGATTTGTTTTTTATGCAATGTGTGCAGGCTAATTTATATTCTGTAAAACTGTGGATTAAACTGTAAAACTATGGCTAAATCGAGTGTAAAATAAATTATAAGTTTAATTGATTACTAAAATTAAAATAATTAAAAGATTTGTAAAATAAATTATAAGTTTAATTGATTGTTAAACTAAAAAACAAAGCACGTAAATAAAAAAGTCACCATTTGTATGACCAATTCAAAGAGGTACAAGTTTAATTGAGGCTGTAAGTTTTAATTTACATGATATTTAATTCCCTGTTCAGTTATTTGACAAACTAATTTCAGTTTTATATTAAAATTAAAAAGTACTACATGATTTATTAATTAACTTTCTTTCACTCTTAACTAGCTAAACATGAGTAGTGTAACCTGGGTAACCTAAGATGACGAGTACCTTCATATTTTAATTCCATATCAACGCTGATCCTGTTAAGGAAAATGTTATTATCACTAATTTTTTATACAAGCCTCTACAGCTATGGACTTTGTTTATTTGAACGCGCATTAATTTATTGAACTTTGATATGTTTTCAGTATGCAAAATTTAAGATATGCATTTTTTTTTCTTAACGTTACTTTGCAAACACGATCCAAATATGGTTACTGATTTGAGCTTGATGGAGACCATTAATATTTTTTTCGATTCCGTATCAAAATAGGAAAAGCGAAACAACCTACATAACATTATAGATAACTTTGTAGAATTTTTCAAAATATCACACAATCATTATTTACTTTATTTTCACAAAAATTATTATTTGAAATTCTTTTTCGATCAATATTTTAATAAGTTGAAAGTAATTAAATAACTAATTAATTTCTTTCTATATAAGCTTTTTAACATTCCGAAAAAAAGTAAAAGGATGGTTTCAAATAATGACTTTTTTACTTTTCTTAAAAAAATTCTAAACGCCTTTTAATTAGTGATTATCTAATTTTTTCTTGAAGTACACACAGAATGTCTCATAAAAGCATAAAGGGAATTTTATAAGTTTTCCAATTTACGTTTATTTAATTAAAAGTTTCAAACACTTTCAAAGTCAATTTCTGTCAGATGTTGCTGCTCATGCCGTGTTGTTGAGACATAAAGCAAAATTCCACAAAAAATTATGACAATATTTTATGTATCGACGACATAAGCTTAATAAATATGTTATAAAACTTGTATCTACTTTTTGAAGAAAATGGCTTAATATAAATTATTGTGTCAATTTTTTAAGAGAAAGATGGAAATATTTTTAATTTCCCATAATATATTTTTTGGTATTTCCAAAAGTAAGTTCTAATAGCCATTAAAAACTGAAAAAAACCATGAAATTCTGATTTTTAAGCTCCAGATGATTTTAAAAACTTGATAAGTCTTACAAAACTGGAATATACTTGCTCTTTGTTCTAAAGCGAGTTTTGAAATAAGAAACTCTATGTTTCTTCTAGCAATTACTGCAAGAAAGAAAAAATTGTATCTTTAGAAATATGTCCCGAGCCCAGTTTTTTTGGTTGGGGGTTGATTAAACGGATGTTGAATAGTTTGGAAATTGATTAGGCGGTACAATCACTAAAATTAGATAGCATTTCAAAATCAATGCGGCTGAGCCGTAATAGTACACATTTTGGTAATTCGGGATTTATTGATGATTTTATCAGGTTTATTATTTAGTGACACGATAAAGGGGTTGAATGAAAATTATATACAGTAGTTGATGATTTCAGTTACTTTTAGTAAAATATTACCAAAAATGCGACTAAGGGTAATAATGTGTTCGTTTTTCCGCAAGATACGGATACGAATCCTAAAAGTCTGTTCCAGTTTAATCAAAGTTTGATCTTTTATTGACGTGAGCAATATTTTTACCTCGTTATGAATGGGAATGGAAACTATTACAATTTTGAGTACAGTGCAAGATTGAGTAAAGTGTGGTTGAGACAGCTTTGAATCGAGATTGATCCGAAATTGTGAAAATAAGTGATATGTTGCGGGGAAATTATAACACAAATATTATTAACATATTATTTATATTATATTTAAGTACCATATAGAATAATGAAACGTCTATAATAATGGTAGACGCTAAAATTTTATTTAATCTATGTACTTTTTAATATAGTATATTTCTCATTTAAATGCAATATACTTATATTTCAATTTAAAATGAGCTAAAATCAATGTCACAATTATTTCACCACGATTAATAGGGTCTAAAAATTACCAACCTTGTGTTTGAGAGTTTTGAGTTAAGAACTTTCTCAAACTAATTAAAATATTTATTACATTTTACATTAAAATACACATTTACTACTATATATATATATATATATATATATATATATGTATATTTATATATATATATATATCTATATATATATATATGTATATATATATATACATATATATATATATATATATATATATATATATATATATGTAAATTTTACTTATATGACATTAAGTAACTGACAGCCACGAGATTGTTTGTGACCATAAAAGTTGGGTAAGGGTACCTTAGCCCTGCGTGTTAAACTGAAAAAATAAATGTCTTGGAAAAAAGGCAATGTGCTTTTGCTCATACACTAAATTTTCACTAATAGTTTACTTACTAAACTGCTATCAATTCAAGGCAATATTTGTAGTTCTTCTTAAATTATGAGATTTAGTGATCTGCTGCTTATAAATTCATATAACGAGTGTCAAGTAGAAACTTTGTTATTGAACTCCAGGTTCCAACTCTTCCAAATTGATATTATGGATATACTGCCTGCTTAAATCGTGAGACCTGAGTAAATTTAGTTTTTTAGATAGTATCGTGGGTCTTATGCCGCTTAAGCATATCTCTGCTTAAGCTGTCGTTGAATTCCGGGTTTCAACTCCTCAGTCCTCGTACTGGGGGTGGGGGGAGGTTATTCCCTGCTTATTTCGTGAAAAAATTGTGACTTGCTGTTTATAACTTTCTACTATTAGTTTTAAATAGAGACTCAGTACTTGAACTCCGGATGACACCAACTCTTCAGTCTTGACCTTATCGCTATTCTGAGACTCAATTATCAACTGTTTTTAAGTTAGTATTTTGAGCCTCAAAGAGAGGGTCTGTCATTGAACTATGGATTCCAATACCTCAGTCCTCATTCTGCGAGAGTACCAGCTAATCTATATACTAAATCCAAAGATTTGAGGACATGTTGTTTTTAAATTAGTATTTTGGCTCTCAAACAGGGAGTCTATCATTGGACTCCGGATACCATTTTCTTAGCCTGATGGTGTAGTGGCATGGTCTCTTTTAAATATGTTAATAACTATCTCGGGCTTTAGTCAACAAATTTATATGATTCTTTTTTCTTCGAATGGCCCAACGTGATATTATAAAAAAATATGAGATTAAGACCATGGAAATTGAAGGTGGTGTACCTCCAACACCAATGATATCTTTCAATATCAAGGTACACCACAGCTATCCTTGACAATAAATAGTTCAAGTCACGGGATGGAGTTAATATTAATCAAGTCAGAAAGATTCTTAAGGTTACCCACGACTAAGGGCAAAATTCAACTCATTTTCTCTCCTCTAGCAAAATCAGGGTGTAATGATTAACCTGGAGTGACAACAGAGACTTCACACTAATGGGGGTAAACTCATTCAATGTGGACTGGTCTCACTTATATAAAAACAGAAAACAACAAAATAAATAAGCAGATAAATAGATATAAAACTACATGCAATGTTAGTTGCTTCATGCTTTTGCATATATAAACATTTTATATATTTTGTATCTGGGAATAAGGTTTGTAAGTAAATAATTAAGTAAAATTGTGCACAAATGCACGTAGTTACTAAATATTAGCATGTAAATATATAGGAAATTAGGTACATATATATACGTGCGAAGACATAATATAACTAGAATATTACTCAGCAGGCAAGTCTGAATATATTTCATACACAAAAACATGAAGTAACTACCACATTTTGAGTAAAGTATGTACAGGTGTATTCAGGCTTGAAACACAGACTACGCTGATGCAAAAAGGGGAATGTGATTTTTTTTGTCCAAATATATGCATGTACGGGCGTGTGTACACATGTACGCATGTACAAAGGAATATGTAAATACATTTTGGTTCATTAAACGCCGGAAACATATGTTCCGGTCCCAATAAATGCGATATTATTGATATTGATATTCTGTGTAACATTCTAGGCTATAAAAGGCATTAAAAATGTAAAAATACAGGTTTTTATAAAAAAATTGCTTAGTTTTCCAATATCCGCTGAACAAAGGAATAGGAATTCGAAGTTCAATAAAAAGTTGGAACACAGAGTTCATTAAAAATATTAACTAATTAAAATATGAATACTTACTTGAAACTTCTACGGTACAGAATTATTTCCATAAAGAGAATTAGTAAAATTCTCCTACTGTATGAAATTTTGGAATATGTGCCAAGTGAAATTAAATACACATCTGTTTGTATGTATTTGAGAGAGGAGAGAATCGTCAACTTGGCACCGACTTCAAAAATTTTCAGGAAACAATATTATACAAATATTATTTTTGTCCCTAAACGACATTGTACAGCAAAAATCCCACCTAAATAATAGTATTTTCATTATTCTTCTTTTTTGATACTTATTTTGAAATCGGTTCAATTATTGGGAAAAAATATTTCATCCATGATAAAATTATTTTTCCGACCCGCAAATGAAGTAACTTATTTTCAATGCATTCAAACTAGGAGACGATGCCTTACAAAAAGGTCTACTACCATGGCTTGTGTTCGAACGAAAGAAAAATTTAAAGCTTTCTGAACTAAATAGTTCTATTCATTGCAATTAAATATATTATTTACCAAAATTTAATTTAATACGTTTTCAAATAAGGTACCAGTTAGGTATGTGCTAAGAATATTATCATAGTTGGCCAGGTACATAGAACCAAAAAAAAATAATTCAGAATTTGTCAGCATTAAACTATTAAAAATAGCACATGTTGCATTAGTATTCAAGAAAACTTTTGATGTTATGTGAACTTATTAATCTATTAAAATATTGGCTCTATTTGCGAATGTAGGTAATATTTCTTAAGAAAATATTATTAAATACATTTTAAAAGTGTTTTCATAAGTGATTGATTACTGTAACCAAAAAATATAGTTGTACGTAAAAAAGAAGAACAGGCATTAAAATATGTGAAAATATTAATTTCTCGAATAGACATATTCTTTTTAGCTCCATATTTCACAACTAAATTGCATGTGTTGTGATTACTGTGTAAACATATCTTTCGTGCTATTAGGCACATTTCACACATAATCCTTTACAGTCATTTTGAATTAATAGAAATAGCGTATCAAGAAATGGGGATAAAATACGAAAAATTCTATTGACCACGATAGCTTTATTTCATTCTCATAAATCCATAAGAACCGGCTTACTATACTATTTTGGAAACAAATGATATATACAATACGTACATATATTTCACAGTTAGAATCAGTAATTAGTACATTTAAAATTTTTTTTTTTGGAAGACAAACCATAACGAATGTACTCACTATAGCTTTCGTAGAATAAAATATTAGAGCATAAGAAAATAATTTCTATAATATGGGTTTTAATGTAATATCCATACTTTTTTTCTACCTTAACCTATATTCTTTAAACGTATAATCTCTTCTGCGCTTACTTAACTTCCATAGCAACTATACAATATCCAAAATTTGCTTGTTCAAACTGTTATTATCAGTACCTAATTATGCGCGGCCATTCGTGCTTTTCTTGTAATACAAATAAATCACTTGAAATAAATTGCCTTCTAAAGGAGGTGTAGTAAATAAAATTTACCTTCATGATTTATAGACCGAAAGCTGCGCAAGCTAATGAATATACAGTTCCTCCACAGCAAACTCTAAGCGATATGATAATTCGTGGAAGCAAAACATAAGCACGATGGGCCACATAATGATTGTCGCTATGCTTCACCGAGACAAGGTAAACAGTGATAGGCGAGCGGTACAAAGAAAGCCCGCAGTTTACATAAGCCGGGCCGGGAAAAAAATGTTAATAAATTATTTCCGAGTTGTTGGGCCACAACTTGATGCAAATAAAATTCATACGAATATGAGGACCTAGACATGGACTGTATCACGGTGGACGTGGCTTACGAAAAACAATATTTTACTTATTTTGGATGAGATATTTGTGTTATAATAAAGTTGAAAAATCTTAGTTATCGAGTAATATTCGTGCTCGGTATCAAATAAAATTCTTTATAAGAATGTGGCATAGTATGCAGTTCCGCTCCTCAAAATAACAACGGGAACAAGATATATAGAAATAAGGTAGAGAAATACATCTTCCTAACCCACATATTCTACACTAGCTACTTTTTGAAGAGGGATAATAAACTACAATTTTTTTTTCATATATATATATATTTATATATACATATATATATATATATATATACATATATATATATATATATATATATATATATAATATATATATATATATATATATATATATATGTATATATATCCACGTATTAAATACTTTCAAAAGAGTGATTGATTTAGGCATAGTTAGTACTAATATAACATTCCTTTCCCAATTTTAAATTGGGAGAGGAATGTTATAATGTTTATCTCCGCCTCCCATTCCGAAATTACTGAACGAAAAACTATAAAGCGACATACAGTGAGTATACAGGAAAATTATAGTGAAAACCTTAGTTCTTACATTTATTGAAATAGTCGTAACGCTTTTAGACTTCTGTAAGAGTAAGGAAATAAATTTACGTTATGAAAAATAAATAATCTTGAATAGTTTAATGGAAATACCATGTACCCTTAGACGATTCTAAGTGTCAAAATGTGCAAGAAACTTTTGTAATACGAGTTCTACCCATACTTGGCAAGTTTTTTGCATTAATTTCTAAACAGATGCTACAATATGCACTTCGAAATGTCATATGTATTTTTTAGACTTTGTGTCTATTTATCTCAGTTTGTCTAATGTGAGTTACATTTGTCGCAGTCAAATATAAATATACTTCACATTGAAATCATAAGGGCTACTGAATATCACTAAGATGCTGTTTTTTTTCTAATACAGAATTATTATTTATCAACCCAGTCTGAGTGCTCTCCTATGTTTTGTACCACTGTAGTTACAAAGCATATGCTCATAACTAGTAGTGTCCTAGTAGCAATTTCGCTAGTAAAAGTTTTGGGTTGTTTTTATTTTTGCTTTGAAGATCGGGTTTGATTTTTGAACGATTTCAATACATCCTTAATTCCATTTGTCATTCGAAAATTAACTTGATATCTGATTATTTATTTGTTTGTAGTATAACAATAGAGTTCAAAATCGATATCTGCTTCTGAATATATAGGTATTCCGCCGTTAAATAACATTTGAGAATTACTTAACTTTATTTCTGTACTGATGAGTGTAAGTTTACGACTGCGAGTGTCATTATAAATTTGTATAATTGCACTTTAAGGGAGACAAAAGAGACACCCCTCACGCTGAAATAAAATTCATGTCAGATCTCCTTAATAATTAGTCTTATATATTAGAGGAAGTGTGACTTTTCTAAACGACAAATAAACTCGGGAACATTAAGAAATTTTTATATGAGCTTCATTCAAAAAACCAATTGAAGAAAGGTCTATTCTACGATTTTAAGTTCACGAAATTGATGTTCTTAAATTCTGGTTTCAAAGAGCGTATGAAAAAATTAGTTTACGGCAAAGTATTTCAATGTAAATGAACATTCAATACAAATATTCATGTACTCTTAATGCAGCTTTTAAATAGTTAAAAATAGAAAAACCTTTCGCAACAAAAATTAAGTGAAGAGGAAGACTTTGATGCAGGAAATTCCCTATTTTAAGTTTTGAATAAAAGAAAACAAAAATTGTTTTATTTATGATATAAATATGATTGTAAATTAAAGTAATACAAAGGTCGATATCCTCTTACTTGGACGGAATTGTTTCTCAGAATAACAAGGAAAAAAATTATTATAATCGTTTCCAAAGTTCTTTCATATTCCTAAGAGAATTAATTTCGATTTGAGTGACTTCAAAAATTTCCATCCGCAAAAATGCAACACAGTTTTACTGATATCAAGTTTTCCATTTCAAAGTTATGGATAATTTTATGGTAGGTAAATATTTTTCATTTAGTTATTGACTTTCTTGAAAAGAAATTTAGACTTCTATTTAATTAATAAATAATAATGAAATTTTATTTACATATGTACACAAATACATATATATAATTTATATATATAAATGAAGTTTTGTTGCAAAATTGTTAATAAAATCCATGAAATGTAATAAAATTCATTTAGGTCTAGTGAATTTAAAATTAAATTCATTTAGGTGATTGTAATAAAATTCATTTAGGTCTAATTTTATCCCATAATTTCTTAAATTGCGTTTCGGTACTCTCAATATACATAAAAACTTCTTCTTAGCGTCAAGTTTGGGAAAGCTTGTTTGTTAATTTTACTTTAATATTTTATTCGTAATTTTGTTTTTATTTACTTTCTCATGAATGTGTTTTTATGCTTTATTATTATATTTCTATAACGAGATTTCATTCAAATATCATTTCAAAAAAATAAATGAAAATAATTTATTTTTCCTTTTTTGTGGCCGTATTTGCTATTTACGTTTTGTTTCCAAAATTTAATTACAAGTTCTCAGAAAAACCAAAAATCAAAAACTGGTTCTCCAAACAGTAGAAACCCGAACTGGATTTATACACCGATTCGGTAAAAAATAAATATCGCATAATAAATAACTCGTCACTCGCCAACTGGAAAATAAAACTGATTGGTCACATTTTGCAATTTTTCTAAAAATGCGAAGCTTTGTGGAAATATTCATTTTATGTGTTACTTAAACAAGTGTGGGAAAGTTTCTTTTATTGTTAAATTTGGTAGTTTCTAAAATTAAATCATATATAATTCGGATATATTTTTGGAAATATTTTGACATTGTAATATCTTGAGGAAAATATACAGTATTATGTCCAACTTTATTAAAAAGAAAACGTATTTTAATTCAAAATTCTAATCAATTCTTGCCAGACACAGGTACATTTTTTATAATTACAAAATTAAAATTATCTCATCGGTCTTTCGTGTCGCAACTAAAATTTCTTTCAAATAAAACTGGTAACGATTAAGAAACTTTTTCCCACATTGCCTTTGGTCTTCAAATATAATATTTAAATTAAGAGTAACTGAACAATGAAATCTCACCACATTATTTTTTTCCTGTTGTTACAATTAAAAAAATTGTAAGGAAATAAAATTATTCAAACCTTTTAAAGAATCGGATCTAAACTATCAATAAATAATTGATGTGGAAACAAAAAAAATTTTCAGTAACATCCATGCTTCTTATTTATGGGCGTGCCGCGGGAGTATAGTTAAATAAATAAGTACATAAAATTACGACCTCAGCACTTCATAACAATAAATTCGCCTTGGATTATTTAAGCAAGCAGAACGACAAAGTATAAACTTACGCAAAACTATTCAAATTATCCAAAAGACATATCTTTACAATAATAACATAAAACATTATTTTAAACACAGTGGTCTCGGTAGTCTCCATAGTTCCTTTGAGCGACGATAGAGCTGCACATTAGTGAAAGCTCCGCTTACCCGGAACGAATTTATACGCGTCCGAATTTACGAAAATATAAAGTTCATGAGGCATACCGTCGCTGGCATTAGGCGGACGACTCGGACCCCGACAAAAACCGTTTAAAAAGATAAAAATATACAAGTAGAAAGCGACTGTGAATAGCGACCTAAAACGAGTTATTAGATTAGAATGGACATGTTGCATTATGATGAGTTTGATTAACTAAGGTATTTATTGATAACTCAAGAAAGCTTTATAGCATCATAAATCATAGCTCTTTTTGAAAACTCCAAACACTCATTTTATTGCAGCCAAGGTAGGATTGATAAAGGCTTTTAATTATATCTGTGGGGTTCAATTACCGTATTCGTTATACCTGTGATTATAACTGCGAAAAGTTTAGGTATCCAGCGTCTTACAAATTTAAATTATTTTGAGCGATTTTACTTCAAAAATACATTGTTTTAAAAAAGCTCCAAAGTAATGCTGTATTTTTGCCAATTTCCTTCTATTTAAACTTCTCACTTTAGTTAAAACTTAAATAAATAATTTTCATGCTAATATTTTTACGGAACAGAACTGTATATATAAACAGTGATATGTCATTGTTGTAATTGTTTTAGTTTTAACTAATGGTGGCATTACCAATGAGAACATAATTTCGAAATAGCTATTGGAAAATTGAGATGTATCCTCCTCTAGCAATATAAATAAGAACAGGATATTTGAACTTCTTATCAAGATGCAGTTACAATTTTGTACTTATTTACAAATTAGTAATTTGTGGTTATGAATATTCATTTTATAGTAATAAAAAGGACAATTCAGAATAATTCATGGATTTTATTAACAATTTTGGAACAAAATTTCATTTATTTATATATAAATTATCTATATATATATATATATATATATATATATATATATATATGTATACATATATATATATATATGTATATATATATATATACATACATACATATATATATATATATATATATATATATATATCCGATTCTTCAACAGGTTTGAATAATTTTACTTGCTTAAAAGTTTTTTAATTGTAACAACAGGAAAAAAAGCTTGTGGGGAGATTTCATTGTTCAGTTACTCTCAATTTAAATAATATATTTGAAGTGCAAAGGTAATTCGGTAAAAAGTTGGTTAAAAAGATTTTCTTAATCGTTACCAGTTTCAAATATCGTCTCACTAACGAATTGGTCACTTCCTTATGATCGGGTCGGTGGTTAACAGAAAACTTTGGCGAATATTGAGAGATAATTATGTACATGAGCTTTTGCCACTCTAGATATTAGTGATCCAAAATACCTTTTATTAAGAATTAGAACAGATAAGGATCGTTCAACCCTTGTTGTTTGACATGGTTTTCATTCTTGTTCAAAGTCGAAATTGACGAAATTTAATCATAACTCATTTCCAAATTAGTAACTTCTTTCAAACCCAGCTTTTTGCCAAAGAGGGTAAAGTTTCGAAAAATGGAAAAAAATTACTGTTATAAAACAATTCCATATTTGGTATCGAAATTTGAAACCAGTCCTTCAACTTTATTTAAAAAAAAATAACTAAGATAGTATTTGTAACCTTTCTTAATTACTATGCTATAACTTTTATGCTTAGGCATTCCCCTTTACGTAATCAAAACTAAATAAATGTATTTTCATACTACGGAACAACGACAACTATGAAGTTTGTCGAAGAAAGTCAAAGTCCATAAATTGTTGAATCGCAAATTATTTAAGATGCCAAAGTTGGTTAGGAAATGTGTCAAAGATAAACAAACTTTTGGAATATAATTAAAATTGTAATTGAGCAAGGGCGGAATGCCGAAGGCTGCGCCCGAAACAAACAACCATTGAATCAACAATTCTGTTACTTAAATTTGCTTTTCACGTTAATTGTTAATACAAATAGCATTTACCAAGTTATTTTATAAATATAGGCTTAAGTTTCTACGTTTAAATATTTTACACAGCAGCTGTTATATGGAAATATTTGATATTAATTGTATCAGCCCTTTTACATTTTTTTACTCACAATAAGGATCTGTTTTTGTTAATTTTTTTAAATTAGTCGTCAAAATATACTTACCGATTAGTAAAAATAACTATAATATAAGTTCCAACTTATGTTATTAGTTGTTGGATAATTTAATTTTTAACCAAAGTTCCAAATTTTGTTTGTTTAATTTTGCTAACAGATACTACATTATTTGGTTTTCATTTTAGCATATTGATCTATTAGCATTTTGATTAAAATAGTTTCTTTAAAATAAAGTTGTAAAGAGAGTTGCAAAGTTTTAGGTTTTGAAATTTTATTGTAAACTATTTTGAAATCTATTTAATAGCTATAAAACACTTTTAATTATAATGCTATTAAGCAGTCACTTAAATTAAAAAGAACAAAACTCGTGCTTGATAATTTTTTAAGTATTTCCATTTATAACAGGCTACTAAAAGCCTTTAAACCTTCCATCCAAACTCCAACGGCATATCCTCCTCGCAATATCCATCAGTAAAACTTTATTATTTTAATGACGTTTTTAAAGTATTTACGATAACACTTTAATGAGATTGTGAAGCTTTAATAACTTTGTTGTATATCCTTTCTCGTATACTTTTGCATTAATTTTTTCGTGATAATTTGTTATTAGGTTTGCGTACCGTGAAAGGAAAAACAAAACTCTTATAAAATAATTCACTTCTTAGCAAAATTAATTTTTTATAATTTCCTTCCAAAGCAATTTATAAACGCATTGTGCATTCACCTTATTATTTTTGTCATTATTACATTAGAAATTGCGCAAGGTTATATTACGATAGCTCATTGTTAAAATATAATGAGTGTTATATAATGATGCGTGAAATGAAAAAAGAAAAGTAGTCAGTAACTTGATATTGACGTTCAAATCATATTAACGTTGAAAAGTAGTCAGTAGCTACATATTGACGTTCAAATCTATTTCTGATTGATAGAAATTTATTTTTACACAGGATCTAATGAATAGAAAATTTAAATCGCAGCGTTTACTCTGACAGCGTCTAACTATATTGTAATTAATCATTTTAAAAGAGAACTTAACCTTAAAAGCTAACCTTACAAAACTGGTGTTAGTTTTATAAATATCGATAGTAGTATACGATAGCCAAAAGGTATATTTATACCTTTTTAAACTTTTAAATCTTTTATTTATTTGTAGGTTAGTTTATATTTAGATATCGATTGGTACTTATCATAATAAATATTTACTTCATCAATTTTGGAATTATGAAAATAGATTCTGGTACTTGTTGCAGTTCAAACAAATAAACTGTAATTTATACAAAATAAGATATAAATTAAGAAAAAAAAGCATTTGTAATTATGTCGTTAGGTTACGCTACCTAACGTAGGTTACGTTGCAATATTTACGTCACATTATGCGGCCTGGCGAAGAACGTAACATACGTAACGTTGTAAGATTTACGTCACTCTACGACATCGTAGGGTCGCAGCAGTATTAATTTAACTATCTTAAAATAACTCTGTTTTCTTCTAATGAACTGAAGTGTATAAACATTTGTTTAAATCGTGAATCAAGCATTTCAAGTCACTTCAATGTATTTTTCGGTTAGAACACTTGGCGTCTAAATTAATTTTGATTTTATGTTTTTTTTTGTTTAACAAAAGATAGTAGTGCCCTCTAATTTACTTTTCTTCTAAAATTGTTGATGCAAATTAATCAAAATAGTTTCATTTAAAAGCTTTATTTAAATACTAGTACATATAGTTTTTTGTAAATATTTTTAGGCTTTCCTCAACAATTACAGGATCGTGGAGTCATTGCACGTGACTTATCCAATAATTTATTGCACGTCAGCCTAAAAATTTTAAAAAGGGTTCTAAAACAAACAAAAATATGCGTGTCAGTTCCAATGCGCGACTGGAGTTAACTCGTTAAACACGGTCGTCTTAGAATGTATAAAACCAGTAATACTGTATATAAATATAAATATCAATATCATTTAATGTAAGGGGAAAATTCTTTAATAAAAAAATGCTGACAATATAATTATTTTCAAATTAAACACAAACAAAAATAGTAAATTTATGCAACAAAATTAAAATCATTTAGTAAAGTCAGACTAAGAAGTTATAATTAAAAGAGACTTCTTAATTTTTTAGAACAGAAGGCACCAAATGTTCACACAAAATGACATTTAATGATTACATCTTGATATAAATGAATGATAGTAAACTATGTGTGTCACACTACGTCATTGTCATTAAACACTACGTCATTGTCATCAATATACATAAGTAAATGAATAGATGAACATATTGACTCCTCACTCTAAAGATGCGTAGACATATTGCGCGAAGAGGCCACCTAACGGTTACACATGTTTAACGCTCTGAACTTCTTATTTTATTTCTCACTAAATTTCACACCGGGCGCTACAAATGAAAATCGATTCTTAAGGAGGTAACTCTAAAAAAATTTAAATGGAAGTTTAATTTAATTTTCAAGAATCTTTTCAATAATACCCACATAACAAGACACGGGGAATAAATTATTTTTACTAAATATGTTATATATAGGAAAGTACCATAATCGTAATATTTTTCTTCATCTTAATGAATATTTTCATATATAGAATTATCTAGCAAAATTTTGTGCAACTTAGTCAAAATTTGTAAAAACTGTGAGGAAAAGGCTGACGGGTAAACAGGCAGCTATGAAAAAGGTTTCTCATTTCATAGGACGAGAAAGAGTGAAATCCGAAGTAGAAGAAAACGTTGGAAAATTCGAACATCAGTAAATTAAAAAAAATATATTTCTCCCATTGGAAATGCCTGTAGCTTACACAAAAATAAAATTATCCATTGTTGAGGAAAATATTCATTTTTCCATCTATATTACTAGCCAGAAATGAAAAACTTTAAAATCTTGACAATTTAGATACCATTTTTTTCTTTTTCAATAACGATAAATTACGGTATTAATCCGATAAATTAATAAAAAAATGTTAGAATATTGCAAGATATCTTAATGACATATCAACATTTACCTATCTCGCTAATTGCATAATAAATTAAGAAGCGAAGCTAGTCTGCAAAAGCCTTTTCGAGAAAGTCAAGTTGACATTGTTAAATAAGAAGAAGAAGGAAACAAACTTAATCAGGACAACTTGTGAAATAAGCATAACGACAACACCTTCGATGACATTTTGTTGAATCAAATATTCAATGTTATGGGCGTAGCGTTGTTGTTAGACGATGAGGTGAATAATAATTCGATATATATCGATTTTATATTTCCAACTTATCTATCAATTAACAATACGGCTCTATTTAATTATATAAACCATAGAATTATAATAAATATATAAGAAATTTTACCTGCAAGAAATTTCCGCGTGACGGACCTCGTTTTACTTCTCGAAACTTAGAGCTTTCCGCGGCCTTCAAGTACGTTAAAATAATTTTTAATTATACACACACACATACCAAAGCTTTCTTAATCGTACCTATGGTAAAACGGTGATATGGTAACAGTTTTACAAGGAAAAGATACGTATTCATAGTTTACATTATGAATACGTATCTTTTCCTTTTAATTTCCTTGATTTCAATTGAGTTCCTTCAAAATTATCCTGGCGTAATTAATATTTATGCGTTATTTTGGTGCAGCTACATTAAATCATATATTATACAAGCTTTTGCTCACGGTTTTACTGTGTAAATTTAAAGTTAAGGTAGCCCACAGTGAGCTGAAACAGTTATTTTGCGGACTTGGCGTTACTTGAAACACGGCTATTTTAATTTATTTGCATTAACGCAGATTTATTTTACTAACCTGCACAAATATATTATGCTTAACAAATTTCTCAAAATATGGTTTAAAATATCGGTAAATATAATATATATATATATATATATATATATATATATATATATATATATATATATATATACACATACATATATATATATATATATATATATAAAACATATAAAACACCACATATTTCATGAAAATATTAACATGTTAGATTTTTAGTAAATAACAAATTGTCTATTGTGAACATAAGCTAAGCTTTTAACTTTCACGATCGCGCAGTGCTCGCTATTCACAAGGTAACTCGCTTCGTCGTCGCAACGTTCGCATTGATGGTGGTTTTTTGAACAAGATCAAAAGAAGAGGCGGCGGGGCGAATGTCTAAATCGGGTATTATGTATGTATGAGTTTTGACAATTGCGTATGGTTGTGTACAGTGTGCATAGGTTACGCGTGCAATTATAATTTCGTTTTTAACGGTGTTTAGTAATTTTAAGTACCTCAGTATACAACACATTAGATTTAATATTAGAATTTTGTAATATTATAATATTAATCTATTTATGGCCATAATAAATGTATGAGTGCTGGACACTTATAGGTATGTACATATTTTGTAGTTACCTAAGAATAAAATCAGTAATGACTTACCTATGATTGCCCCAAGCGTGAACGGATGATAGATCAAATTATAATTGCATGGATTTTGTCAATGAAAATTGAGCAACAAATTGAATGACATAAGTACCTCACCCTCCGTTTCTAACACATTATTGCACACTTTTTTATTGTTTGCTTGTAGGCTCTATTATATAAAAATACGTATTAGGTAATGGTATTTTCAAATTTGTCAAAACCAGCGATATTACTCGCACGCATCTCTATTTCACTGTCACAATCTTTCTCAAACAATAAGTCTTTAATAAATCCCCACATTAAGAAGCTTAATGGGGAGATGTCTGGTGGACGTGGAAGTCAACGTATAGGTGCAAATCGACCTATCCACTAGATCTCAAACATTTCATTTAGCCTGTCACGAACTTCGACAACGGAGTGCGACGACGCAACATAATTGAACACGAAGAGATTTTGCAATCTACTGAATTTATAATTAACTTTGACCACGAATAGGCTCTCGCATATGAGAAGTGAGTGGCAAAATAGCATCACTCTCTTTTCACTTGTCAAATAACCCATTTTCCCTGTTATTACTTATGCGTAAGTTATTATTTATTTACGACGTTCGAACTGCTAGACTCGTTATTTACCTGCCGGTACGGTGAACGTAATAAAATATATAAAGATTCATGCAGACAGTTTTTCTTGAAATTTATATCGTTTTTTTTAATTTCTAAACCCCTTGCGATAATAATTCTGTATACGAATTCTAACTAACGATGAAATAGGTTAAAGACCAGTCAAATCATCCAATAAATCAAAATATTAATATTTTCAAGAAAAAAAAATTATGACATAAACGTTTAGAGATTTCTTCAGAAGAGATTTTTGCATTATTTTTTTTTCGTAACAAAACTTCAAGTCATGTAACGACCGGATATGTATGTAGTTTGGAGCTGTGTAAACAATATATTTCATTAATTTATTAATTTGAGTATATATGTTAATATGCTGCAGTAAACCATTTAATAATCATTAAAAACACGAAAAGTAACCTTTATAACCTGTTGAATTCAAAAGTAACCTTTTTAGTTAACCTTTTTAGTTTTTCAGTAATCCGTTTAGTTAGTTAGTGCACTAATTTATTGAATTAAATAGGTCACTAGCTATATGTTACTATATTAAGCAGGTTACTATATAGTACTTCATAGCAATAACTAACTTACATGAGCACTGACATTTATAATATTTGTTAAAATAGTGATTATTGTTTCTTATATTTATATGACAGCATACTGAAACTTGAAAGAGTTCTGATGATGAATTTTACACAACTGATTAATGATAATAAATAAATATTCACTTTTCAAATTTCTCAGTTAACGTAAGCTAGTCAAAATAGAGTGTATCATTTTCTCCATAGTATGCTCTCAATTAGTCTAAAGCTGATTTAAAGATACAAACTGATATTTTTAAAGATGTTTTCCATTACAGTAACAAACATAATATTAGTATTACCAACAGGACAATTGATATATTGTGCCCTAAAACTTAAAGGTAATTAAAACTATATGGTTACGATATTTTTCTCGCAAATCCCTTTATTATTTCTTAGCTCCATTTTTTTATATTTATATTCTTAAAGTCGATAAAAACGACATACTGTGAGTTGATCATGACAATGATATTATCAAATATAACCATGGACTAGAAGTTAGAATATTCTGAAACGGATAACGATATCTATGGAATTTACATAGATGAATTAGTTTATAATAGAGAGATACGTAATAACATTTAAAGCAACTGATTAATTTTATTTTCCAGCTTAACGAAATAAATGTTCGGCATATATATTTTATGTATCAGTTTAATTTGATTAATTTTTAAATAGTTGCCACTTCTCTTGGTGTTGACTAATTTTATATCACAGTTTACTTAATATTTTATTATTATCTTATGGCTACGTACAAATCAATAAATTTATAACTGTGGAATATACAAAACGATGACAAAAAACAATTTTCCAAGATTCCGTTCTTGTTCTCTCTTTAAGATAGTGAATTTTGAAAATCATTCAAGAATTCAGTCGTTTACGTCGTAAACATTTTATTTTAATTATAATGGTAGTTCATCCATTTAAATTTCAAATATTTTCTTTTCTTTTACTTTAAAATATCTATTTAAAGACTTTATATTCTTTTTTCTTGAACATATTTTTAGTAAATTTCCATATATATTCTGGGTACACGATAACAAAAGACCGCATTAATTTATAATTTTAGAGAAATGTGGAAATTTCTGTTTAATTGATTGATTTATAAAAATAATTTAATTTTGAGACATATTTGACGAAACGGATGCCTTGCAATATACTTGATCGAATATATAATATACCCTTCGAAACTGCTCCTATCAGAAAAATTTATTTAGGAATAATTTCACTCTAAAGTAATTTTAGTTGAAAAATAAAAAAAATTCACTAAGTTTCACAGAACAAAATTTTCTAATTTTTAATTCTCAAGATACATCGATTTCAAAATATCCCTTTTTGTACTCTTCAACGAGGAGTCCCAAAATACTGCCTTTTTAGCGAATAGTTTGGGTACAAATATTCAGTAATTTTTAGTTGATTTGAGAATATTTAAATTTTCTGAAGTTACACTTCTTCAGGCGCGTTATGAAAAAATTATGACAGGGAACTTTTAAGAAAGGAAAAGAAACGGTCAAGATAAAGTTGCTCACTAAACATATATTTATATAGTTTATTTAACGACTGGCTTCCCATTGTAAGTCAATCATCTGGCAGACCCTTTTAATGATAATGATTGTGAATCTACATAGTAAGAACAAATACTTTACTACCCTTTATGAGAAAATAATAAAGGTGAAGCGAAATGATTTGGAAATGGTCGGACATATGATTGCCTTACAATTGAACGCTAGCGGAAAAATCGAAATGTGGGCCGCTCATCTGTCAAATAAATTTTAAATATTTTATTGAATTTTGGTTTTGCCAACGGTATTTATATTCACGCTCCGTTCCTTTCATTATGTCATATCCATTAATTAGGTATATTCCAAATAAAGTTATTATTTTAGTCAATACTTATATTTTTAATACAAATCTTTTTTTATATTTTTAATACAAATCTCGTTTCTCAGCTCCACCTTCTTGGCGAGGCCAGTTAACCCTATTGAATTTTAAGTGAATTACTAAAAGAGATATATACCAAGTTTCATTCGAGGTTTATTTCGAGGTTTTTATTTAGTCATCAATTATTAGCTTTGTGAATATATTTCTTGGAGGTAAAAAAGTTTCCAATTTTTTAAATATTTTTCCGCCACTCTTATCTTATTGTATGGATAATAGCATTTTATACCTCTCTTCAAGAACGTTTTGCAGATAAATATTTCAGGCGAAATTAAATTAAATTTGGTTTAGTCTCACGATATTAATAACATGGGGCCCATAATTTTTACATAAGTGTCATCGAGTGAGATGACACTGCATTGGTCTTTTTTTACAATAATATTAAATTTCCTTAAATACGTTTTTGAAAAATATTTATTGTTGAAAATTCAAAAACCTAATTGTTCTTACATTATTCTTACTTGTTCTTTCACATTGTGAGCTGAGTGCTCGTGTAAATGTTATGCACATTAAATATTAAATGCACATTTATAATATATGCATAACAAATAAAGGCACTGTCGTGGAATTTTATGTTCTTCAATTTTTACATTTAACTAATGTAATTATCAGCCTTAACTCATTTATTTTACGTAAGTTAAGGAAAAGATGGTGTCAACCCAAATGTCAATTTTTCAAAAGAAGCTGGGAAATAAATTGGGCGTTCTTGAGGTAAATTAAAATGTCAAAAACTATTTTAGTACAATATATTTAGATGTTTTTTTATAACTACAAAATCCTATATCACGTTTTCTGATGCGTAATTTTACATTTGGGAATTTTGCAAGTAACCTCACATAATTATAACCGATTAGTGGCAACTGTAACTCATTAGATTTGTTTCAAGTAGGTAAATCAATTTTGTCGAGTGGTATTCCTTTTTTTATCAGACCATTTTTATTTTTCTAGAGTAAATGTATTGTGTTTTCGTAAATTCTCTTGCAACACCAAAACCAAAATTAAGCAAGTCACTGGAATCACTATAAAATGTACTAGTTTAAGCATGCTTTATATTCAGAAAGTCATTGACTTTCACCGACCCTCTCTTTGGCATTGAAAATTTAATTTTGCCTAATCTAGGTTCTCGAAAATTTCTTACATGGTATTGGAAACATCGTAAACAAGGTTACATGTCTTATCTTTCTATTTAACTAAGTTGCATAAAACTGTTGTAAACTTATGTTTTTTAAAATCGTTTTAGGTCGATTTCATCTCATCGTCAGTCTCCTTTGTCTTTATATTATATTTAATATAAAGTATGTTTACATTTGGGTGGACAATATAATCTGCAATCTTTAATTATGTATTATTCATTTTTATTGTGATAACATTGTATTAGATTATTTGAAACTAAAATAAAATATTTTCTAAAATCATTCGTTATTTTGAGGAAAATATCTTAGGAGTATTTGTTAATTTTGTCGTTGATATGTATTAAAGAGATATCGATATTATTCTCTTTTTAATTTTTATGTAGTTATTGTTTTCCTTGATGTTTTAAAATTATGTTTTTTCTTTTACGTCTGATAAGTTTAATTTCTTATATTTCTTTTGACGTTTTCTTCTTTGGTTGTACCGTGTATTTTTCTTATATACGTATATAATATTAGTCATATTTATTAATATCTATATCTTTATTTTTGAGAATGGTGTTTCAAGTCGATTCTCGAAACAAAAATGAAAATTTTGGGGGTCATAAATTTATTAATTATTTCGTTATGGTTTTAGGTGTAAATTTTATATCAATATTTTGATACTTAAAATATAAACTTTTGTGTAACATAGAGTTAAAGTAGTTTTTATTTTAGGTGAATAATATTTCATATTTCCAAGGATATGACGATCACAATTCAGTATAAATTAATTAATGAATTATATATTCGAATATTTTGCAAGTTCAGTTAATCTGTAAACTTTCTTAATCGTTTTTATATCTTAAATGGAAATACTGAATGGTTCCCATATCTTAAATGAAAATACTGA
The DNA here is from genome assembly GCA_039881145.1 of Druceiella hillmani. NCBI lineage: Eukaryota > Metazoa > Arthropoda > Insecta > Lepidoptera > Hepialidae > Druceiella > Druceiella hillmani. The sequence goes on along the minus strand of JAYKKI010000018.1, from coordinate 1,768,978 downwards.
ACTCATCGTTTATATGTCTATCTGCCAAAATTATTTCCCTCAAAAAACTAGAAAGATGAAATTTGGTAAGCAATAAAAACTGTTAATCGGCATATCTTTCAACATTTAAAAATTAATAAGACAATATACCGCTAATGAAAAATATTCCTAGAAAATCTTTAGAGAATGCAAGTTATGCACTCAATTTTTTTTGAAGGTCCTGTGTAGAGTAAGAAGTCGTTTGAAGGGATTAATATTGAGTGTCTTAAAAATATGTTATTCGTTGTTTTAGATGGAACATCTTCAGAAATAGATTGAAAATGTTTTTTAGTATCTTCCACTCCCTTTATTTCACAAACTACGTAACCTAAAATTACGAAAAAATAGGGTTTTCAAAAGCATAAAAAAGAAGAAAAATAGCGATTATCCTAAATCGAAATCTTGTTAAAAATGTTTACAAAAAAATTGCAACAACCAATCTTTGAGCTACCACAATTAATAAGTGTAAAAATACTTACTAGTAGTTAAGATAAAGTTTATTCTAAAACTATAGCTCCGATTCCATAATTTTATAGTTTTGAGAAATTCAAAATAATTTCGCCTGTAATATTTGTACTAGATAAGGCATTTATGTGACTAAAATGGTGAAATAATTTCATAGAAATCATTAAATCTTTAAAATGTCCTATGCAGGAATAGGTCTACATTTGTTTCATCTCAATTTTTTTTTAAATTGCAACATCAGTTATATTAATTATAAAAACTCGACTTATTAAAAATAAAATCAATACTTTTCACTCTAAATTTAGTTACAGATATTTACATCTACCAAAAAAGGTGTAAAATTTAAGGAAATTCTAGATCAGATTCTAATGAAGGATAGGACAGTAAACGATTTTAATTTAAATATTCATCTTGAATGTCCTTTGATTTAAGTTTTATCCAACTAATGACTATACCCTTGTCTTAAACTCTGTGAAGCGTACCGATCACCGTAGCTGTACAAACAAATTTCCACATTATTCTCCTTACCTTCGCAAGTAGCAAAAACTTTTGCAAGTCAATTTCTGTAATCTTATAATGAATAGTCCTCAAAGTATCGCTTACCAACCCTTTACTCGTTCATACATCGCGCTGACCTACTTTGACTTCCATATGAAGAGTGATAAATTTATCATGCAACTGTCACAATGAGAAATGCTAAGTGAATTAAAGTGCATTTAGAGGGTGAAAAATGAGTGCATAATGCATATTGCACTTTTTGCTTTTTCCCATTCTTATCGTCTCAACCTATCCCCTGTCACTAAAAGGAAAAATGGGTGGAGCTTATAAATATTTAAAATATTAAACGTTGGCAAGACGGGTAATTAGTGGGATATCTCCAAGACGTTCCCGATAGAGTCTTCGACAAGTTAACGAGGTGTATTTAATAGAGAAATGGATGGAAAATCGATGACTAATTACATACTTCTTTCTTTACTGACTGTCATGAAAATGGAGGAAAAACAGGAAGCATGAAAAAAATGTATATTTGTTAAAAATTTCAATCATTTTTTAACTGTATAATGAAACACGGTCTTTTACTAAATATGTAATTGTTTTTCGCCTGCATCGCATTTTATTTCGTTTTCTGGCGTTCTTCGTTTAAAATTTAAAGGTGAAATATCAGAGTTTAGACAAAAGAAATTAGAGTTATAAATATTATTATAAGAACAAATGGTGTTTTCTGTTTAGTTAGTAATATACTAAGTACATTATATACAATACCTATATTATTTGTTTTATGATTGAAACGTTTATATAGCGGTTACCAACCTGATTGTTTGGAGGAAATAGATACGAGATGGATTATATGTTTAAAATAAATATTTAAAACTTTATAATATAAATTATATCAAGTAACCTATGCTTATATTTATTTTAGTTTGTTAAATAGAAGACGAAAAAAATCATAGTCGATTTGTTATTAGAAGTGGGGTGAGGAGTAAAATCTAAAATGTTCTTTTAATTTCCAGAAAATTATCCGTAGCGATTTCCATAACAAGAAATTTCCACATTATATGTCACTATTATATATGGTAGTAATATACACATAACCGATAATATTATAATATCGAGAATAAAACACTTTTTGATCGAAGATAACGCTTACATGTTTGAAAACAAATATTTCAATGTATGGAAGAAAATCATGTATTTGCGTAATTTATATTGTCCCAATTTATACTTAAATATAAGTATCTGTATATACATATCCTTACACAAGTACAATATATTTAAATCCTAAAAATAAATTGAAGGTAGATTATTTTTAAACGAACTGAAATATTTTTGAGATATGTGAATAAATAAAAAAGGATATAATATTCAATATATACTTTGTTAAATAACTTTAAAATAATTATTGAAAGTTTCTTATATCTCTCACTTCCAATTTAAAATGGTAAATATATATATATATATATATATATATATATATATATATATATATATATATATATATATATATACATATATATATATATAGCAGGAGATATATCTTACATCTTCAATACAGACAAAATGGTTACAAAACAAGTAAATTTTCAGAATGAAACTAAAAATCTTTAAAGAGCAGTAAATATTTTAAAGCTGGGGCAATGGTTAGAAGGTAATATCACAGGTCTCCTAAGGCAATAAGTCCCACAAATGAAGAAAACATTGACAAATACAATTTGTTTTAATAAAATATCTTTGTCAATATTTATGAAATATTATTCGGTATCTGTTTGATTGGGTTATAATGTGTCTAAATTGTTTACGAAGAGTTCATACAGGTTAAATTATTCTAATTCTAAAAGATAAATAACTTTAAGCCTAACCTAAATTAGCTACTATTAAATTATATCAAAGTTCATGAACGCACAATATTCTATATGGTTCAACGGACTCTATGTTACGTAGAGGCGATCTTAGATATCCGTTATTTTGACAAAATTTGTTTGTAATCTTATCAGAGAATTTTAAGTTTATGGATATAACCTAATATTCAGTCACATAAATTACATACAATGGCTTCTGTAAAACAAACGTTTTTTTGGCAGCATAAAAAAGTTCTGTCTCTATATATAACAACAGATAGACACATCTGTCTGTTTTAGCGTCAATCGTTTGCAAGATAAATTTAGATTCGTGTAATAACTATCAATGCCACGGTAAAGCCTATATTTCTTTTACACATACGAAATATGAGCACATATGGGGAATTTATTACAGCTAGCACAAAAATAGAATACCCAACTGGGCGATCATGTTTATTCCACGATTTGGTAGCGACAGCAGTGAATTAATTATGTTTAACCCAGTGCGGGTTGGAAATGGCGCAAATAGATTGTTCTTCGTGAAGTACGAATATTTTTTGCGTTTCCAAAAAAATCAAAATGTAATATTTATGATGAGAATTAATTTTCCGTCTGTCGGTCTATCTCCATTGTCCAACGCGACGGATATAGTTATCGAGATAACTTCAATATTAAAAATGAAAGTAAATTTATTTTGCCTAATATTTTTTTATAATTTGGGACACGTCGATTTCTTATTAACTGAGTGTGATGAGTAACTTAAATTAAACGGGAAACTATCAAAAAATTAATTGAAATAGTGTTCAACTTTCCGATGTCTTCGATATGCTAGTCCATAAGGATTATCATTAAAACATGTAGTTTCAGTAATACTTGTTTTGAATATTAAGTTTTTGTAATTAAATTAGAGATAGTTTGTTATGGTTTCTCATTTATAATGAAAGGGAATTCTCAACGTGTTAATCTGATTCAAATCTGGTACTTCTTATCACACAGGTATATAATGTTTTTTTCTTTATACTTGTGTATCTATTATTATGAAAATTTTAGAAAATATTGGGTGTAAATTCTCTTTTCTTTTTAAATGTATTTTTGGTAAGACTCGACCTTTTTTCAATTTTTATTGCGTTCGGTATGTTTAAGTTCCTAATTTTGTGACATATTTTGAGTAGATTTACCATTGTAGTGACTATATATTTATGAACAAATAAATACATTTTACAAATAACATACTTCATGTCCATTTTCTGACCATAGTAAATAATATCGTGACCATGAATATAATCAGAATAATACTTCAACGCATGTTCCTCGTAGATACAAACACAAAATATTATAATAAAATGATATTCTTCCATGAAAAAAATAATTTGTTCCATGAAAATTTTCAAATGAACCATTAGTTTTTCATATATATCATTTTGTAGCCAAGTGTCAGAAAATACTTCAACATTTTTATTACTTATTTGTAAACCCTAAATTGTGAATTTCTGGATTTTGCTGGATTTTGTTTATGAATAATTTTTGTATAATGCATACAAAACGTAGAAAGTATCGCTTATGAACTTTGTTCACTGATGTATCTTTTGGTATATCTTATGATTACGTCAACATTATTAATATTACACTCCCGTTTCAACTTTAGGAATTTGTGTTACAAATTTTTATTATTAAAGAATTTCTTAGGAAATTTATATTTTATGGCGTACATTGCTCTGAAAATTTGAAGGAATAAATCGGTGATAAAATTATATCAAAAAATTAAATCTTTATATTGATACCTTAGATTATAGAGAAGTTGTAAACTTTTTGTCTCACGTTAGATAACGTTTTGATTTATTTCTACGTAAAATTTCGTACACCAGAAATAGCCACCAAAAATAACCTGAAGTAAGCTCGTGGGTAGGTTTTCAACTTCTGAGTGCAACTGATTGCTTAGTACCCACTTAAACTAAGCCAGCCAAATCGTACACACATAGATATTGAATTTGTAAAAGTAATATATAAGGCGCAGGCGGTCAGTGGTACGTGGCCCTGCGCGTGAAATACTCAGGGCGCGATATTGCGAGTGACGAAAGACGCTGTTGAAAGTCAATATTTGCTTCGGTTGCACAATGCGGGAGACTCCTGCTCCTCAACAAGTGCTTCATCAAAACGTCAGACAATCTCCGTACCTAGAGCTTTCATTAACGACTATATCGGGCATCATCGATGGTTACATCTTTTTAACTATTGTGCGTAGGTTTTTAATGTCATGCGATAAAAATACCAATATACTTCTACCACATTCTTTTGCTTGGAAAAATTTAAATCGCACGTATAAAGTTATTGTTCATTGTAATTTTTCTTGTGAAACGTAAAGGATTTGTTACATATTCTAAATGCACACAGAGCATGTTATTATGTTAGGTCAAGTTACAGTTATGTGTGATGAAATTAATCATGCCAAAATGTTAAAATACTCACTTTATTTAATTTATGTACCTATACATATAACTAAAAACATAGTTTATATTTTATTAAAAATGGCATAGAGGTTATTGACTGACAACTACCTTCAAAGTTCTTACCATCTATTGTTACACTAATGCTGACAAAATCATTATTTCGGTAGGCTTCGCGTAAGTTACCATGTAGGTATGTATTCAAATTAACAAAATATATTGCAATTTGCAAAGATTATCAAACATATCACGGATATGTGAATAAGGCCGAAGTATTAATTTCTCATTATCCGATAATTTCAAGAGATGGGAAGATAGCTGAGGGTGTTTATGAGCGAGTGTACGAATTATGTAAAACGAATAAAATAAGATTGTGCACAATTGGCTTTAAAAGTGACAGATTATTCTAAACGATTAAATATTTTATTGAAAGTGGTTGAACTCTGAAATATTTCCAAGGACTAAGAGGTGTCAAAATATATTAGAGAGAAATTCTTTACCACTTTAAGCCCAGTAATGGAGTCAGCAAAATTCAGTAGTCAGTTATAGTCAGTCGCCATTCAATAATTTTATGTTGCAAGGGGGATAAAAATATAAGATTTGAAGTATTATATAGACCAGTTAAATAAGTTTTTGGCGTAAAAACATAATTTAAACATATTAATGTGGTGACATTACAATTCATTTTGGAAAGAAAAAAGAAAACTGTTCTGTATTTGACTAAATTCAATGTGCTAATATGCTGTAATTCTTAAAATATTTGAAGAAAAAATTATGTGCAGAAGTCATCAGTACAAAAAAATGTTTACATGTAGGCGTCAAAACTTAACTAGCTGCCCCTCTTGAAATTGCCTGGACATATTATTCACTTATTTGTACGATAATGTTAGAAATATCAAAACATTTCTTTCCTTATTTACGTGTGACAGTCTAAACACAAATTTTCACTTCTCTAACTTCAATTATTCGAAGCTTCCTATAAAATCTATAACCTTTATTTTGAAATAATTTGAGGATTGAATTTTAGTTAATTTAGTGAGCATCTAGAAGCCATGAGAACTATGGGTTTCAAATTTTAAGTTTGTAGGCTTTATAATTCTTGAAAAGTCGTGATGAATCCATTAGTGAGTGAGTTGTAATTAACTTTCACTTATTATATACTATTAGATAAGTGAATATTTCAATTTTCTACCGCCATTAAACTCTGAAATGTGGCCTGGCCTACACTTGACTAAATTGATTTTTGAATTTCTTCTTATTCACAAAAATTCTAAAAGGTAAGTACTACAATAATCTGAAATATTTTCGTACAATGTTTATAATTTACTACCAAACATTTATGAACTTATTTTTCAGTAATTGCATCTTATCGCTTATTGCCCATGGTATTTATAACGTAACTTTTATTTATTACACAGTCATATTTTTAGTAGACACTCTTTCCGACTAAATTCGGATCAGCATTGTTTTTTGATTAATAAAACATACAACGTTATTCCTTTATATCGGTGTATTGCATTAAACTGTCTTAAAATATGGAAAGCGTTACATACTTTTTTTAAATAACAATAATAATGTTGATAATTAAATTTTGAGAAAAGATTTTTAAAAATTATTTGTATTGAAGTATGAGTATTTTTTTACTTTTCCACCGTCAAATTAGTTTTTTTTGTTTTCACTGCGGCCAAATAAAATTATTTTAGGATAAAAATATTTAACATTAAAAATTTCCATTATTTCACCTTTGTCAGGTTAAAATGCTATAGTTTCCCATATGTGTCGATTATTTTCGAAAATAAATCACGATATCTTCTTCGATATCTCTTCTATGTATGCTTTCAGTATTAAAAAATTATGTGTAAGTTTTATACAACTTAATCCATAATAACCGCAGTGTTAAAATTAATGGAACTTAAATAATCAATATGATACATAACAGGATAAAGTAACAAACTAATTTATTTTTGATTTTCATTTTATTTAAAACGTTTGAAATTTGAAATGCCTTTTTAAGGTTATAAAATTGAAACAAAAAAAACGTACATTATTTTATAAAGATTTTAAATTGTGTTTCAGACTGTAAAAAAAATAGATATATTGCAATCGTCATTCGATAAAATTTTGTAATGGTTGAATTTAATTCTTGGAAGAGTTTAATTGAATTTTGACTAAACTTTTTCATAAATATTTGGCCAAATTATAGTTTCTTAAGTGAAATATCATCAAAACTGATAAGGCAGGATATTGGTGTCATAATTAAGAATCATTTCATTCCTTAATGAGGTTTGAACGAAAGAAAAGTGGCATTTTAATCAATTCACTGAATTTTTGATTTAACAATATTTTGCATTTTTTATTCACTGATCTAATAGCATTTTACACAAGAGGAAATTTATGTACTTGCTTTTATTTATCTGATCTATTTGACGAAATTAAAAAAAAAGGCATAAAGACAATAAATTTAAACAATTTCGCTGAAACCGTACATTGGAAAAAATTCAAAATATTCTACTATGTTTTATTATCAACTAAGAACCATTGAACTGATCTTATCAACTAAGAACTACTCAATTATTTAACGATATTAAACATAAAATCCGACTTCAGTATTTGAACGACCCTGAGTAAATCAATATTCAATGTAAACACTGATTTAAATTTGATTCGATTTTAGAATCCGTTATTTCTATTAATTTTGCTGCTGCCACTATCTTTAAAGCTTAAATCAGTTACGTAGATAACATTATCGTTATTCGGGATAAAATTTAAAGGAAAATATCATTACTTAAATTTATAGGTTATTTATATTCTGGTGAATAGAGTCAGTTCAATAAATAATTAGAAAAAAAGATATTAACATTGACATAATATTAAATTTATGAACTAGAAACTATGTTAATTTTTTTGCAGCAACCTAAGTTATTTCAATAAAAGTTATGGAATCTGAAAGTGTTAAGAAATTTTTAACGCCAATAATACCTTTTATCAAACAGATAAGGTAATCACAGATCCTTTAGCTTGCTGCTTTTAGAATAATTGTAATAAAAGCCATATCAGTCAATAAATAGGGTATTTAAAAATTTCATTGTACTTTGCCAGTCCTTGCAATATTATTTGCATTCACATCTCCTTGTCACATCTCCTTGTACATGTCTTGGAAACAAGACAGAGTAATTTATTCCAGCAAATCTTATATTAGGAAATAATTTTAATTAAAATATGTAGCTATTCGTTTTCCCCTATTTGGAGCCTATTTAACATGGGTTTGAATCGTTTTAATTATAAGTAAGTTTTGCATTTCTTTAAATTTAATTAACTTCAAGCTGCCTTAACGAATATTTATAAATGATAAAACCTGACGATGCCGAAAACTGTTTTGCAATGAATTAAAGTAAAATGAAATTACCTTGAATTTATGAATTAATTGTATTATTAGAACTCACACCTACCTATCACTTATACTTATATAAACAAAATTACATGAATGCTACGCAGTGAAATTAATCTTTTGTAGCATTACACAGGCGCCAGTAATAATACATTCAATCGACTCGAGCGCTACACTTAACGATTTCTATGGAAACTATCATTAATGGCCAGACGGTACTCTATTTATATATGGCAAGGAATTTTTACCAGAACCAACTATTTCTTTATTAATTTAGATAGACACTTTAAGTATCAAAATCAGCGGGTAATTTAGCGACGAATTATGCTCCGATAAATTATTTACCATTCAAAACAGATTGAATGATACAGTTCTTGAAGTAAGTGGATAAATCTAGACAGGCCATCAATATTATTTGTTCCCGCCATTGAATCGCGATCGACTTTAATACACTTTCACAAGAGAGAGAGGTCTTATATTTTCCTGCAATGAAAACAAACTAATACAATTATTTTTTCGATCTCTTTACTTGACAGTGCCGCGCTTGTTCTATAAAATTTATGATCGTATCACGGAGACAGGCGACTGGCAATATTTTCTAAAGGCAGCAGCCGGTCCCGTTCGGGTGTAAGCTGTATTGCTTTGTTTTATTTGTACATCATTTTGAGAAATTATAAATCTTAGGCAACTTAATTTCATACAGGATATATATATATATATATATATATATATATATGTATATATATATATATATATATATATATATATATATTTATGTATCGAACCAATATTTAGATGACCAATCTCCTCAATCAACCAACCAATGTTTAAATTTGAAAATTTCGTTACATAGAAGATTAAAAAGGTTTATTGATTCTGCACTAAACTATAGCTATAAATCGTAAAAAGCACTTAATAAATAAACAATAATAAAAAACATATCAAACACGGGTGGAACTCGCACTATGAGGGTTTCATTCTCATTTAGGCACTTATAAACATTAAATGAAACATAATATTTCTGTTAAGCTATTCACAAAATGTAATGTGAAGTATGTGTTTCCTTTATTTATGCTGTAAGATTTTATTTCTTGTAAAAATGTAGTATAAATAACCGTATTTTTAGCCTTCTTTTCATCGTATTGACTTAGAATTTTTTTCTTTTTCCGAGGAAACATAGAAATGAGTATCAGGTAATAATTTTAACATGATACCTCCACACGTTCCTGAGAAAAGAGTCTTGACAGGCAGACAGATCAACGGACAACGAGGTGGTCTCATAATGGTTCCTTATTTCACTTTGGTATCCGGAACTCTATAAATAAAAATTATGACGTACTCATAAAGCCAACAAAATATTAAAAATATTGGAATGAGCGAATAAGGGGAAATAGGAAATTAAAAGGTATTAATGATAACAAAAAGCAGGTCTTTTTAGAGGACTCTTCTAAATATTTATAGAGGGTTAATTCGTGGTGATGAAACCAAGTTGATTCCAAACTGTCACAGGTTGAACAGAGAACTTTTAATAGGATATATATGTATATCAAAAAAAAAAGTCACTTTTTTGTTTAAAGAAATTTTCCCTGATTTATTATTTTTTAATGTCGTCTTCATTCAGAAATCCAATCAAGCCCTGGGGGAGCAGGCATAACAGTAAAATACAACTCTTGTCACTCCTCAGTTTCAAATAAAAATTAATGAAATACTATTCTTTTTTGACAAACAGTGAACTAAAATATAAGGCCCAAAAAATGCATATACTTGTCTGAATCCTTGGACATTAATTAGTTGTACACTCAGCTAATCACCAAACAGTACACTGGAATATTGCTACTTGTTGCATACTTGTACTTGCACCAAATAAAATAAACAAAATAAACGTTTTAAAGTTTTTTTATTGAATCAATTTCGCTTTACAAACAATCTATGGTAGCTACCGACATATATTACCATTTCCGATATCACCACAAAACTATAATATGTTTTATGTTGTGCAAATATTAAAGAGTGATTTACTCTAGAAATAAATGTTTGCATAAAAATAAGGAACATAATTACTAGTTAATTTTTTTTTTAAGTATCCAAAATTAAGCACGTTAACTTATATATCTATGATGAATATCAACATAACCAGTGTAAATTATATTAGGGTTAGCTACATAGTTAACTTGCAGAAATTCACATATTGTGGAGATGTCAATGAATTCAAAGATGGAAATATATGCTAAGAGAACATAAAAATCATACTTTTAACGTATTTCAATGTAATCACTTTGTAATTCAACGTATTTAACCGATTTAAAAAAAAAGATGAGGTTATTAATTCTTCCGATACTTTTTTTTATGTATGTTTAACGATATTTCTGTATTGAGTGGACCGATTTCGATAATGTTTTTTTTCATTTGAAAGAGGGAACTTTAGAGTTATTTCTATATAAACATGACGTTGATCTGATGATGAAGTTTAGAAATTAATGATGGAACTATTTAAAAAATGACACTAAATCAACTGTGATTAAAGATATTTGAAACGGTAGGTGGTTATTTTGAAAAGTAAATACACCACTTATCAGGTCAGGGTCTGATGATAAATATTAGGGATGCATAATGGAACTCCTTAATGGACGTTATTTAATTAACCATGATAGAATAGATTTACTTCTATTAGTTGTTACTTTGCAAAATAACCGTCGACCAGGTAAGGGTCTTATGATGAGTTCTGAAGATAAAAAACGGAACTCCTTAATGGATGGTAGTAAATGAAACGCGATTCGAGATATTTGCCATTATATATATATATATATATATATATATATATATATATATATATATATATATATTAATTTTCAAAATAACTACATCCAACAACTTGATCATCTTAGAGTCTGAAAATGCGTTCTAGAAATAAAAAATGGTTATCGGATGGTTGTAAATCAAACGTAATTCAAGATATTTTCTAATGTTTGTTTTTACTTTTCAAAATAGATACACCATCGACCAGGTCTGGATCTGGCTATGAGTTCTGAAGATAAATAATGCAACCCTTAACGAATGGCAGTAAATCAAGGGTGGTTCGATATATTTGCTTCTGGTTAATTGTTACTTATTTTTTACTTTGCAAATTCTGACACCGAATTTGAGCCATGGGGAACAGAATTTCTAAAGTGGTAGTTGTTACTTTGCAAAATCTGATATTGGACTTCGGATATAGAGAACAGAACTCTTCAATAGCCAACAGCTGACCACTGGTGGCTATTACTATCGTTCATTTCTGTGTGTCGTTAATAACTTACGACAAAGAGGAAATTGTATACTATATATACTAACTAGTAAATTGTATACTAATTTTTGTCAGCGACTTTTAAAAATTATGTAATATTCTTAGAAAGAAAATAATGATAACAATTATATAATATTCTAAGAAATAAAATAATTTAGTATTACATATTATGGTTATTTACCGCTTTCAATTCTACAATAAAATATCTTTCAAAAAGCCAATTCAGGAAAGAAGGGACCAAAAAGCACAAAATGTTTACTTCAAAGCATTTACCTATTTATTCGCAATAAATCACTAAATAACTCATTTTTTAAGTCGGTGTCAGCGCCACCAATCAACTTTGTGAATATAAATTTTTATAACACTTAATTTGTCATAGCTGTTCCTAGACAATATCAGCCTAATCATATTAAATGAATATCCGACCACGTTCAACATCAACAATCCACTTTTTATCATAGAGAACTGTCACAATAAACAGTTTAAAGCAAAAACGTATTTCGAAGAAAAACGGTTTTAATCTAAGAATTTTAAATTTGCCCGAATTTCAATTTTACTCATTTTTCAAAAAATGCAAAATATGTTCGTTTAATTGATCGTCATGAAAATCAGTTAAATGCATAAAGCTGAAATTGGACGGTACTTTATTTAACGGAGTATACTTGACAACTATAATTGATATTTTGGACATATTTGCTTCAGGTCAATAACTTTCACAGAACAAAATATTTGCTTCAGGCAATAATTGTTTAACCCAATTTTATCAAAAGCTACGACGTCCCGAAATTAATTTATGTGACTTTGCGTAAGACAATAGAAAGAATGTGGAATTTTCCTGGTGATATCTAAAGAAATTGCACAGTTGGTTTTTGGCTCACACTGCCTACTTTCTAAACTATTTGCTTTTAAACTTAATATTTACTTATGATGCCAATTTTTTTTAAACGTATTTCATATTAATTTTTAAGAAATTTCAGGTCAAAATAAAATATGTACTAAATTACAAGTAAAAGTTTTAGGTATAAATTACATAAGTTTAAAGTGTTTAATAATTAAGGTTACATCTAATGCTTTTTGCAGAAAATTACTTGCTAACTTCTTCAGATTCGTGACATTTGTACTTTTAAATAGGAAGCATGTTGGAGACACTGAAAAACGTAAATAAGACTCATATCTCGCGAAAGAGGCACCATATAAAAAGATGTTACTAGATATTATCAATTGTACTTTAAAAGTATTTTTTAATGAATCTTCGTTCGATAGGGTCAGGGCGAAAATTTAACTTTTCATACTCGCTCTACAACTGAACCAAACTATCCCTCTATATCTGTACACTTATATGGGTACGAAGGATAATGTAAACATTTACAGGTACATAGCGTTTCTACTAACCTATTTACAAATACTTATATTATTTGAAATCATTTTAAATTTAAGTCTTTTATATATTGAGATATATAAAAGAAGAGAGGTTGTAAAATTGGCGTAAGCTTCTCAAAGGCTTATAAAATCTGAAGGCGGTTCTCCAATTTTCCGGTTAATTATACATCCATTTTTGGTTTCATGTTTTCATAATTTCAAATTTAGCACTTTACAGAATGGGAATAATACTGACTTGTTAAAAACACGTAAATATCTCCAATGTCTCTAGAACTGTCTACAATTTTTAATAGTACATTTGTGTAATCCTTATAATTCGCTCGTTTAATTGAAACACAACACGATACGATGTACATTTTTTTTTAACAACAAATTTTCGTCACCTTAAATTCTCTGAAAAATGTTAATTTTAAAGTTCTCAGTATCACAAAATATGCTGACCACTAAACATAACTATGTCATATGTTAAGATTCAATGTCGATTAATTTCGAAGAAAAACTGCTATTATCAACAGATAGACCAAGAGAGATGTGAATGAACTTATGGCGTTTCCGTTTTTTGTTTTTAGATTCAGATTCTTAAAATATTTCATACATGTTATTATTCGTTTTGTAAAAAAAAATTTTGGATAATTGTTTCACTATCCTCATTTACGCCTTTCCGTAGAGTTTCACCACAATCGGTCTTAAAACTAAATACCGTGAAGTGAGGGATGGGTGGAGAGTCAGATGGGCATGACCAAATTATAGGAGAAACATTGATCTTCTACACCATTTTGCTATGAAACCCAATGTTGTTACAATTATTTACCATATTTACATAATTTTACAAAATAAAATTGGAGGAAAACATGCATTGATATTCAATTTCAGCAATATATGACACCGCACTTAATAGTTCGTCAAATCAGAAAAATATTTCTTTTGTCCAAAATTATAAAATATATCCTTTACTTAACCCTAACATAAAACTTAATGTTATCGACTACTAATGTCGCCAGTTTTAATTACAATTAACTTGACACATATTAATAAATCTTATTAATGTGCCACAAGTCATGACAGATTTTATATTCATCGGTATTATAACTTACTTTCAAAAAACTTACGTTTAGGTTTTTGTTAAATTTGTGCTACTTCAATCAATAAAAGTTAAAAAAACTGCAGCGATCGATGAATTAATACTAAAGTAAATTTAACGGCTTTTTGAAGCGAGTCTCGTGGTATAGTGTACCAATGAGCGACAGCATAAAATTCAATTTAATTTTAAGTGATCTCCGATTACAGTAAAATATACTTTGAATTTTTCATTCACGATTTTTTTTAATGTTGCGAAACATGTTATGTTTTCAGATCAAACGTTAAATATTGCATTAGACTTGCCGAATGAGTATTCTCAACAGTTTTATTATTTATTCAAGACAAATATCTAGAAAATTATTAATACAATATTCAAAATAAATATTTTAATTACGACGAGGGTTCCATACATTCTGAGGCATATACTAACGATGAGGCACATACAAACGTTGACCATTTATATTACAGAAAAATTAGGATTATTAAGTGTTTCGTTTCTCCATTTGAATAACGGCATTTTAAAAAAAACGCATTTATATTTTTTTTTATATGTTGTGCTACTCATGTAACTTTTAGAGTTGAAGTAGGATGTACTATAAGTTATGATAATAGCAAATTAATTTATTGTTATTAAGTGTTTTATATATATATATATTACTGTACTCTGATTTCATATCCTTGTAACGATGTGGCTATATTTATTGAAGTTACTTCTAATTATCTTGTATGGTACATAAACCGTGCTACATTAAAAATTCTCTTCAGTATTCGATTCAGGTTCGATCGGCGAGTAAAAAATCAATTAAACAAAAATAAATTAAAGAGGGAAGTACTTCAAAGTAAATATAGAAGACTCTTCCTTAATGAATAATGTTTAAGGCAAAAAACCAGCGAAATATCCTACAATATATACACAATGATGGCTGAAGCTACGTAGAATTACGACACAGCCGAGCACTGGTTTCATAGATTCAAAGAATGGAATTTTGACCTGTCCGATAAACCTCACTCAAAGCAACCTCCTACAATTGGTTGAGAAAAATTTTAAATCTTTATTGAAGCAGATCCCATATTAACTTTTCCCTTTAATTGACAGATTTATTTATTATCATGCCCTTATATTGCAATGGAAAAAACAACTTCGTGCTTTGAGAAAGAAGTGGAAGTATTCCTTTTAATTACCACATGAACTAAAGTCTTCAATTTATGAGGAGAACTAATGTGTACCTGGAGATACTAAGTTCCCATCGTACCAACAAAATGCCAAAGTATTTAGTTGCAGGAGATGAAAAGTGGGTGCAATAAGTTAATTTCAAGCTTAAACGCCAATGGCTAGGAGCTGGAGAAAAAGGTGTACCGAGACAAAAATGTAATATAAGACAAAAGAAACTTTTGAGTGCATTATGGGATATAAATGGACTTATTCACAGAATTATTCATTGGGACATTCTTAAAGCTAACAGCACAATTACAGTTTAGATTTATTGTAAACAAATCAGAAAAGTTTTCACATGATAATGCCCAACTCCACGTAGCAAAAATAATGCGTGAAAAACTACTTTCACTTGTATGGAGTATGCTCCCTCTCCGCTGTTCTCTCCAGATCTTTTGACATCTAATTACCACTTGCTTCACTCTCTGTCTAATAATTTATGTGATAGAAAATTTATCGACGAAAGTCATATCAAAATCAAACTTGACCGTTTCTTCAGTCACAGGCCCAAAGATTTCTACAAGGACGGAACTTTAGCTCTACCTGCACGTCAGTGACAAGTGTTAGGTACCAACGGTGCTTAATAATTATCGATTGATTTTATTGCTTACATATTAATAGTTGAAAAGTTTATGTACAAAGATGGCGGGTTTATAAGTTAATAGCTTAATATAGTATGTGAAGTGTATGAAGCTGGTAGTGCTATATACTATCTGAATTTAAATCGCAATAAACGTTTTTATGGTTTTACAAATATTGACCTTTACAACCATTTTCATGTTAGTTTTAAATCGTTTAATTGTTATTTGCTTTAATGATTATAGACAACTATGGTCTCAAGAGAATGTCCACCAATACCCTAGCTTTTAACATTTATGATTAATAAATTGAGTAGCTGTTTATATGTAAATTATATTTTCGGAATCTATTCCAACGCTGCAGAAAAAATTTATTGAATTTAATTCCTTAGGATATTTTATTCTGTTACTAATGTGGTCATTGTAATGTAGTCATTAATGCAATCTGTAATATATTAAGAATTATTATAGATTGCATTAATAACTACATTTTCTGCTACAAAGTCAGACGATGATTTATTTTATTTGAACATATAAAACTCTCATAAATATCGGAAAAGCATGCAAAATTTAGTTGCATGTGAGAATAAAATTTACAAAAATTCCCATGAAATACTTATATAAGTAACTAATATTGACTGTTATAAACGTTTTTTTGATAAAATAAAGTTGAAACATATTTGAGAAACCATTACAATAAAATGCAGTCACGTCCCACGGTTTTGTCCTGGACTAGCAGCTTGTGATGTAATATAAATTTTCATACAGTTCTGTAATTAAAGCCGAAGTAGATGTGTATTTTAAATTAACCTGCTTCAGACTTCCGAAAGTGTTGCTTTAGTTTTTTTAACTTTTATATAAGGTTATATAGAAATTATATTAATTTTAAATCCTTTAAGTTTCATATCATATATTTCATGTTTCGTCTCAAGTTTTATACTTAAACTTGCCAATGTACATGCGAATACGCTCGCGTCTTTGATGGAATGAATATCTTTGAACATTAAATTTTAAGTTCATCTGAAGTTTGATGAATTAGAATTTCGAAATTTGTTCAACATTTTAAAGAACATTACATAAGTAAAAATTAAATTTTTATACATGTGTGTTTATTGGGTGGATATATAAATTTAGGAAGTGTACAAATTTTAATCAGCATTATATTTTCATGGTAGTCAGGATAACTAATATTGCCGACAGCATGTTTTTAATGCTAATAGCAAATTTTCTTTAAGCTCATTTTAAACGTAAATTGTATTATCACATTTATATAAAAAGAATCATTGCATAATATTATCGTGGTTTAATTGCCATTTTTCCTTTTAATCCCGATTCTCGGTTATGTAAAGCATCAAAGATGTATGTTATTTATCTCATTGGAAATACAATGAATCCAGTAATATTTCCTCAATATGAATAGAAGTACAAATGTATAACGTACATTTAATTGGAATTCACAATATATTACTTCTTTCATAAATCTTTTCTGCCGGACAAAATCCAATTTTGCCAGGAAAACTAAAGAAATCTTGTCTAATATTTGTTTCAATGATTCATGACATTGATGATATTTTTAAAGACTTTTCACGTTTTGCTATAATGACTTAATCCTCTAGAATATTAAATAACATCTGCAAATATTTAAAGCAAATTCATTTTAATATGGTCTTGATGATTGCAATGATGTTAAATGTTACAAAATTCTCATTCAGACTTGACGACAATTGCTATTTATTTTATGATATATAAACCCTTAAATTCCGACTTCGTAAATTAAGAGTAGTTGCGCAGATCTGGGTGCACCTTTTTCTCTATCGCACGTTACTGTCGATATTATCAACTAAAACGATAGCCTTTGATAATGCTACAATAGATTATGTCAACACGGCTTTGAGGAAATAATTTTATTATGCCAAACTCGTATCCTCTCTTTCACAATATATATGTTGATGCCATTGGTTAAAGTAATTGCATGTATATTACACTAAATTTTCTGTGGATTGCTAATGTCTATTTTTATTTCTTAAGTCGAATATTCTTGGTAGAATTGTTGTAATGAAGGCATCTTTTTCTTGCTAAATCGAGTGTAAAATAAATTTTCAGGTTTAATTGATTATGTCCATTTAACTTGAAAACAAAGAACATATATAAAAAGTCACCATATGTATGAACAAGTCAAAGAGATACTAGATTAATTGAAGCTATAAAGTTTAATTTACATAACATTTAATTTTCTGTCCAGGTATTTAAAAAATTAGCTTCAATATTACATTAATATTAAAATGTGTTACATTAGTACATCATTATTAAAACGTACTACACGGACTTTTTAATTAAATTCTTTTCACTAGTAACTTGTTAAACGTGAGTAGTGTAGCCTGAGATGCTGAGTTCTTTCATGTTTTAATCTCCCATCAACGCTGGTTCTGTAAAGTAAAATGTTCTATCATTAACTTTTGATACAAGTCTCTACAGCTGTATACGTTGTTTATTAGTACACGAATTAATTTATTAAATTTTAATATATTTTCAATCTTCATAACTTAAAGGAGAAGTTTTAAGATATGCAGTATTATTCACTACCATTTAGAAATAACCTTATTCACTACCATTTAGAAACAACTTACCTTTGCAAACACGATCCAAATATGATTTCTGATTTGAGCTTGACGGAGAGCATTAGTATTTTTTTCGATTCCTTAACTAAATATGCAAAAGCAAAGCAACCTAAATGGGTAAATTTGTAGTATCTTTCAGAATATTACACAATAATTTTTTATTGTATTTTCATAAAAATTTCTATTTAGAAATTTGGTTCGGTCAATATGAAATATTGACTATATATTTTAAAATATATTTTAAAAATAAATTCTATATAATATAATATATTGATATAAGTTGAAATTAATTAAGCCAATAACTAATTTCTTTCTGTTTAAGCTGCTGTGATTGAGAACATTCGGAAAAAACGAGAGGGGGTGGTTCCAAATAATAAAGTTTATACTTTTTTACTTTTCATAAAAAAAATTATAAATTCCTTTAAATTCATCATTATTTAATTTTCTCCTGAACGCCACACACAGAATGTTTCCTAAAAGCATGAAGGGAATTTTGCAACTTTTCCAATTAATGTTTACTAAAATAAATCACAAAGTTAATTTCTGTCAGCTGTTGTTGCTCATGCCGTGTCGTTGGAATATAAAGCAAAATTCCACGAAAGATTATGATAACATTTTATGTATTGACGACACAAGCGTAATAAAGATATTACAAAACTTGTATATACTTTTTTGATGAGTATGGCATAATATAAATTGTTATGTGAACTATTTCCGATGTTCCATTTTTCCAGTTTCTTGCAATATTTTTTGTGGTATTTCTAAAAGTAAGTTTTGATAGCCATTAAAATCTGAAAAAAACTACGAAAATCTGGTTTGGAAGCACCAGATGATAAACAATTTATTTAAAAATTAACAAGTCTTACAAAACTTGAATATATCGACCTAAAGCGAGTTTTGAAAAAAAATACTCTATGTTTCTTCTATCAATTACTGCAAGAAACAGGAAATTGTATCTTTAGAAATATGTTATAAGCCCAGTTTTTAGTTGGAGGTTGATTAGACGGAGGTTGACTAGTTTGGTGGTTGATTAGGCGGTATCATTACTAAAATTAGATAGCATTTCAAGGCCAATACGGCTCACGATTACTGTTACACGACAAGTGAAACCACTTTCTAAACATAGTTTTTGCTTTAGTATCAATTTAAAATACTATATTTAGCAGCTTCATGACCCGTAATAGTATGCATTTTGTAGTTACAGGACTTATTGATGATTTTATCAGTTTTATTATTTAATGACAAAATAAAGGGGTTGAATGAAAATTAAATTCAACTGTTGATGATTTCAGTAACTTTGAGTGTTGAAATATTACCGAAAATGGGACTATGGGTAATAATTTGTTAGTTTTTCCGCAAGACAAAAATACGAATCCTAAAAGACCGTTACAGTTTAATCAAACTTTGATAATTCATTGTCATGAATAATATTTTTACCGCGTTATGAATAGGAATGGAACCTCGTGCAATTTTGAGTATAGTGCAAGATTGAGTAAAGTGTAGTGTGGAGTATGTTTTATTTTTAAATTTTAAGTCTTGAATTACGGAATTAGGCTAAGTATAACAACAGTCAATGTGAAAATTGGAGCATTGTTTATTTCCTAAAATTGTAATTTTTCAAATGGCTATATTCATATTTAATATCACAGTTTAATTTTGAGTTCAGCTCAATTCATAATATTTTTACATTAAAATTTCCTAAATTTACACTATTAAGAGGACATGTTGTAATTTTTTATTACTACATATATTGTTATTTTACTTTTGCAAAAATATAACGAAATTAAAAAATCGTAGTTGAATTAGGCGGCCAAGATAAGTTTTATATTATTAACATTTTTTCAATTATTTTTAAGTACCATCGAGAATAACGAACCATCTAGAACAACTCAACTTAAAATATGCTCAAAACAATAAATAAATTTTATAATTAATTCACCCCAAGAAATAGGCTCTAGAAATCATCAACTTAGTGCGTGAGAGTCCGTAAAAAGTTTCTCAAACTAATTATAATATTTATTACATTTTACATTAAAATACACATTTAATAAAAAAGATATGTAAATTTTACTCATGTAATATTAACTAACTAAGCGCCACGAGATTGTTTGTGACCACAGAAGTAGCGTAAGGGTACCATAGCCCTACGTGTCAAACTGTGTAAAATAAATGGCTTGGAGAAAAGGTGATGTGATTTTGCTCATACACTAAATACTCTCTAATAACTTACCTTTGGTAGAAATCAAAATTAAATACAAATAAAGCCCTAAAGTTGCACTTTACACAAAAAATGCTACAACCAAGAGATGCCAGATTTTTTCAATTATATTTTCTTCCGCAAAATTCTTAGATCGTGAATCGTAAACTGCATATAGATTCAATGAAATATTTTTAGTTCGTTTTCTTTTCCGGCTTCCAAATCCTCAGTCGTCATGCTGCGGAATACTGCATGTTTAAATTATGGGATTTGATGACTTGATGACTTGCTGAACTCTTCAGTCTTGACGTTATCGCTATTCTCAGACTTGGAAATCATCTGTTTTTAAGTTAATGTTGTGAGCTTTAAAGAGAAGATCTGTCATTGAACTACGGAATTCAATACCTCAGTTCACACATTGAGAGGGTATTGCCAGCTTAAATAGAAAGATTTGAGGACCTGTTGTTTCAAAATTAGTATTTTGGCTCTCAGGCCGGTGCTATATCATTGGACTCCGGATGCCATTTTCTTAGCTTGATGGTACAGTATGGACTCTTTTGAATATGTTAAGTCCTATTATATGATTCTTTTTTTCTTTGAATGGCCCAGCGTAATATTATAAAAAAATTATGAGAATGTGACCGTGGAAATTTAAGGTACACCAAAGATATTCTTGACAATGTACAGCACAAGTGCCGGGACCGGGTATATTATTCAAATATTAATCAAGTAAAAAGGTAGACAAATATATATATATATATATATATGTATATTTATATATATATATATATATATATACATATACGACAAGAAATAAGGTAACTAGAAAATTAATCAGCAGGCAAGCCTGAATGTATTGCATACACAAAATCATGAAGTAACTACAACATTATCACTTAACTTTATAATGAAACAACGTATTTTAACCGCGTTTGGGTTTCTAATTGTTGTATGATCATGAAACTTGGCAGTTGTGTGTAGTTATGATAACAATACAATAAGGTGGTATCATGGAATTAATTCAAGGAAATAGAACTAGAAATTAGACACTGAAAACAAAAACAAAACAACGTATCCTAATCGTGTTTAGACTTCTAATTTTTGTATCACCATCAAATATGGTACTTGTATGTGGGTAGTTCTGATAACAACACAATAAAATGGTAACTTCGCAGTAAATCCATAGAAAGTCCTAGAAAGTTTACCGGACAACGCCTTGCCATACCGAGTCAGAAAGAAAAGTAACCTCTTAGCCTAATCAATTATGCGGCTCAGCCAATTTGAGTTCTGCTGAAATTTTTCTAATAAAGTGTTAATATTTTTAAAACTAGTTTTAAATATAACGTAAAGAACTTTAAAAAAATGTTATCTCCTTTAATATAAATTTATTGAAGTAAAAATAAATAAATTCATTACAAAATTACAAAAAAAGGTTATTATAAATACTGCACTAAAAAGTAAAACATAATTATCGAAGCTATTTTCCATAAGGACTTTATTGTAAGTCACGTGTGTTATTGAGAATAATAATTGAATATATTAATATTCACGTCCGGTTATCTCAAAAAAACAGTCAGTAAAATGGAACACCATGCACGACATACCTTCCGGTTGCAAACTATTTTGTAAATTTATTATTTTTGGGTTTGGTTATCGATCACTATTCCTTTAAATATATATTAAAGGATTCAATTTTTCAATACATCTTTCAGAGTTGTATGGAGTATGTGTCGTTTTATATATATATATAAATTTTTGCCATCGTATACTAATTTTTGCCGCTTTCAATTCTGTAAAGTAAAATATTTAATAAGAAAAATTTTAAGTGACGTTATGCGAACAAATTTACTACTAGATGGGATAAACGTTTCGATTGATATTTGTTTCATATGCTGTACCCTAACTAATAATTTTTTAGCGATTCCGTCAATACAACCTCAATTCTCATTTTAAGAAGAGCTCAATAAATTTATATATTTTTAGCAAACCGAATTTGTTTTGTAATCGTGTTCGACTGTATTTTCACAACACTTCCTCACGACATACATCCGCTCTCTATTGAGGACGAAAACTAATTCAATATCTGCTTTGCAATTATATTAGTATTGTCTTTCTGAAAATAAGTCTCTTCAAATTTTTCTCGCAATGGTAATTTAACTTTAAACTTTTATTTATTTCCAGTTCTCGAACTAAGAATGAAATATTTTATTAGCAAAAGCCTTTTTATGCAAAAATGATGCATAAAATGTATTAATCATCACTTTAAAAAATACAATAAAATCTGATATTTATTAGGTAAATAGATCGTTATCATTCATTTAATTATGCATAGATATGTATTGTAATATTTTTAAAATAAAAATTTCAAAAATTATCATACCATTATAAAATAAACATCCATCACATAAGAAAAAAAACTAATTCTAAATATATAAATAGATATTTCTTAATGAATCTTTGTTGAAATAACAGGTTAAGTGTGATTATTTTTGAATTTAGTACTGGAAACATAAAAAAGCGGAATAGCGGAAAAACTTGTATTAGTTTTCAATCTATTGCTTAAATTGCTTAATTTTACTGTATGGATATATTAGGTACTTTATTTTATGATCAAAAAGTAAAGTATCCTTTATATTTTATTGATAACATGTCAAGTAAAATTTTTATAATTATGGAGGGCAAAAACCGTAAAATTTCAGAAATGTTCAGCATTAAACCAATAAAAAAGCACATGTTGCATTAGTATTTAAAAAAACTTTTGATTTTACGTTAACTTATTGATCGATTAAAATATTGGCTCTATATAAAATATATGTAATATTTCTTAAGAAAATATTACATCTGACATTATAAAGTTTTTTTCATAAGTGATAGATTACTGTAACCATATAAATAAATACAGTTGCATGTAAAAAAAACAGGCATTAAAATATTTGAAAATATTAATTTCCTGAATAATCATATTCTGTTCAGCTATTTATTTCCTAACTAAATTGCACGTATTGTGATTAGTGTGCAACAAATATCTTTCGTTCTGGCATATTTCACACATTTTAATCATTTTAAATTGATAGAAATAGTGTATCTAAAAATCGCGATAAGAGGAACATTCTTTTAAGCATAATCACTTTATTTTGTTCTCAGGATTATACAGGACCCTCATTATTATACGATTTTAACAACAAATAAATTATTCTGGTATATTTTATAGTTAGGATCAGTTTAAAATATTTTTTTGAAAAAACAAAACATAACGAATATACTTACTATAGCTTTCGTAAAGGATACAATTTTAGAGCACAATAAAATTATTTATATAATCGGTATTTTAACTTTATATCCATACCCTTTTCTTACCTTAACCCGTATTCTTTAAACCTATAATTTCTACTATGTTTATTTAACTTCAATACCAACTATACAATATCTAAAATTTGCATGTTCAAAGTGTTATTATCAGTACCCAATTATGCGCGGCCATTCGTGCTTTGCTCGTAATATAAATAAATCACTTGAAATAAATTGCTTCCTAATGGAGGTGTAGTAAATCAACTTTACTTTTATGATATATGTACTAAAAGCTCCGCAAGCTAATGAATATACAGTTCCTCTGCCGCAAACACTAAGCGATATGATAATTCGTGGAAGCAAAACATAAGCACGACGGGCCACATAATGATTGTCGCCATGCTTCACCGAGACAAGGTAAACAGTGATAGGCGAGCGGTACAAAGAAAGCGCGCAGTAACAAACCGTGCTTGGGAAAAAAATATTAATAAATTATTTCCGAGATGTTGGGCCACAACTTGATGCAAATAAAATTCATACGAGTATGAGGATGGACTGCATCGCTGTTTACGCTGCCTATGAAAAAAATATTTTATTTGTTTTTTATGAGATATTTGAGGTAGAATAAAGTTTAAAAAATATTGGTTATCGAGTAATATATTTTGCTGGGTATCAAATAAACTTTTTGATAACAATGGGGCATAGTCTTCAGAGTTCTGCACCTCAAAATAACAACGGGCCCCAAAGAGATATTTAGAAATTGAGTATTGAAATACATCTTGGTAACTCACATATTCTACACTAGCTGCTTTTTAAAGAGGGAACTACAATTTTTTTCCATATTTATATGAGATATCATTTGAATAGGCTTATTACGAGGAATGCAAGAACGAACTTAAATTTGCAAAATACAAAGTTGCCAAATCTGTAAATATATATATACTTCCCTCTTCAAAATGACTGAACCATAAACCATAAAGACAAAACAGGGTTCGTAAAATCTAAGAAAAAAATTTAATTTTCATAATGCTCATAATCTACTGAAAGAATTAGGAAATACATTTACGTCGTGAAAAATAAATATTTGTGGCTAGTTTAATAGAAATACTAAATTAATTATAAGTATCAAAATGTACAAGGAACTCTTGCAATACGAGTTCTACTCACTTAGCATGATTTTTGCATTAATTTCGAAACAGATGCTACAATACGCATTTCGAAATTTTATTTGTATTTTTTAGACTTTGTGGCTTTTTATCTCAGTTTGTCGAAGCATTGTCTCTCTAACGTGAATTACATTTGTCGCAGTCAAATATAAATACAATTCACATTAAAATCATAAAGGCTGCTGAACATCGTTAGGATGCTGTTTTTTTCTAATGCAGAATTATTATTTATCTGACCCAGTATGAGTGCTTTCGTAAGTTTTGTACCACCTGTAGTGACAGAGCATATAATGTAACTATATTAGTGAGCCAGTAGAAATTTCACCAGTGAAGGGTTAGGATTGTTTTCATTTTTGCTTTGAAAATCGGGTTCGATTTTTAAATGATTTCAACACATCCTTCATTCCATTTATCATTCGAAAATTAAATTATTATCAAAATTAATCATTATTTATTTGTGTTGAAAATTATCTCATTATTTATTTGTCTGTAGTATAAAAATATAGTTCAAATTCGATATCTGCTCCTGAATATATAATTACTCTGCCCTTAAATAACGTTTGGGAATTATTTTACTTTATTTCTGAACCGATGAGTGTAAGTTTATATACGATTATAAATTTGTATAATTGCACTTTTAGGCAGATAAAACAGAAGACCCTCACGCTATAACTGAATTCATATTAGAGTTTCTCCTAAATAAAAACTCTTGTTTGTTGGAGGAAGTGCGGTGAAATTTAGAGATGTATGATTTTACTAAACCACGAATACACTCAGCAACATAAAGAAATTTTTATATAAACTTTATTCAAGGAACCAATTGGAGAAAGTTCCGTTCTACGATGTCAAGGCCACGGAATTGGTGTCGCGAGATTTTTGGTTCAAAAAACGTATGAAGAATTTATTTTAGGGCAAAGTAATTCAATGTCGATAAAAATTTAATTCAAATATTCATGTACTCTTAATATAATATTTAAGTAGATAAAAACAGAAAAACCTATCACAACAAAAATTAAGTGAAGAGCAACTTTGACGAAAGAAATAATGGTGTCCCTATTGTAACTTTGGATAAAATAAAACATCAGTTATTTTATTTATAGTTGAAATTTAATTGTGGAAAAAAATAATAAAAAAAGCGATGGCTCTTGCTCGGAATGCATCGTTTCTTAGAGTTTTACAATGCAAAGTATATATCGTAAACAGGGAAAAAAATTTATTAGAATCGGTTTTATGATTACTATAACATTCCTAGTAGAATCAGTTTCATTTTTAATGGTTTTAAAAATCTGATAGTAAGTTTTCCATTTCTACGTTTTAAATAATTTTATGACTGGTAAATAATTCTCAAAAACATGAAATGTCTTTAGTCTAAATTGTCTACTTTATTTCCACACATCACATGTTTGCAAATAAGTACAAAATTATAACTGAATCTTGACATATAGTCTAAATATCCTGTTCATATTTATATTGCTAGAGAAGGATAAGTCTAAATTTTCTTATTGCTATTTCGTCATTTAGTTCTCGTCGGTATCATCGTTAGTTAAAACTCAAACAATTACAATAATGACATATCACTGTTTGTGTGTATAGTTCTGTCCCGTAAAAAATATTCGCATGAAAATTATTTCTTTAAGTTTTGACTAAAGTTAGAAGTTTGAATACAAGGAAATTGGCAAACATACAGAATTATTTTAGAGTTTTTCAAATTAACTTAAATTTGTAAAACGCTCGTAAACTCTTTTCACGTAACGTAAAACGCATTTTCACAGTTATAATCACAGGAATAATAAATTATGAGAAATTTAAACCCCACAAATAAAATGAAAAGCCTTCTAAGCCTTTATAAATTCAATCATGGGTGCAATAAAATGAGTGTTCAGAATTTTCAAAAAGAGCTATACACTTTGGTGCTATTAAGCTTTCATGATTTATCAATAAAAACCTTGGTAAATCAAACTCATAATAATACTACACATACGTCCATCCCTGTCTTACAACTCGCTTTAGGTCGCTATTCACAGTCGCTTTCTATTTGCGTATTTTTAACTTTTTAAACGGTTTTTGTCGGTGTCGAGCCGTCCGCCTAATGCCGGCGATGGTATGCCTCATGAACTTCATATTTTCGTAAAATCGGCCTCGTATGAATTCGTTCTGGGTAAACGGAGCTTTCACTATTGTGCAGCTCTATCGTCGCTCAAAGGAACTATGGAGACTACCGAGACCACTGTGCGCAGGATAATGTTTTATGTTATTATTCTAAAGATATACTTTGAATTATCTGAATAGCTTTGTGTAAGTTTATGCTTTGTCGTTCTGCTTGGTTGAATAATCCGAGGCGAATTTATTGTTATGAATTTCCGAGGTTGTAATTTTATGCGGCATGAATGTTGCTGAAAATTTACTTGGTTGATTCTACAGCAATTATTGATTGCTAGTTTAGATCCGATACCTTCACATGTTTGAATAATCTTACTTCCTTAAATGTTTCTTAATTGTAACAATAGGAGAAAAACATCTGGGGAGATGTCGTTGTTCAGTTACTCTCAATTTAAATATGATATATTAGAAATAGCCAGAAAAAATTTTAGAAAAGTCTTTAAAATAATTATCATAATCGTTACCAGTTTTGTTTAAAAAAAAATTATTGTGACGCGAAAAATCATTGAGAAAAATTTAATTGTATTAATATTGTAAAATAATACCAATGTCTGACGAGAGTTGGTTAAAATTTCAAATTTAAATACGTTTTCTTTTTAACAAAGTTGAACATAATACTGCATATTTATTTCAAGCCATTA
The DNA here is from genome assembly GCA_039881145.1 of Druceiella hillmani. Classification (NCBI taxonomy): domain Eukaryota; kingdom Metazoa; phylum Arthropoda; class Insecta; order Lepidoptera; family Hepialidae; genus Druceiella; species Druceiella hillmani. The sequence continues at coordinate 1,740,723 of JAYKKI010000018.1, read as the reverse complement.
CAATTTCGAAATATTTCCAAAAATATACCCGGAAAATATATGATTTTATTTTAGAAATTATTAAATTTAATAAAAATAAAACAAACTTTCCCACACTTGTTTAAGTAACAAATGAAATAAAACTATAAATTTTGCACAAACTTTCGCACATTTCGAAAAATTGCGAAAAGTGGCCAATAAGTTTAATTTTCAAGTTGGCAAGTGACGAGTTACTTTTTATATATTTATTTTTTATTAAATATGTGAGCAAATCCAGTTCTGATTTCTATTTTTTGATGAACCGGTCTTTCGATTTTTCATTTTTATGAGAATAAGTATTAAAATTTCGGAAACAAAATGTAAATAGCAAATAAGACCACAAGAAAAAAAATCAATTGCTTTCAAATATTTTTTTTGAAAGGATAATTGAAATATTGTTATAGCAAAATGATAATAAATCATAAAAAAAGAACATTCGTGAAAAAGGAAATGAAAACGAAATTGCGAATAAAATATTAAAGAAAAATTATGCAAACAAATTTTCCCAAATTCATATATATTGAGAGTGCCGAAATGTAATACAATAACATTAAACCTAAATGAATATAATCCAGCTTCAAATGAGAATTGACGTTGTATGGATTGAATCGCTAAAAACTTTGTCAGTTAGGGTACAACAGATGAGACACAAATATATTGAAACGCTTATCCCATGTAAAAATCCAGTCAAACAACGATTACAAAAGAAATTCGATGTACTAAAAGTATATAAATATATTAAGGTCTATTTGAAATGAAAATTGAGGTTGTATTAATTGGATCGCTAAAAACTTTGTCAGGGTACAACAAATGAGATAAATACAAATTGAAACGTTTATCCCATGTAGTCGAAAATTTGTTCATATAATGTACATTAAAATTTTTCTCATCAAATATTATCAATATTTTTCTTTATCTCATAACAGAATTGAAAGCCGCAAAGATTTATACACGGCGGTAATAAATTAAAATATGTAATACGGCATATTCTCCTTAGAATCGCGACAGAGGTATTGAAAAGTTGAGTCCTTTAATACATATTTAATAAGGTAGTGTTCAACAACCAAACAAAAAAATGTTGTGACCGGAAGGTATGTTGTGTATGGTGTCCCATTTTAATGGCTGTTCTTCTGAGATAATGAAACGCGAATATTAAATAAGAGATATGGGGATATAAAATAACAAAATACTTCAATAAGTTGAATAAGTTATCCATGTTGAAATTGTTTGTGTATTCCAAATAGATAGGCTAAACACTATAGAGGAAAGAGTGATATTGGTCCGAACTCGTATTACCCTAAATTAACAAACTATTTGCGAATATTGAATATATTTCGCGTTAATTTGGTAGAAATTCATTATTTACAATTAAATGAAACTACGTGATATAGTAATATTTCTACTTTCTTTAATTTCTTTACCACGACCTAGGTTTCGTTGTATTACAACAGCAAAGATTTTTGCTAATAACCCACCTGAAGATGTTGTAATACAACGAAACCTAGGTCGTGGTAAAGAAATTAAAGAAAGCAGAAATAATACTACATCACGTAGTTTCATTTAATTGTGAAACTAATTTCGCTAAAATAAAAACGTTATCTGATTAAACAAAACTTTCTATTATTTTTACCATCCCAATAAAAATACATATATACATACTGGATATTAAAATACCATTGCAATTCACAACTAAGCTTTCTTTCTTTATTTAAAAACAAGAAAAAAGAGCAATATGTAAATAGATGCAGACAGTTCCTGAATGCATACCAATGTTTCTGCTACTGTATCTCGCAATGTTATTATGCGCAGTTGTTTCAGCCAAGACCAATCCAATAACAATCGGATGCAAACAGAATAAATATCGGCGGAGAGGATTAGACCCTGATTTCTGTAATAATATAATAGACCTTGGTCAATTATTGAATTGTGGTCAATTAAATAATATTGTAACCATTGGTTCTATGTACCTAGCCAACTATGATATATGTTTAGTTCATATATAACTAATACTATATATGTATGAAAATATATTAAATTTAATTTAGGTTCATAATGTGTTCAATTGCAATAAGTGTAATTGCAATAAGTTTATTTTAGAAAGCCTTTTAACATACCTTAAATAAGTCGCCTACTCTATAATATTTAAGGAATACTGACATAACTTATTTCTATTTTACGATATGATAGATTATTTTTTTTTTCAGTAAAATCAAGTAAAATTACAATAAGTTGTCTTTCAACTTTAAACAAGTACGACATATACAGTAAATATTTAAGAATATTGCGACGGATTTTTAATTAATTACTATAAAAATATATTGAATTTTTAAAAATAAAAAAATACGGTTTTGTTAATACTGCACTAAAAAGGATAAAATAATTTTCGAACTTGTTTTCTCTGTCTATTCTATAAGGACTTTAATGTAAGTCATGTTTGTTATTGAGTACAATATTTGCGGAGAAAAAATTTGAAGCGCATTTTCTCAAAATCTGGCTGAAATGTTAAATATTTTCATTCACATAATATTAATTTGAGAAGTAAAATCATAAATTTTTAATGAAAAAAAAGTTTTTACGCTTTTATATTCATATATTATATTCAATAACACACATGATTTACACTAACGACCTTATAGAGTAGACAGAGAAAACAGCTTCGATAATTATGTTTCCATTTTAGTACAGAATTTATAGAAACTTGTTTTATTTTTACTTTTTTAATCCATTAATGTAATTTAACTTCAATAGACTTATATTAAAGGGAAGAATATTCTTTTAATATTCCTTTATGTTGTATTTGAAACTGGTTTTAAAAATATTAACTATTTATTAAATAAACTTCTGCAGAATTCAAATTAGTAGAGGTGCATATTTGATTAATCTAAGGTTAAGGTTTGATTTTGTGTCAGTGGGCGATTGAGTGCGCATCATCTCCATCTCTGCGAATGATTCAGTATTGCAAGGCGTCTTTCCGGGAAGGTTCCTAATACTTACGGTTCTATTTCTTTGATTTACTCAGATGTTACAGTTTTATTGTGTTGTGATCAGAACTACATACCACTAACAAGTTTCATGATGATAAAACAATTGGAAGCCCAAGCACGGTTAGGATAAGTTGTTTTGTTTTTTAATTCAGTGTCTAACTTAGAGTTCTATTCCATTGAATTATTCTAATGATATCACTTTATTGTGTTGTCATCAGAACTGCACACGACTGCCAAGTTTCATGATCCTACAATAATTAGAAACCCAGACGCTGTTAAGATACGTTGTTTCATTATTGAGTTCAGTGTCTAACTTCCATTGAATTAACCTGATTATGCCATTTTATTGCGATGTCATTAGAAGTACATACATTTTATTGTGTTGTCATTTATTGTGTTGTGTTGTCATTAGAACCACATACTCAATTCCATTGAATTAACCTGATTATGCTATTTTATTATGTTGTCAAAAGAACTACATACAACTGCCAAGTTTCCCGATGATATGAAAGTTAGTAGTCCAAAGACGGTTTAGCAACGTACTTTAATCATTTTTTTCAAATTCTGTTGTCTAATTCAGTACCTAACTTAGGATTTTATTTCTTGGAATTAGTCCGATTGTAACATTTATTTTACTTCCACATAACTGGTAAGTTTCATGATAATATAAAAATTTGAAGTGCGAAAAGTTTAGTTTTGTTGATTCCCTACATGGTTAGTTACAAGTCTATCTAATAAACTCGTGTCAAAAATAAAGGTGATTAGTTCATACAAACAAAATAATTTTATAAATGGTTGTATAGAAGCAAAAAAACTACGAGAACCAACATGAAATATATGAAAACAATATATTTAATTAAAGAAATTAAAGCAGGCAGTACTTTTTAGATATAATTTGCAATTTTGAAATCACCCTAATGCTGTGGAATAAATTTCTTGAAAAGTCGTACCACTTTTGAAATTATAGAGAATGAAAATTTTAGAAAATTGTTATGCCATTAATAAAACGTTATAAAATGTACCTTCGAAAAAATATCATTCAAAATCAAGCATACCAACGCGTGATATCATTGTGGAACATTTGAAGTAAATAAACTAAAATATACTCAATATTAATCCTCAGCCATTACAAAAATTTTAAATTGAAAGAAAGTCTATGCATTTTTGAGGTCGATTAACCGCAATCTCAATGGACCTAATAATGAATGATGGGAGTTTTTTTTAATGTTTGGAAATAAACACAATCAATTCTACGGTAATGGTAGTTATTGTTCTTTGTATGGCAAGGCAAAATTGTCGCGATGAATTACAATTATGTTACGTGGGCATTTTTACAAATCTAAAAAGACAGTTGCATTATGACTCGACTTTCAGAAGGAAGATAATAAACGCTTCATACTACCTTCTTCTAACCAGTCTACTTAACGAGAATTCAGGCTTCATTACTTCCATGGCGTGCCCGTTCAGCAAAAATCTTCCTAGCCTATATATATACATACATATATATATATATATATATATATATATATATATATATATATATATGTATATATATATATATATATATATGTTTATATAAGGTTTTTCATTCTTATTTGTTAAACCAATTATTCATAACCAAGGCCCATAATAAAATACTGCTTTTTTTGTTCAAACTAAAATGCTAAAAATCCGTTGCCTGAAAGTTACCTTGTGCTAAGTTTATTTTTTTCTTAATACATATTTTTGGATCACTAGCATAATTACGAGATAAATTGAAGCGTAAAGATTTCATAATGACATTGTGGTGAAAATATTTATTTATGAAAATCATGATGCAGCTTGTTTGAATTGAATCTAAATGATCAGTTTAAAAAAAAATATTAAGACGGCAATTAGAAATCCGCCAATATTTACAATGATTTCTGAAATATTATAGTAACTTCTTAAACACCTCTGGGAGAGTTTATACAGAGGAAGTGTTCAATCTTCTACTTTGTCTCTTTTTTACCTTAAGCTTTGGCACGTAAAGAAAGAATAAAATTTTAAAATTCCACGAAGAGAAATTACAGTGATCTTATTTCGCGAATTCTGTTCAGTGAAAAATATGAAAAAAGACACAGTCAACTATTGGTTCTATAGTCTTGTGGAAAGAATTTTTTATGTATGTCACCAGATACATGTATTGTAATCTGCTACATTTTATACAGAAAAATTAAAAATCTTTTCTGAGGCAAACTCCAGGTTAAGGCCGCTTTATCTGGCAGGTTTACTCCCTTTATTTTATATTAAAACAAAAAAACAACGTCTTGATTTGGGGAAAATGCGGGTGTATTCTTTTTGGCTACCGCATGAGCTAATGTCGCTTAAACTCAAAAGTAGACTGACGTGTATGTAGGGCTATTGGATTCCTATTGTGAACCTACTTTCAATTGGATGATTCTTTTACAAAGTACTTTTACCTGGAATGACTTTTCCCTCTCGCTCATCTTTTTGGAACTCTTGCCGTCACACTCATATATGTTTCGTTCGTTGCTTATTTATTTACATGATCAAAACTTTAAAACTGCAGATTACCTCAAGGTAAAATTTCTTGGTCTATATCCCAAGAAATTAATTCTACAAAGAGGGAATTTTATCTCTTATGTATGCTCAAAACCAGTGATAGGCAAGAATAGTTCTTATATAATTAAAGATAAGATTTAATTAATTACGCTAATTTAATGAAAAGAAATTACTGAACTAAGGCAAAGGTTTATTAGTTGCTAATCTAATAATTTGAAATTAATTATATATTAGAACGGATTTCAAAATGGACTTTGTGTGATCCAAATATTCCTAGCTTAAGGAAGAGATGTCAAATGACATCAAGAAATAAATAATTTGATACGTTTTTTTTTTGCTAATCGGATATTATATATACAAAGTTTTGTGTAAAAATTATTTTGTGATAAACTAGTAAAAGTGCATAATTTAAACATTGTTTATAAGTAATATTAGAATAATTACAAAAAATTTGCATTTTATTTAAAAAACAATGTCTAATGAATGGCTACTGTTTTCATGAGCATTTCATAGAGCTATTTACCTGATTACTGAAAACGTTGTCACAAATGTTTATTTACCTAGCTATACTAAAAAAGCTTTCCGACTTCTTGGCTAAAATATGAAATATAAAAAGAACATAAACAATTTTTTATTTATTCCTATTCATTGTTTTATTGTAATATTAAATTCCGAAAAATATTGCAAGAAACTGGAAGGATGTAACCATTGAAATAATTGATATGGTAATTCATATTAACTTATAATCATTAAAAAAGTATGCACAAAAGTATAATAATTTTATAATGAATCTATTACGCTTGTTCTATTTGATACATAAAATGTTATCACCATTTTTCGTGGAATTTTGCTTTATGGCCCAACGACACGGCATGAGTAACAATAGCTGATAGAAACTGACTTCGTTACTTATCTTAATTGGATAACTTACAAAATTCCCTTTATGATTTTAGAAGACATTCTCTATGTAATTCAGGAGAAAATCATGTAATCATGAAGTAAATGATATTTAAATATTATTTTTTAAAAAAAAGTAAAGAAGCAAAAATTTTATAATTGGAATCATTGCGTTTTTTTTTAAATGCATATCTCAATCATAATAGCTTATACAAAAAAAAATAAATAAAATATTGACCGAACCAAATTTCTGAAAATAAAATAATTAATGATCTTGTGATACTCTAAAAGGGATTTAGAACTCGCCTATTTAGGTTATTCTGCTTTTCCTTTTTAGATACTGAATCGAAAAGAATATGCTTATAATTTATTTTATACTCGATTTTTTAGATATGCTACTTTTACAGAATTTCACCTGGATTCATTGCAATGGCCTTCCTTGTATTAAAATAATCTTCAGTTTTATTGAACTTAAACTCGCCTGTGATCGTTTTGTATAAAAACATATCTTACTTATCAATGTCATGATATAATTTTTTCTGAATTAAGGAAATTGGTGGTCTACAAATATGGTGCTTCAAACACCTTTTTATATCCGATATAACACCTAGAATAAAATAGTATTCTATGAAGATTTTTCAACTACCAATCCAAAAGTTCTATGAACACGTTACAAGCAAACACGAGTTGATGAAGCATTTGGTTTGTGGTTAGTATCTAAGTAAGTAAGTAGCTGTTTAAAAAGTTTAATAACAAAATATACCAAAGACAAAAAATTAAAACAGAAAAAAACTATTTGCGGTGATGTAATCTGCTGATATTCAGTTTTTTATATTATATTTGAACTTTATACTAGATTAGAATTCTATTTGAATTCTATTTGAACTTTATAATAGATTAGATAATTCCTAGTTGAGCTTTTAAATAGATTATAAATAAAACCGCAAAGTTTTATACTGTCATATAGATATCATCTTGAAATCTATGTCAATTTCGCCAAATTACAAAATGTTCAAAATAAATCTAATATACAGAAAAATAATTATAGAAATCATAATAGACAGAAAGACGGAGAGCCGAAACAAAACCATGCACATGTATTCTGTATACTTTGAATATTTCACAAAAATATTATCGGATTTAGCTAAAAGGCGTTAACAATAAATGACACCATTGTAGTTAGGCAAAGCAAGAATGAAAATATCAGCCAGTTTCTTTTTGAAAAAGTAAAGACCATGCTTATAAAATGATTACAGATGCATCAAACAGATCTTTATCTTTACAGAATTATACTGATTAAATCCTACTTGTGAGTCTATTAAAAATCCTAAATTGTTTGACCTATGTATTATCGGAAGACTCTCCGTAGGTCGAGAATCATAGTTAACTTGATCTTGTTATATGTGACTACGTACCATCAATTAAGATTTAAGGTTTTAATTGATTTAAAAGCAATGTAACTGACAGTACCAGTTTCAATTGTTTATAATCTCATTTATCTTTAAGCTAATTTTTCATGTTTTTTATTAACATTCTAACTTAATGGAAAGCTAAATATAGTTGAGTCTCATCGGCACAAATTATTGATAGTTGAGTATAACGTGGGGAAATAATTTTTCTTTTGAAGTTTGCGATGAAGTATTATTATTAAATGGTTTAGCCACTCGACTTAGTTCATAACAATGATTTTGAGTCCACTTGCACACAGCGTCTTATTCGCCATAATAGTAGTTAGTTTAACGTTAAACTGGACAAATTAAGACAATCAAAATTATATAAATAATCTAATAGGATGATGGCTATAAATTCACCTATATCTGAATCTGAGAGTATTCAATTTGTAGGGTATAACAATGCTGTGGACACGTTATAGTTTATACGAAAACTAGACTAAGTGTGAGGAAGATAAGTCATGATTCGAAGAAGAATCTAAGATAAGTATGTACTAGTTTTTCTGTTATTTTGGATATTGCTGGACAGAACGTCTGTAGGGTGAAAACTGCACGAAATGTACACTACCTATTGTTCCTATTGAATTTTTTTTCAGTTTCTTCATTTCGTATCTAAAACACATGACTATTTCTTAGAAAAATCAACCGAATGATTGCATTAGTGTTCGAGAGGGCTTAGTTTGAATTATATGCTATGCATAACCACGGGTATGTGTAAGTTAGAGATTTGTTACTTAAGGACTTAAATAAAATCCCCATTTTGTAGGTGTATTTTCAATATTTCCAAACTACTTATATATCAATTATCATGTCTTCTTGTTAATTTTCTAACCAGTCGATCTCATTGCTTTCAATAAACCTTCGCGTTCGCCCCTTGGGCAACCCTTCCGGTAAAACCGTTAATACTCTACTTAAACCACCCTTAATACTCTACTAGCAACTCTACAATCACTTTTTAATATTTATTTCAGATTTGGGTCACGAAATTTAGGTTTGTCCCATACAATGTGTTTACACATGTGACACAAATGTGCAATTATAATTTTATCTGTAGCCTGAGTTAAATTCTTATTGACGCTAGGCAAAAAATAGGTTCAAGTTTATGTGGGTTTGGCAGAAATACACATATTGTGGAGAAGTCAGCTTCTGATTTCAAAGGTAAAAATGTATGCCAAAGAAAACACAAAATTTATATTTTTAACATTTTTCAATGTGACCTTGTAATTCAACGTATTTACAAAACTCTTAAAACTTTTTAATGCACTCGATAGAATATTATTTGTTCGTCTCCAAAAAATAACAATGTTTTGGGTTTGACTTCATAGTTTGAAGCAAATCTTCATACATTAAGGTATTTGGGTGGATTCAAAGTAATTGCTGATGACTAAATCCGATGTATACAGTTCAAGTGGAAGCATCTCAATGAAGATCCTTATCCTGAGAAAAACTTTCAATAGGCCAAGAGGGGAAGCAAAATATGTGCTTGTTATAGTCCCGCCATTTATGGCAAAAATTACAAAAAACTCTAATTAAGACTTTTCCTACGGATCTAGGTCTTTTTCTTTGACCTTTAACCTCTTTAAATAGTTGTGTAGCCTTTTATGTACAATGAATTAATATTTTATGCATTGTTATGTAACGTTGAAAAACCTTAATGAAATTTAATTTAAATAAATCTAAATACTCTTGTGTGTTCATTTGTTTGGTTATTGGCAAATGTGAAACCTATTGAACCGAAAGCCTTTCAATACCTAAATCTTTGTTTAAAATATTTAAAATAATTTTTGTGATGTTTAATTTATCATAGCGATTCCAAGGCATTCTAAGTTCAATTATATTAAATGGTTGTTCGACCACGTTCAATATTAGCAAACCTTTTTTTATCAAAGAGAACTTTCAGGATAAACAGTCTAACGCAAAAACCTGTCAAGGATAAACTGTTAAAGCAAACAATTATATATTAATTCGAATTTCAATTTTATCAATTATTCACAAATATGTTTGTTTTGATAGATCGCTATGAAAATGAGTTAAATGCATACAACTGAAATTCAACAGTACTTTATTGGAAAGACTATACTTGAAAACTGTCATAGATATTTTGGACACATTTGCTTCAGGTCATGAATTTTCATACAATTTTTTTAAATAATTAATAAAATATGTATAATTTGAAATAACTTGAGACATAGCAAACTTATTTCGAATTTTAGTGGAGGTTTTAAATTTAAATTTTAGGTTGGTTACGACTTTCAATTAAAAATGTACTTAAGTGCCTAACTCATAAATAATAAAATCGGCGACTGCCTCGATGTACATTTAAATTTTATTTAGTAATCATATCTGATTTGACAAAGGTGTTACGCTCTACGTTTTCTAACAATTTTGTAATTTTATTTATAGTAATAATAAGTAACTACACCACCTCCTTCGGGTGACTGTCTTAAAGCAAATATATATATATATATATATATATATATATATATATATATATATATATATATATATATAAATATATGTATGTATGTATATATACATATATATATATATATATATATATATATATATATATATTAGCAGTTTAGCACGCAGGTGGTTCTATTCTTTTATGAGCAATTCACTTCTTACTATGTTTGTTACATATGAGGCGAACTAATAAGCAGTTCATAATATTACTAGAACATTGAAGTACAGATTAAAATTAAGTGCAGGTAAATTACGGGATGATTTTTCTCAACCTATTAAAACAAAAACCAGGTTGTATACTTTTAAAAAAATGTCGCACAGTAGTTTTTAAAGGATCAATATAATTTGGGCAAGGTTGATATTGCTAAGGATTGTTTTATTCCATTCCCATTATTTTTTTTCTTCAGTGTAAATAATATATGTAATGCCATGCGCGACGGCAAAAATTTTGTTCACAAAGTTCAGGAATTAGGACTATGATCTTGAGGACGAACCCCGTACCGGACGTCCTGTTGAATTAGCCGTTCAACGATTACGACTCCTAATAGAGGAAGATCCTCGACTGAGGACTTGTCAATTGGCAGATGAGCTATACTGCAGCCATTGCACCATAAAAATACATTTCCGTGGTTTGTAAAAAGTTTCAAAATACGGTGTTTCAAAATGCAGCTTAGAGGTGATACTGGTCAACAGTTACTGATATTGAAACGTAACTTCGACAGGCTGAATCAGTTAGTAACTGGCGATAAGAAGTGGGTTGCATACGTTACCCAACACGCAAAAGTGTATGGCTGGATATCAGAGAAACTTAGGTAAGTTGCAAAAAGCTTATTTTCAGATACTGGTGGAATATCAAGGGCATAATTGATTGGAAGTTGCTATGAGAGAGATATACAGTTAATGCAGAAATTTACTGTCAACAATTGGACCGATTAGCTAATAAACTGACTGGCCAACAGGATCGAGTTTATTTTCTATATGATAATGCTAGACCACATGTTGAAAAACGTTCTAGTGATAAGTTAGAGGCGCTCGGCTGAGTTCTACTCACTCATGCACCATATTCGCCGGACATTGAGCCCTTTGATTACCATTTATTCAATGCTCTAATGATCATTTACGTGAAAAAATTCGACGTTTAAGAAGATTTGCAAAACTACCGCCACAGGATTTTGAATTTTGAATCAGTCATCGGAATTTTTCAAGGAAGGCATATTATCACTGCCAACTAGATGGCAATAAGTAGTAGATAATAATGGTGCATACTTAAATAAAATTTTAGCGTAACATTTGAAGTGTTTAATAAAAATTATTGATAGCAACTTGGGGTTAAAAAAATATTAGCCAATAAAATATGTATATATATATATATATATATATATATATATATATATATATATATATATATATATATATTTATATATATATATATATATATTTGAAGAATGATTGTTTATGAATGATTTAGAGAACAGGATGTCGTTCTTTTTTATGGATGTCGTTCCTTTTTTAATTTGTCTTTCCTATTTGTAATTATGCCGTAATGTTGCATTGTTTACTTTCTTATTTATTTTTTTAGTATTATTAAGTATTTTATTCGCTTTTCTAATTCTGTTGTATTAACTAAATTCCTCTAATAATTTTATCTGCACTTTTCTACATTTACCGCAATTACCTTACGTATTATTGAACATAGTTTGTTGAGTGTAACTTTTTCTTCTTTTTTGATAGTTTTCAATTTCCTTGTTCTTAATCACATATTCCTGATATTGCATTCAACTATTTTATATTAATCGATTTTGTTTTAGGATATTAATATTTTTTTTTATTTTGAAACTTTTTAGTGTTTCTTAATAAAGTAATCTCCTGCATATAGTAATAAGTTGTACTGTTTCATTTTCCAAATAAAGTTCTCTCTACACTCTCTCAAACTCTTCCTAAGCTATATTGCAGCATAGACTTCCCGTATTATAATGTTTTTGAGAAGATTTCTTGGACTGTAAATTCAATAACTGGCCAAAAATCACTAGAGTGTAATAAATTATTTATATATTTATCGACTTTAATGTATCTAATTATAACACATGGTCACTTATTGCAACGAGAGCATCTTTTACAGCCGATCGTAACACCAGTCCAGCCCCGTTCCACCGACGGCTGGGAATCGAACCCGGGTCCCCGCGGTGCGCCACATCGTCAAAGGCCGTATGCTTTGTGGTCAACCAACACACCATGGTGACGACACATTCAATTCAATTACTAAGTATGCTGCAAATCAATTTAGTAAGTGTGCTAAAAAGCAATAATTCATTTTACTACGTGTGCTACAGTTTTCTACATAATTAGAAGTGTTGAAAGCATGTAAGTCTATTTAATTTTTTCCCTTTTTAAATTAACCTTTTTTTTCGTAAATTTGTTCACCCGTTATAGATCCTTTAGGAGGTTCGTTTTTTTAACTTTTTTATTCATGTCTACCTCAAAAATTATGTTTTAGTTGCATTCTTTCATAACTTTCATAAAATAGTTATGGAAATTTGTATTTTTTAAATTTAATTAGAGTTTTCAGTGAGTGTGTGCACTGTTAAAAATTAAAATAAATATTTATATAATTGTACATTTAATAAAATAACTCTTTCTCCTATAATAAATAATTTATCCTCTTGTCTTCTCGCCTTTAATTACCATCGAGTAGTAAAATAGATGGCTACCTCTATCTTTTATTTTTAATCTTTCTTTCTCAAAATTTTAAGGATATTGTAGATTTTAGCTCTATTAGTCCCATTTAGCTATTATCATGATATTGAATGAAAGTATTTAGTAGATTTTGTAAGATAGTAATATACTGGCACACCGGTGGTAATTTGTTCGTGGAAGTTGCTTTATATACTTCATTTTTGGTTTTATCAAAGTCGGATACAATGTAAATGACATATCAGAATGGTGAAATTGCTTACTGTTTCCCAATTCATCTGTGGATACGGAATTTTTTTTCTTTGTATTTAATTTTTCTATTTTTTAAAACTAAGCTTCATGTATCTGAGAAACTACGCTTTTATTTTGCTTTTCTTCACTAACTGAAGTATAGTTGCTCACAACCTTTTTCGAGACGTTTTTATATTTCCCATTTGGTTGGGAGGACTAATTTATAATTCTCTTTTTTAGAATTTTGGTTGTTTTTTTCTTCATTTTCATTCCATTTAATCTTATTTGGCTCTCGGTTTATTAAAATATCGTGACGGAGATAACAAATTTTGCCTTGCTGTCTTTCTTTGCATAGTTAACTTCACGATAGTTATCTATTTTTTAATTCCAGTTGCAAATAATCTTTTGATATTGAAGATTATATTACTGATATTTATTTTTTACTATATGTAACAAAAATGGGACAATAGTACTGATTATATTGTTAGTTAGTCTCCCCATATTTTGTGTTGTTTTTATTTAATTCTCTTGCGATAAAGTAATTTCAGAACGTAAATTTTATTTGGTTCAAGTAAAAGTATGCAGCAAACAGCAATGTTCCAGTTTAGTATTGCTGATTAACTGATTATACCATAACTGATATACAGGTTTTTTACCCATGCTTGACAGGTTATTATCGTTTCTTTATTAAATACGTTTAAGCTTTGGTACATTTGGTTTAGTGTAGAATTAATAAATCTTTTTAACCTTCTAAGTAACGAAATTTTCAAATTCAAACATTGGTTCGTAGATTGAAGAAATTGGTCATCCAAAAATTTGTACATCATAAATATATGTATATATATATATATATATATATATATATATATATATATATATATATATACATATATATATATATATATATATATATATATATGTATATATGTATATCTATGTTTAAAAAACGATAATATTTTTGAATTAACAGGGATTCCCAGCAGATCGATTGTTCTAGAATATTTGAGAGTAGGTTTTCACTATACTTATCCTTGTTGCTCTTTAATCAACAGTGTTTAGTTTATTCAAAGAAAATTCTAATAAAAATCATTGTAAAACTATATGCGGGATGCAGAATAAAAATCAAATGAAGGGTTCATCAAAAATAAAAGAATAACAAAAAATTATGCACAGTTCCATACAATGGTTTATTTGGGTATTGCTATTCAATACACTATAGAATTTTTTATTACATTTTTTATTTAACTTGGAAATTGGAATAAATAATAAATTAGAGTTTTATTTAATCTATAGTTTTTAATAGGGTATTTTCCTTGCAATCAAGTTAAATTAACGGTAAAACGGAATAAATAGTATTTCCACGTTAGGTTAAATTTCTCGTAAAATACATGTCGATGCGTTTTGTGTAATCGTGCAGTAAAATTATATTGTTCTATTTCATTGTTCGATTTTATTTCCATTATTGAGCTTACAAAGGTCTTAATTATTGCAGCGGTGCATGTCCATAGATACGCCCCACCCTGCAGGCACGAAGATAATTTACATAAATGTTTTATGAGAGGTACTCTCATCAGGTTTCTTTCGGAAAAAGAAATTATGTTGTATGATTAAACCAATTAAAAGCTAATAATAGAACCAGGATAAAAAAGAAATTCAAATAATTTTTGGGAAAAAGCATATATTTCTCTTATTGTTTTATTGTTTGACTGGTATCGGAAATTTTACATTTACAAAAATTAAAATAGTATTGAATATTTTCATTCAAATTAATATTACAATTTAGATGTTCTCCGATTAATTGGCAGGATTTTCTTCTTTTTACACCCTATTTTTATTATTATTGACTTTCAGCTTCATTTTCCAGCTAAATATTAAGCTTTATTTATTGACATTTTTTTCTTTAGAAATAAAGAAACAAACACTTTCACCTCACCGCAGAAACTTGCTACGGTGTGAGATCTAAATCGTGATCTTCAGTTTTTGTAAAGATGATAACCTAAGGCAATTTGTGACATACATTTATATGTATCAGTTTATATATGCATATATATATATATATATATATATATATATATATATATATATATATATATATATATATATATATATATATATATATACATATATATATATGTATATATATATATTTATAAATACAATTTCTCAAAATGATGTACAAATAAGACAAAGCAATACAGCTTACTCCCGAACGGAACCGGCTGCTGCCTTTAGAAAATATTGTCAGTCGCCTGTCTCCGTGATACGTTCATAAATTTTATAGAACAAGCGCGGCACTGTCAAGTAAAGAGAGCGAAAAAATAATCGTGTTAGTTTGTTTTCATTGCAGAAAAATATAAGACCTCTCTCTCGGTTAAAGTGTATTAAAGTCGAACGCGATTCAATGGCGGGAACAAATAATATTGATGACCTGTCTAGATTTATCCACTTAATTCAAGTACTGTATCATTCGATCTGTTCTGAATGAAGTATAATTTATCGGAAAATAATTCTTAGCTAAATTTTCCGTTTTTCTATGCATAAAGGGTCTATCTAATTTAATAACAAAATAGTTGGTTCTGGTAAAAACACACTTGCCGTGTATTGATAGGGTACGGTCCATCTATTAATGATGGTTTTCATAGAAATCGTTAAGTGTAGCGCTCGAGTCGATTGAATGTATTATTATTGCCGCCTGTGTATTGCTATAGAAGAATTAATTTCGTTGCGTACTATTCAGATTATTTCTTTATTTAAATAGAGGCAATAGCTACGTATGAGTTCTGTTAATATTATTAATTCATAAATGCAAGCTAATTTCATTTAACTTTAATTCATTGCAAACAGTTTTTGGCATCGTTAAGTTTTATAATTTGTAAACATTCGTTAACGTACCTTGAAGTTAATTATATTTGAAGAAATACAAAAGTTACTTATAGTTAAAACATTTCAAACCCATGTTAAATATGGTCCATATAAGGGGAAACTAACAGCTACATATTTTAATTAAAATTGTTTCTTGGGATAAATGTCTTGCGAATTTGCCGAAATAAATGACTCCATCCTCTTTGCAAGACATGTGGGGTAAATTTGAAAGTAAGTATAAGAAGGGGTTGTGAATGCAAGTAATCTTGCAAAGTCTGGCAAGATAATGAAATATTTAAAGACACAATTTATTAACAGATATTTGATCAGGTTTTTAAAATATTAATTATCTGTCTTATATGTTGTTTGTAAATGCATGTTTGATGTGTTAAATTTAAAATTTTCAGGTTCCACAACTTTTATTGAAAAAACTTAGGTTGCAACATAACAATTAAAGACACAGTTTCTAATTCATAAATTTTGAAAATATATAAATTTTTATATATATTTTCTAATTATTCTTTGTATTGAATCTATTCGCAAGAATATTAATAATCTATAAGCTTAAGTAATTATATTTTTGGTTAAATTTTATCCCAAATAACGATAACATTATTTATAAAACTGATTTAAATCTTAATGATAGTGGCAGCAGCATAATTAATAAAATTAACAGATTCCAGGAACGAATCAAATTTAAATCAATTTTTACACTTTACATTGAACATTTATTTCCTCCGAGTTATTCAAATACTGAAATTAAGTTTTATGTTTAATGTCATTAAATTATTCAAACTGCGTAGTCCTTAGTTAATGACATTGCATAGTCAAATATTTGGAATTTTTTCGAATGTACGGTTTCAGCGAATATCGACAAATACAAGAGCTGGCTAAATAATTTCTACTCATCTTGTTTTAATTTATTGCCTTTATTTTTTATGGATTTCTTCAAGGAGATCAAATAGTTAAAAGCAACTTTATAATTTTTTTCTTGTGTAAAAATACGATTAGATTAGTGGGTAAAAAAATTCTAAATATTATTAAATATAAAATTCAATAAATCAATTAAAATGCTTCAAATAAAGAAACTGAACAAATGCTGTATTGAAAGAATCTAACCACATGTTCTTGCAGATAACATTTATGTTAACATTTTTGTTTCCTTGTTCTTATATTAAATAATGAAAGTATTTTATTAGCATTAAAGACTAGATCAATAAAAATAAGGTATAATAAATGTAGAAAACATTCGTCTTCCCGTATGGAATTTTCATCTATGTGTATGTATATATGTAAATACGTATGTATATACTCACCCATGTACGCACATATGCGTGTAAGTATGTGAGCCTTCAAAGTCTTATCAATTCTAACGACCTTTTTTATTTTAAAGTGCTTACCATAATAAACAAAATGATAAATTTCCCGCACGGAAGTCTGAGTTATGACACTTAAGAATTGAAACTTATACTTTGCTAATAAAAACAAATCGGATATAAATAGGACAAATTTTAGGTTATTTATTTTGATCCACATGGGGTATCTAATACTTTCTGTTATTACCGGAAACATATTTCAGGAGCTGAAGGCAAAAAAAAGTCAACTTTTTCCATCCACTAAACAGTTATTAGCAGGCCACGAGCGTGCGTGAGTAGAAAAAATGACTGCCGCGTTAATATTGTTGCTATGATTACGTTATATGGAGGCACAGATTCTAGAGATTATTATTTTCTGTAATACTTTGAATAGCAGTGTTGGTCTAGGTGCGAAATCGTAAACGATATTTATATTATAATCGAATCTGGTTGATTTAGTCCCAAATTCTGGCTGCGTCATATTTTTATTGGTATGATTCAAATATTATCTCATTTGTACAAAACTTTTGTTTGGCGGGATTGTTGTTGGACTGGTAAATTTTTCTCTTCATAAATATGGACTGTGACAAATTAGACTAGTGATTACATTTAATTTCAAACAAAAATTACTTTTCATTCTTTCAAACCATATTAAGAAATATAATTATTTGTTTATTTAACATCAATATTCTTGCATTATCCATTTTGATAATATTTTACTCAAGAAACAACAATTTTGCCAAATATCTTAGACCAAAATGTAGTAAAAAATTAAATTAAACTCTTTCAGGAAAAAAATCCGGCCAGAGGAAAATTTTATCGAATGACGATTGCAATATATCTATTTCTTTTTATGTAATAAACCTTACAGCCTGATTAATAAATCTTACAGTCTGAAACACAATATGAGTAACTTTAAAAAATAATGTAAGTGTTTTTTTCCAATTTCGAAACGTTACAAATGCATTTCCAATTTTAACAATTTTAAATAAAATGAAAATCAAAAATAAATTTGTCGTTTTATCAAATGACAAATTTATTTTTGTATCATAATAATTATGTAAGTTTAACACTGCGGCTATTTCGGATTAAGTTTTGTGAAAAAAGCGTACATAAAAGAGAATTCAAAAAATATATCTTGCCTTTTTTTCCAAAATAATTGACACACTTGGGAAGGATGAGTTTATTTCAATTTAGCGTTTCTTTAAAATAAAAGTACGAAAATATTGCTTTATTTGTAATTATAGTGATATAGAACAAAAATGGATCAATCACGAAATGCCTGACAGAGGTGCAATATCAAAATTTTTTATGTCAAATGTTTTTATATTTTTATAATGAAATATTTTTTTGAATGAAGTGAAAAAGTAAAAATCAAATTAGGCGCTAGGAAAGTAAATAAATACCAAGTAAGTACTAATCATTTTTTAGGAACATATATCAAAATTAAAATATTAACATAATAATTATTATTATTTAAAATTATAAACCATTTTGTAAGCTTTATTAACCATTTTGTAAGTTCTATTAAATATGAAACAATGCTGATCCGAATTAAGTCGAAAAGAGCCGACAATACACGAAACTGGCCTAATGACAAGTTGAGTCTTGTCATTACAATTCTTTGATTCCCATTCAAATGCGCTGTTAGATGTTGCACATGAAAAAAAAAATGTTTCAAACAAGTAAAATGTGCGCAAGCACGGCATTGAAGCCTTAGGCTGACATAAAGTTTAAGAATTTGTGGGTCCATAATAATTTTTTTACACAATGATACTTGTTTGTAAATATTTTTATAATTTTTAACCATATTTATGGCGTAGCATACGTTTTATATTGCATCCGAATATATAGGCTAGTACATCTTTAGCGATGTGAAAAATCATGAATTTCACAAAAATTAAAAATTAAAGTTTCTCATAAAAATCAATTTTTACATTTTAGAAACTTTGTCTTTTCATAAATTTAACTTTTTTTCATAATTTTCGTTACCTTTCTTTGCATAATTTCGTGCATAGATTCAGATACGTTTCTAAAAATTATAAAAGAAAATAATTTTAAGATCCTTATTTCGATGTCTCTTAACCTCACATGACACATAACAAAATAGAAGCAATGTATATTTCGTTTCCTTACTCTAAAATAACTATATCATTACTTTTGTATATTATGCATACGGGTTGTTAGACTTCATGGCTAAATTTTAAGTTTCTACCCCAAACGAATTCGAAGAAGATGGCTGCCACGTATAGACAGACAAATGTTTAAGTGAACTTATAGGTTTTCTATATTTTCCTTTTGAATTTCCTTCCCTAAAATAATCGAACCTCTCTAGAATTTTAATTGGAAATTCGTTATCTAAAAGTTTGACGAGAAAAGATTTTAGTCGAAGGTACGACGAGAGCTTCCATTTTAGTCTCATTAGCTTCAAGATCTGTGCTGGAAAACTTGAACCGAGAGCATAGTGTTTATTAATTTTGGCATAATCATAAGATATAAAAAAGCTATATCAAAGTTCGAAGGGCAAAAGTTAGACTTCTTACGTTTTGTATGCATTGTGCAATAATATAACTTTTGTATCAAAAAACAAGAAATAAAATTACTGAATAATAAGAAGTAATAAAATGAAGTCCAAAAATTGGAGATGCACCAGCTACTTATTACATAATGCATCGACTATCTCGTTAATAGAGAATAGGTTTCAGAAATAACGCTCTTTTTTTACGTCCATGTACATGACCTCGTTTAAATATAACTGTGATAACAATAAAACTAACGGATTAACTAAATTAAACCTAAATTATACTTACAGAAATAATTGACTATACCTGTGCAATCAATAAAAGTAACGTCATAAACACCATGAATAAGAAGCTAATGTAAAAATAAGTCCATGAAAATTTGGTAGTAAATTATAAATATTGTACAAAAATAGTATAACCATTTAGAGTAATACTTCACTTTTAGATATTGTGTGAATACGAAGAAATTTAAAAATAAATTTAATCAAATGTACGCCTGACCACATTTTAGAATTTAATGGTGGTACAAAATTGAAATGTTCACTTATCTACTCGTATATAATAAGTAAAAGTCAATTACAACTCATTCACTAATGAATTCGTCATGAAATTTCAAGAATTATAAAACCTACAAACTTAAAGTTAGGAATCTATATAAAGGTTAGAGATTGTATACAAGTTTCGAAATAATAAAAGTTAGAACCTTGAAATTTTATATCTTTACTCTCACGTGGAACTAAAAAAAATATTTCAATGTTTTTCATGTTCTTGAACCAAAAAGCGATTAAAATAAAATATAGTCATAGTACGTTTCTGTCCGGACAATATCAGAAGGGGCAGCTAGTTTGCTGTATGTAAACCTTTTTTATACTAATAACATTTCATGCACAATTTATACTTCAAATAATTTAAAAAATACAGCATAGTATTACAATGAATTTAGTCAAACGTAGAATGGTTATCTTCTTTTTTCCAAAAAGAATTGTAATGACACAATATTATTGCGTTCAAATTATATTTTTACGCCAAACACTGTTATTTATGTGATCTATAGAAGATTTCAACTCGTATATTTTTACCCCGCTTCTAACATAAAATTACTAAATGGTAAAGAATTTGTCTCTCATATATTTTGACACCTCTTAGTCCTTAGGAATATTTCAGAGTTCAACCGCTTCAGATAAAATATTTAATGGTTTAGAATAATCCACGACTTGTAAAGATAACTGTATAATTCTACATAATCTTATTCTATTCGTTTTACATAATTTGGTTACATAGTTTGGTTTTACATAACTCGCCCGTAAACACACTCAGCTATCTTCCCCTCTCTGTAAATCATCAGAAAATGGGAAATTAATACTTCGGCCTTTTTTATTCACATATCGATGATATGTGTGATAATCTTTGCAAATGGAAAAATATTTTGTTAGTTTGAATACATGCCTACGTAGTAACTTACACGTAGACGATCTAAAATAATTGTTTTGTCAGCATTAGTATAAAAATTGATGGTAAGAACTTTAAATTTGGATTGTTGGTCAAAAACATATAATACACAAAAATAACAATAACTGGAAAGCTATAGCCATCAACGATGCCCGATATAGTCGTTAATAAAAGCTCCAGGTACAGAGATGGTCTGACGTTTTGATGAAACACTTGTTGAGGAGCAGAAATTTCCCGCATTGTTCAACCGCTGCAAACAATGACTTTCAATCGCGTCTTCGTTAATAGCAATCCCGCGCCCTGAATATTTCACGCGCAGAGCCACGCACCACTGATCGCTTGTGTCTTATATATTACTTTTACAAATTCGACATATACTTGTATACGATTTGGCTGGCTTAGTTCTAATGGGTATTAAGCAGTTAGTTGCACTCTAAACTTCTTTATAACTTCTAAAAATTATTGAAAACACACACTAAACCAAAAATAGGCGGAAACAATGGAAGACGCTTGGGATACCCGATCACTGACGGTTTGTCGAGATGCTCGCCAGTGTAGCTTTCGCCAACTTATTAACGTATATTTTTTTATTCCCGAACGATCCAAAAAAAATTTCATTTCAAAAATCAGTTGTCAAACATCACACGAAATATACAAATTATATTCAATATAAAAATATCAATACGTTTGTATTGAAAATATTTTTGCAATGGAAAATAGTATTGCTTAAGCATAAATACATTGAACATAATTTAACTCTTTCGGCATATTTCTTATTAGTAATCTATAAATAATAATGTGAAGTTATTTATTGGATATTTTAGAAATGATCTCATTAAATAGGTTTGTGAGGGGTGTGGTATGCCACACCATCAGGAAAGAGGAAAATGTCGTCATGAAGGGACAAAAAAATATTGAAAGATTAAGCGTGTAAAAAGCTAACTTCCTTTTAGATTTGCTTTTAAATTTCTATGTTTCCTTATTTCGAAAGATATTTCTACAAATTATTTTTCTTTTTGCTAAGATGACACTTTTATCACGCTTTTAATTTTTTCTAACTTTTTCGATTTTTATTTAATAAATTTACTAAATTCAAGGTGTCTAAACATCAGCTGTAAAGCAAAATTCCGCAAAACTTTTAAAGTCTTTTCAAGAAACGAGATCATGAAGGTGGAGACGTGCGACTGTTAAAGATAATTTACAATTAAACAGGTTAAAGTGTTACGGTATTTTAGGAAAATTTGCCCACAATTCGGCTTGCTTTGATATCGCTGTTTACATTGTTTAGGATGATTAATGATCACACTATAATATAAGTTTCGCGTTAAATTAAAGCGGTTATAATTATTAAGGTTATATATAAAAGCGTTTCTGTCAGTATATTTAATATACTGACAGAAACGCTTTTATATATTGACATCAAACACATTTTGTCGTCGAGTTAGCGCCACCGTTACCGAGTGCTTCAAAAAAAACAAAAGCTATAGAGCCCAATACGATTCCTGAAAGTAAACAAACATTAATCATAACTTCTATTTCTAAATTTCATGATATTAAGCTTTTTAAAATCAGGCGGGCAGTTTATGTTGGATTTGATTTTAATAAAATACATAAATTACAAAATGTATGACAAAAACCAGTGTCGGTAAAAAAAATTTAAAACAATTGGAGAAGCAGCCCGAGATAGAATATTAAAACGTTTTTATGCCAGTCGAACTGATTTAGGATGAAGAATTGTCTTCATATCGTTGAGTCAAATATTTCCAGTTTCAGCATAAAACTTCATGAAAAGTAAAACTACATCTGGAAAAATGACTTTTCTTATGTAGTTAATATTTTCCATTTCAATTTTCCTGCCTAATTTTTTTTCCGTTATGTCCAAATTAAAGAATTGGATATAACAATCTGCCGCTAAAATTTTTCTTATATTTTTTAACTTCTACAATAACAGCTCATAACTATGTTTATCGATACCCTCTTACACAAAACTTATTGATTCTACTGAAAATTTAAATCCTCCATACATGTTCTATTGATGATTAAAAACTAGATTCTACTGATCTACTGATACTATTCTAGATTTTACTGATGATTTAAACTTTCCACAATGTTCTTTCGGATCGTTACGGTAAATATACATATAACATAACATTGAGTGTACGTACATATTTGTATCTATAGGAAACCTCTGCTTAGGTATCCTATATAGAGGTACTAAGAAGATCCCTGTGGAGAAAACGCTCCAAGAGGCAAATGCTGCTGCGACCTTTCGAAATAATGATGATTGATGGTAATGTAACATTGTGTTGTGTCCCTGCCCAAAGTCCGGTTTATTATTATTTTAAAAAAGGAGGCTA
Source organism: Druceiella hillmani (assembly GCA_039881145.1). NCBI lineage: Eukaryota > Metazoa > Arthropoda > Insecta > Lepidoptera > Hepialidae > Druceiella > Druceiella hillmani. The sequence continues at coordinate 1,716,896 of JAYKKI010000018.1, read as the reverse complement.
CGTCACAAGTTCCGGTAATGTAAAGGAACGTGCCGTGCGTTAGGTTTCACTATAAATACAAACTGTTTCAAGGGAGCTTTCTTTCAACCAATACGTGGTGATTTAGATGCTTATTTAGTAAGCTGCTGGAATATTTTTGTATTCATATACAATACATTTAATAGCATAGCATGTGCGTTTACATGTCGAAAAAATGGCTGTTTCCCGAAAATGTAGAATATTTTGTGTACTGAAATTAGCTAATTCTATTTGTCAATATTCAAAACATGACTATAAATTTATTATGGAATTATGGGGATTGTATTATTATTTAAAGGTCTGGACCTCAACATTAATCGCTTTCTTCAAACATTCCTTCTAAATCAGAAATGACTTTAAAATAGAAATTCACAATTTATCAAGTATTTTGTGTTTACTATTAATATAAGTTTTAAAAATTATTAAAGCATTTTTTGATACTTGGCTTCAAAATGACAACATGTAAAAATAAATGTGTATATAGAGATTTGCATGAAACCAATAATACTTCTTGTTTTATCATTTTATAATAATATTTTGTTTGTGTATTTACGAGTAACATGCGTTGAAGAATGATTATGATCAATATATGATGATCACGATATTATTAATATAGTCAGATAATACGCATAAAGTGTGTTATTTATGAAATGTAAAATGTGTATAATTGTATAGAATTATATAGTCACTACAATAGTATAGTTACTCAAAATATGTTTCATAATTAGGAACTTTGACTTACAGAACGTATTACATATTGAAAAAAAAAAGTTCTAGTTTTACAGAAATTGTATTTAAAAGAAAAGAATATTTACACCTAATATTCTAAAATTTCCATGATAATAGATACACAGGTATAAAGTAGAAAGCTATACCTCTGTGATAGAAATTGCTATGTTTGAGTCAAATTAACATGTTTAATTTTTTTATCATTCTAAATGAAGAACCACAATATTTAATACTACCTTTAAATTTTTTATAAAAATTTAATATTGAAAAATGTTGTTTCAGTAATAATCCCAGCACTAACACATCGAAGTTACCGACACGTTAAACGCTATTTTAGTTACTTTCTTTTTAGTTTCCCATTTAATTTAAATTACTCAATACACTCAGCTAATGAGAAATCAACCAGTACTAAATTATTGTTAAAAAATTAGGCAAAATATTTTTTCTTTTATTCTTGATATTGAAGTTATACGATAGCAATAACCGTTGGATAACGATCATAATAGATCGACAGATAGACAATGAATTCTCGCCGCAAAGGTTATAATTGGATTTTTGAGGAAAACGCAAAAATATTCGTCCTTCAGGAAGAGCAATCTGTTTACATCAGTTCCAACAAAGTGCAAAATAAGTAATTCACTCTTGTCACTACCAAATCGTGGAATAAATATAATCGCCCAGTTGAGAATTTATTTTTTGTGTTAGCTGCGATAAATTCACCGTATGCTCATATTTCCTATGTGTAAAAGAAATATAGACTTTGCCATGGCAATGATGATCGACGCCGAAATAGACAGATGTGGCTATTTGTTGTTATATATAGAGACCGCAATTTTTTACGCTGCCCAAAACATGTTTGTTTTACAGAAGCCATTGGATATAATTTATATAACTGAAGCTTATATTCCATTAGTTAATTTAAAATATTCTGAAAAAATTATCAAAAAAGTTTGCCAAATAGAATATCTGAGATGACCCCTGCGTAACATTTTAAATTGATTTTGTTGAACCATATAGAATGTTTGGCGCCCCTGAGGTTTGATATAATTAATAGTGACTACTTTAGCTTTTGCTATTCTTGCTACGTAAATAACTTAAAGTTATTCATTTTGTGAATTAGAATAATTTAATCTGTAAGAACTCTTCGTAAAGAATTGAAACACATTATGAACTAATCGAATAGATGGTGAATAATAATTGATAAACATTGATAAAGAGATTTTATTTGTATGTTGTGTATAAGAAATTATTTGTCAATGTTTCACATTCATCATTATTTGTCAATATTTTATCAATGTTTTAAGTCTGAAAATTGGAAAACATAGATAAAGAAATAATGTTAAAGTCCGGTTAAAAACGTTGAGCGTAACAAACAAAAATTAAGGATTACTTCAGCAAATAATTTTGCTGTAAAAGTAAAAATAATTTCCCATCATTCCCCATGAAAAACATTCAATGTTTTACACATTGGCCTTACTTCCGATCAAAAAGTGTTGTATTATCGATATTATGATATTATCCTTTATGTATGTTATCGCCAGATAGAAACATGTAATATCTTATTATGGAAATCACTGGGAAGAGTTTGCTAAATAAAGAAGAAAATTTTACATTTTACTCCTCATCCCACTACTCATAACGAATCGACTGTTATTTTTTCGTCTTCTACTTAACAAACTAAAATGAATATTAGCATGGATTACTTGTTAAATTCTTCGTTATAATGTGATAAATATTTATTTTAAATAGAAAAGTCATCGCGCACCTATTTCTTCCAAACTATCAGTTTAATGGTAATCGATATATAAACGTTTTATATCATGAAACGAATAAATTGAGTATTATTTTTAAAGTACTTGGTATGTTATTAACTAAACAAAGAACACAATTTGTTCTTCTTTTGATATTTATGACTAATTTCCTTTTTCCAAACTGTCGGATGTTTCGACCTTCAAACTTGAACGACCAATACCAGAAAACGAAATAAATTGCAATGCAGGCTATAAAGTTTTTCTCGATGCCACTTGAAAAGTGTCAAATATTTAAAAAAAGACCGTAATTTATCATAAGTTTTGACCAAAAATTGTTTTTCATGCAACCTGTTTTTCCTCTGTTTTCATGACAATCGTGAACAAAAGAAGTCTGTAATTAGTCATCTGTAATTAGTTTTCGACTTTCCATCCATTTTTCCGCTAAATATACCTCGTTAACTAACTGAAGCCTCTGTCGGGGACGTCTCTGAGTTATTCCCATAAATTGCCTGTCTTGTCAACGTTTAACGTTTTAAATATTTATAAGCTTCACCCATTTTTCCATTCAGTGACGGAGGGTCAGGTTGAGACGATAAGAATCGTGAAAAACTAGAGAGCGCGCTGCTAAGTACGTGTAATGAATGCAAAGTGTACTATGCACTATGCACTCATTATTTACCCTGTGAATGCACTTTAATTCACTTAGCATTTCTCATTGCGACGTTTGCTTGGTAAATTTATGACTCTTCATATGGAAGTAGAAGTAGGTCAGCGCCATGGATAAATGAGTAAAGAGTTGGTAAGCGATGCTTTGAGGACTATTCATTTTAAGATTAGTCACTGACTTGCAAAATTTTTGCTACTTGTGAAGCTAGAAAAAATATTTTCGGAGGCTTTTTGTGTAGCGACGGCGATCGATACGCGTCAGAGAGTTTAAAGCAAGAGTATAGTTGTCAGTTGGATAAAAGTTAAACCGAAAAACGTTCAAGCGGAATATTTAAAATTTAAACTCCTAATTATTCTAACCTTCATTAGTACCTAAAATTAGTGTCTTACGTTTTAAACGTTTTTCGATAGACGTACCTACCTCTAACTAAATTTTTAGTGGAAAATATTGATTTTATTCATAATACGGGGAGTTTTCATAATTAATACAATCGTATTATTTTATTTTGGAAAAGATAAATTGAGATGAAACAAATATAAACCGATCATTTATGAGTAAAACTCGCACTATGAGGCTTCGTGCATAAGAAATTTTTCAACATTTAATAATTTATATTAAACTATTTTTAAGTAATAATATTATATCAACTAAAATATATTACACATTACATATAAGACAGGTGTAAACTATCTTGAATTTCTCAAAACTATATGATTATGAAATCGGCGCTATAGTTTTACAGTAAACTTTACCTTAACTTTTAGTAAACAATTATTTTTCTATTTTTATTTTTGGTTATTCGAAGATAGGGTGGACAATTTGTTTTTGAACATTTTCACGATATTTCTTGCTTTTACTATGAAAAACGGACTTTACTAAGTGTTCAGTTTTTGTTTCCTTTTGAGGTACGGCATCATAATTATTTTCATTTTCTTTCACCTAGTGAAATAATTATTTAAGTTATATACCGTAATGCGTAGGATTTAGAATATTTACGTTTTATTAATATTATAAATATAATAAACTTATTCGGTTCATGCTGTGCAAAAAACCCAGAGTTATATAATTCGAACTTTGACCCCTGATATTTACAACAGTAAAAGGAAAGTAGTCATAAAAGATATTAATATTTTATAATAATTCCTATTGTAAACATGTCGAAACCGCTGTTATACATATTAGGAAATGATATCTGATACGCACAGTCCTTACCACACTTTCAATTTTCAAAAAAATATCTACTGATGTCTGTATTATATTCAATAACGGTGTATAAATAAGTGTATCAATATAAATACTACTTTACTGTGAAGAATAATGATTAACCCTAAATATTTTCGCCCTTTGATACGAATGCATCAATCTAGGTTAAAATCCCTCCATTTAAATTTTTGTTGCGTAAATCACTTAGTGTTTTTAAACTTTTTGCATTTACTTGTGTAACTATGGGTAGAGATTATTTCATATAAACATGTATAACCTTATATTTTAGTTTAATTTTTTGGAATATAAAAACCTCACATATCAAAAACTTTCGTTCTATGAATTTATAGTCAAAAAAATAATACATGCCAAGCACTATTGGAACAATTATATGCATGTATTTCAATAATGTTTAACTTTATGAAGAAATGTGGTCTTTTACTAAATATTTACTTTGTTTCTGATGAAATTTTTCAAGTGAAAATTTTTTTCCCGTGAAAATTTTGTAGCTTGCATCACAATTTGTTTTAATAAATTTACAAATAATAATTTATTGCAATGTTAATATATTGCCTACTTTATCTTTCACCGGCTTTAAAACATGGCGCATAATTAATAAATTATAAGACCTAGTATAATCGTCATTGTTCGCTTGTGTGGAGGCTTCTGAAAACCCTATTTTTCTCGTAATTTTAGGTTAATTTGTTTGTAAAATAAAGCTTTTGGAACATTTTTCTTATATTTTCTATCAATTTTTGAAGATATTCTATTTAAAGCTCTAAAAAAATATTTTTTAAACTTTTATTACTGATCCTTTCAAGCGACACTCCACACTATAAAATGAATTTTGAAAATTGAGTACTTAACTTGCCTCACCTCTAAAGTTTTCTTCGGAACATTTATATTAGCTTATATTTTTAAGTGTTGGGATATCTGCCGGTAAACCGGTTTGACTACTACGCAAAATTTCATGTTTCTACTTTTTCAGAAAAAAACCATTTTAGCAGATAGACTTGTGACTTACGTTCACAAGTTTAGTATTCCCATTTAAGATTTTCCAAAAAAAAATTCAGATTAATTGAACTACCAAAAAACTTTAAAATATAATTAATTATTTAATTTCGAATTAATTATGATCTTCATACTCTTGCAGATATAAAATAATATTCGCCTGTAAAATAATAAGTGCTTCAACAATATCTTGTACAAAAGTTCAAAGTACCGAAATATAGATAGAAAATTTATATCTAAAAAGCATAAAGAAATTAACTGCAGTTTTATGACCATGGTCATTATTGAAATTCTCATTATTCTCTCGTGAATCGAATAGGAACACCATTCACAAAAATAAAGATATAGATATTATTAAGTATAGCGAATATTATATACGTATACAAAAGAAATACACGATACAATAAAAAAAACGTCAAAGAAATTAAGAAATTAGACTTATCAGACGTACAAGGAAAACATATTTATAGAAAATCGAGGAAAACAGTTATAAAATAAAAGTTGAAAGAGGATAATAACGATATCTGTACAATACATATTGACGACGAAATTAACAAACAATTATGAGATATTTTTTTTTAAATTATGAATGACTTTAGAAAATATTTCATTGATATAAGTTTCAAATAATGTAATACAATATTATCACAATAAAAAATATTATATCATTAAGGATTGCAGATTATATTATATTATCCACGTTAATATAAATGTAATTTATATTAAACACAATTAAAAGACCAAGGGCACTGATAATGAGGTGCAATCAATCTGAATTTATTTTCGAATACATAAGATTACTACAGTTTTATGCCTTTTAGTTAAATAGAAACACAAGATATGTTACTTTACGATATTTCCAATTCCGTGTCACAAACGTTAATTTTGGAGAAACCATAGGAGGCAAAATTAAATTTGCAATGCCAAATAAAGGGTCGGTGAAGGGCAATGACATTCTGAATATAAAGCAAGCTTAAACTTTTCATAGGTATGCCAGTGACTTGCTTAATTTTGGTTTTTGTAGGGTGAAAGAAGTTACCAAAATACTATACATTTACTCAAGAAAAAGAAAAATAGTGTGATTAAAAAAAAGGAATATGACTTGAAAAAATTTATTAACCTACTTGAAACAAAACTAATGAGTTGTAACTCAGCCGATCAGTGTGAACTGTACTTCACACTGATCGGCTATAATTATACGAGGTTAATAAGTAAAATTAAGGTTTTGAATTTTATACACCAAATATATTACAAATTTTTTTTTAATGAACTTCAACTGTATTAGAAAAAATCAATACAATATCATCTAACTCGATGGTGTTTACGTAAAAAAAGTGGCGGGTCCCACGTTATGCAGATAGATTAAATCAAATTCAATTTCGTCTGAAACATCTATCTGCAAAACGTCCTTGATTTTAAGGTATAAAATTACTATTACTCCTACAAAAAGATACCAATGGCTGAACATTATTTAAAAAATTGGAAGCATTTTAAGCTCCAAGAAATAGCTGAAATATTATATGGCAAAATAATTTGAAGGAAACTTGATATAATGTAGTCAACTGACCTGGTTCAAGAGAGTGGGGCTGAGAAACAGATTTGTATTTAAAAGAAAATTGTGTTTGTATTTATGTGCGCACTTTAGAAGTTATACTTTTTGGCTTAATAGAAATACAACTTTATTTTGCACAAAAACATTAATGGAAATAAAATAAAAGGAATGGAGTGTGATTATATATACGGTTGGTAAAATCTAAATTCAACCAAATAATTAAATTTAAAAAATTAAAATTTAAAATTTATTTGACAGATAAGTTGTCCCTCATTCTATTTTTCTTCTAGCTTTCTGTTGTAAGCTAATTATCTGCCAGACACTTTTCAAATTATCGCACTTCAACATTGTTATTTTCTCATACAGAGAAGTAAAATATTTGATCTCATTATCGAGAATTACAACCATTACCATTTAATATAATATTTTATTAATAATAATAGTAACAATAATAATTAGTAGTAACCATTATATCAATTAAATAAAATTTAATTATTTTAAAAAATTTAAATGGATACTTAGCATTTAATTTATTATGAACACCTATATATAACCGGCCTATATAAATGGTTTGGTAGATGATCGGCTTACAATGGGAAGCCAGCTGTAAATTAACATGGTGGAATACTCATTTATCAAATAAAGTAAATAAATATATATTTAGTGAGCATCTTTATCATGTCTAATTTTTTTTGCTTTCATAAAATATGGCTATCATATTTTTTTCAATAATAAGCTATAATAAGATAATAAGGCAGCATTTTGGGAACCTATATTAAAGAGTACAAAAAATGATATTTCGAAATCGAGGTACTTAGGCAATTAAAAATTAAAAAAATTGTTCTGCGAAACTTGTGATTTTTTTTTTCGACCAAAATTATTTTAGAGTGAAATTATTCCTAAATCACCTTTTCCGAAAAGAGCAGTCCCAAGAAAAAATCTTAAATTATTTCAAAGTATTAATTTTATGGCTGAGTTACTAAGATTTGCTCGAAAATAAGGGATAAGTCTAAAAATGGATAATTGAGAAATTCTAGAATATTTGAGGAAATCATGCCCCCTTGCAATAAATAATAGAGCTGTGGTTATTCCCACTCCCTTATCTCCTTATTTAAGGAAGTTTTAATAGAAATTATTTTATAAAAACAAGTTATACAGATTTACCTTACATTTAATGCGTATGATATTACTACTAAAAGATAATTAAAAAATAAAACCAAATCATAGGAATATCTGGATGGGTATCTCGAAGCAAGTCGAGGACTACATAGATGTGATAAAGTGCACACTGTACACATATTTAACTCAAGTTTCATATAACAGGTTTTGTTACTATATCCCACTTTATTTTTCCGTAGTTAAGTTTGACTTCATTTAGGGTTTATATTTTTCGATTATACACGCGACGCTAAAACGTACATCGTTATTTAATATAAATAATTTAAAACTAGTGGCATAGCGTAGAATATTCATGAATATTTAAAGTAATGTCGTTGGATTGTACCCGATCAATATCAATGTAAGGCATCCGTTTCGTTTTGTGTGTATCGAGGGTGTAAAAATTGTGGTTAAACCTGTTTTCGTTGTAAATCAGCTTTGCTTACTGAGCTACGCCCAATATGTCTCAAAATTTAATTGTTTTCATATTTTTATAAAAAAATTAAATCAAGCAGAACATTCCCCCTGTCACTCTGATAATATCATATTAACGCCATCTTTCTTCATCCTTTACCCATTAAGTATTGAGTATAAAGTTTTAAATACATATTTTAAAGAAAAAGAAAGAAATTAAATAAAATCTAAATTAGATAATCTATACTATTATAATTCAAATAACATTTTTATGATGTGCAAGTACTTAGGATATAAAAATGCAAACGACAAAAGACAATATAATACACCGTTCACTTTTAATGGAACTACTCATTTAAAATTATTAAAAATACGTGTAAATACTATATTTTATATTATTTAAAAATACATGTAAATACCTAGGTTCATGATGATCCTATCGATTATATTAAAACTTGACTTTTGATAATTTGGGGATAGAATGTTTATAAATATAATTATCATTAAAAGATAAGTATATAGTCATAGAATAGCAATCGAATGTTAATTTAAGTATAATATAAAATTAGTAAAAACATAGAGAAATGAAAACTATAGAAAAGTAATAAAATTAAATTGATACATGAAATAAAATATACATACCTAACATTTATTACGTTAAGCCCTGAGATAAAATTGATCAGTTGCTTTAAATTTCATTACTTCCCTCTATTACAAACTGCTTCACCTATATCAATTACTATAGATATCTATATCCGTTTCAGAATATTCATTGTGTCATTTTGATCGACTTTAAGAATGAAAATATTAAAAAATTAAGCTAAGAAATTTAAAAGAAATTGGCGGCAAAAATATACTAACGATATAGTTTTAATGACCTTCGAGTTTTAGAATACAATATTTCAATTATCATATTGGTGCTACTATTATTTTCTTTGTTACCATAGTGGTAAATATCCTTAATAATATTAGTTTGAATCTTACGATCAGCTGGAGAATAATTGAGAGCATATTATGAAGAAAGTGATACACTCCACTTAGGCCAGTAGTTATTTACTGAGAAAATTCGAAAATGAATATTTATTTATTATGATTAATCAGTTGCGTCATATTCTTCATCGGAACTAATTCAGGTTCAAGTATATTGGCATAAAATTATAAGAAACGATTGTCACTATCTTAATAAATATTATAAATCTCAGTCTTCATGTTGGTTTAATCCTTGCTGTGAAGTATTATATATACCGACTTTGATTGCGTTGCTACGGAAATGGTTTTTAGATGTTTGTTACTCAATTACATTTAAATAGTTAGACAGATTATTACAAAGCCCAATGTGGACAGAGCTCACGATTTAAAGTAACCTTTTAATGTAATCAAATTCACTCACTCACTCAATCAAAATCACTAATTGATTGCATTAAATAGATCATTTTTTAATTCCACGTCGTGTTTTTAATGATTATTACAATTTTTTTACTCCAGCATATCAACATATATAAAAATACTCCATCATATCAACATGTATAAATTAATTAAAAATATCGTTTACATATCTCTATACTTGAATATATTTGGCGTTAAAATTGTAGAAATTCATTATAATTTAATTCTTCACAACTAAATGAGACTACGTGATGTATTATTATTTCTTATTCTTTTTAAATTCTTTACCACGACCTAGGTTTCGTTGTATCACAACATCTTCAGGTAGACAATTGAAAATCTTTACAAATTGCCCACTTGAAGATGTTGTCATACAACGAAACCTAGATCGTGGTAATAAAGTAGAAATAATACTACATCACGTAGTTTCATTTAATTGTGAAAAATTAAATTATCTATAGAGTTCAAAACCTACATAAAAATCCTATCGTACGATGACTTGAAATTTTTTTGGATGGGCCAAGTGAAAAAAATAACCCAGAAATGTCTCCAGATGCAATCCCTAAATGTCTTCTTCTTATGTAATACATTTTTTTCTTTAAAAAATTAATATTTTGATGCTTTCACTGGTTCAATACTTATTCATCGACCATAACCTAATGTGTCGTTGATCGCAATTTGTGTACAGAAGGAGTAACATTAATATTTTCTCAGTATCATCAACCCAGAATGTAATACAGATGCTTCTTTGTCAGATACAGATTTTTAAAAATGAAAATTTAAAGTTCAACATCACTCTTATCCAAAGGTTACAAATTATAAATACATTTTATATGTTTATCGAAATCATAAACCATATTTTGAGAAAATTTGATAATTTCGATATGTTGGTTTTCCTTCTTTTTCCACATACAAAAAAATTAATAGCGCTCCTTAACATTTAAAATAATATAACAGAAAATTTTGTTAGGCATAAAATATTTGTCCTGACTAGTGGAATAAATCTGCGTCAATAGGTTTCAAAGTTGTCGTGTTTCGTGTATCGCCAAATCCACAAGACAACTGTTTCAGCCCACCGTGCAAAAGCTAATAACATAGATTATTTAATGTGGCCGCAGCAAAATAACGATTGGAATGTTGGTTGAATAATGATTTAGTTGTAAACTTGTTATAATATCACCGTTTTGTCGTAGGTACGGCTAAGAATGCTTTGGAATGTGAGTAAACATTTTCTCAAAGGCCGCAATTTGGTCAAAGTTTTAAACAGTAAGGGAAGGGAGAAATTTCCTTCATACAGAAATTTCTTCCACGTATAATAACTTACGTATTTATTACAATACTATGGATTATATAATTAAATAGAATCGTATTATAAATTTATAGACAACCTGGCAATGTAAAATTTATATTTTGCAAATAATTATTCACCTCATCGCCTAACAACAACGCAAGCATTGAATATTTGATTCGACAACATGGCATCGAAAGCGTCGTCGTTATGCTCACTTCACAAGTTGTCCCGACTAACTTTGTTTCCTTCTTCTTCAAATTTAACAACGCCAAGTTGGGTCTTTTCTAAATGGGGCTCCTACAAACTTGCCTCACGAATTTATTATGCAATTAGTGAGACAGGCAAATCTTGACATGTCATTAAGGTGTCTTTCACTACTCTAACATTTTTGTGTTTAATATAATCGTTTATCTTTGTTTATAAAAAAAGATATTATTTGAAATGTCAACATTGAAAAGTTTTTCATTCCAGGTTATTTCCTATTCTAGGCGTAATATAGTTGGAAAAATGGATATTTTTATTAACAATCGTTAATTTTATTTTTGTGTAAGCTAAAGACATTACTGAACGGAGAAATATTTTTTATTATATACTGATGTTCGAATTTCCTGAATTTCACAATTTTCTCCTAATTGGGATTTCACTCTTTCTTGTCAAATGAAATGAGTAGACTTTTTCATATTTATATGTCCACCCGTCAGCATTTTCCTCACAACTTTTACTAATTTTGAATTATGCAACTGTTTTTAAAATTATACAATTTATACTACTTATGAAGATATTCATTAATATATAGTAAAATTTTACGTTCAAGGTACAATTTTGGTAAAATATTTTTTTAGCCGCATCCTATTAAGTGGTTTTTGAAATTTGAATTAATTTTGTTATGTTTTCGAACCTCTTTTTGTTACACTGAAAATGCAATAAACTATTGGTTAGTGATGTACAATGACTCTATGCTGTGATAATTTTCAGCAAAGCCTTAAAATATTTGAAAAAACAAACTGAATATACTAATATTTTAATAAAACTTGCAAGTAACATTATTTTGATTTATTTGCATCAAAAATTTTGCAGGAAAAATTGAAAATGACAAACATCAGTTAATTTTCATGATAAGTACCGATCGATATCTAAAAATACACTAAGGTCTAAATAAATAAAAGACTTTAAAGGTTAAAACGGAATAAACGTACATTTTGGCTGCCATGTACTCCTATCAATAGTTACAAAACTAACTCCAGTTTTGTAAGGTACTTAGTTCCCTTTTAAAATGATTGATTGCAATTAAATTACAGGGTGTCAAAGTAAACGCTGCCATTTGATTTTATAAATGAATTTCGATCAACCAGGAATAGAACCACCAAAGTCAATACAAAGTTACAGAATACTTTCCTTTTTACTTTTCACGCACCATCATACAATACTCATTATATTTTAACAATGAGCTACCGTAACAAAGCCTTAATAATGATGAAAGTAATAAGGGGAATGCACAACGCGTTTAAAACGTTTTGTGTAATTATTTTAAAAGGAAATGATAGAAAATTGAATTCTGCTAAGAAGTGTATAATGGAGAAAATAATTTCAAAATCAGTTTATTAAGTCTAAACAATAATCAATTGTAGGTGTATTATTAGATGTGCTAAATATGGAAATACTTAAAAACTTATCACCCACGAGTAGAAATCGCAACATGAGGGTTCTGTAAACATTAAGGCTCTTATAAAGGGTACATAGTACTATCTGTTAAGAAATACTGTTTTTTACAATATTGCCTGTTATGTATCTCATAGGCGTATGAGAATGATTCTTATTGCAAAAATTACGAAATTTAGAAACACCGGTATAGTTTTCCGGGAACCTTCTCGTAGATTTCTAACAGGCTTTAGTAGTTTTGGAAATAAGGGGAGGACATATTTTTTGCATATTTTTCAGTGTTTCTCTGAAGACATAATCGCTCTTTCAAACGATACCCAAACTTAAATACAAAACTAAAAAAAATGAGTGCTAAATTTGCGGCCTCCTAACATTTTCGTATAAATATTTTTGGATGTTAGTTACTGAGATAAGTTCTGGTCAATATATTTTATGACGATACCAAATTTTAAGTTTCTACTTCATACGTTTTCTGAGAAAAATTATGTCAAATCGCTGTGACAGTCACGTTCACGTTCATTATCTTATACATACACGTTCATTATCTCATAAGAGTTTTGCTTTTCCGTTTGAGGTTCGCAAGCCTAAAAACAAACTATAAGGAAAAAATTAATGCAAAAGTACACGAGCAAGAATATACAACAAAATAAATAAAGATTTACAATCTCATAGGTTGCTATTATATAAAATTTTTATTCAATCAATTAAATGATTAAACTCCTATGGTATTTACTTTAGTAATGTCTTTAAAATATTAAAAGTTCACTGTTGGATTTTGGGAGGAAGTTTAGTTGTTTGAGTTTGGATGGAAGGTATAAAGACTTCTAGTAGCCTGTTTAGACTTTTAGTGAGTATTTAATAACATCATAATTAAAAGCGTTTTTTTATATGCTATATGCTATTAAATATATTTCATAATGCTTTACAATAGAATCTCAAAATCTAAAACTTTGCAACTCTCGGTGCAACATTGTTTTATAGAATCGTTTTTAGTCATAATGCTAATAGATAAATAAGATACTAAAATGAAAATAAAATATGTAGTATCTGTTTGCAAAATTAAATAAAGAAAATTCAAAAATATGGTTAAAAAAATAAATTACCTAACAACTAATAACGTAAATGAAAAGTAATATTATAATTATTTTTGCTGATCGCTAATTGTATTTTGAAATTATTTTAAAAAGAAAAAAATTGGATCCTAATTGTTTAGTAATTACTTTTTTTTTATTTTCATCAAAATGTAACTGAAACAATTTATAAAATTTATGAAATGTAGCTGAAACAATTTATGACAAACAATTCCCAAATAATAGTTGCTGTGTAAAATATTTCAATGTGGAAATTTAAGTGTAAATCTGTAATATAACTTGACAAAAGTTTCCTTAAGTATATCGCCATTGGTATTAGTAATTAACGTGAAGAGCAAATTTCATTAACAGAATTGTATATTCAATGGTTGTTTGTTTCTGGCGCAGCCGTCGGCATTCCGCCCTTGCTCAATTACAATTTTAATTATATTCCAAAAGTTTGTTTATCTTTGACACATTCTCTAACAAACTTAGGCATCTTAAATAATTTGGTGATTCAACAATTTATGGACTTTGACTTTCTTCGGCAAACTTTATAGTTGTCGCTGTTCGGTAGTATGAAAATACAATTATTTAGTTTTGATTACGTAAAGGGGAATGACCACGCAGAAAAGTTATTGCATAATAATTAAGAAAGGTTACGAATACTATCTCAGTTATATTTGTTTTCTCAAGTAAAGTTAATAGACCGAGTTCAAATCTCGATTTCAGATGGGAAATTGGTTTACAACAGAAAATATTTTCTTTCAATTTTTGAAACTTTACCCTCATTGGCACACTTTTCTGTTCATGTTTAAATGGGAAAACTTGGTAACTTTTAATTTTTGTTATTAAAGATTGGACAAAGATTTGCAAGATTTCTGTTGAAAATATTTATGAACCATAATTCCGTCGATTAAAATTATGCTTTATAACTAATGCCAACTCCATAACTAAGCTCTTTGTAACCCCAGTTACAAAGAGCTTAGTTGAGGAGTTGGCATCATTACTTTTAACCATTAAATCTATAAATAAAATAAGCAGAGTTTGAAAGAATTAGACTTTATCAAGGAAGAAGATGAAATGAAAAACAAAATAGATTGTGAAAAAAAATAATTTTTTTTTTCACAATCTATTTTGTAATTAAAAAAGTAATTTTTGATGGTTTAGAAAATCTAGATTTGTTTTAATAGGTAGCAAAAAACTATGTTGGATTAGAAAAAGAAGCTTGGTTTGAAAGAAAATACTAATTTAGACACGAGTTATTACTAAATTTCGTCAATTTAGATTTTAAGCAAGAATAGAAATGTAAATCAGCAAGGGTTGAACGACCCATATCTTTTCCAATACTTAATAAAAGGTATTTTATATCGCTAAAATCAAGAGTAGCAAAAGATTATGTATATATTTTGTGTTCCGGCTTTTGCATCACCGACCCGATCGTAAAGAAATGACCTATTCGTAAGCGAGACGCCGTATGCCCACAATTAAAATTTCCTCAGTGATTCTTTGGTTTTCAGCTTATTATTTTTAAACAGTAATAGTAACTATTAAGAAAATATTTTGATAGCCAAACTAGTACATGTATCGCTTATAGCAGTGAAGTAAAGGTGCTACTATTTTCCTATGTAATCTAACCTTTAATGTTCCCTGTTAATATGGCTGACCGGATAATATATATTTTAGCTAACTTTTCATAATATTAATTGATGATGTTCAATTAGGTTCAATATTATCACGGAATTTTCTTATATAAAGTTTCAATACTGTGAATATAAATGAAAAATTCCTCTAAGCATCGTGTTTGGGACAACTTGTTTTGCTTAATTTTACTTTTTGTTTGTAGTTCTGTTTTCATTCGCTTTTTCGTGAACGTTCTTTTTTATGATTTATTATCATTTTCTATCCCAAGACACCAATTGTCTTAATTGATAAATGATTTCTTTTCTTGCGGCCTCATTTGTTATTCACTTTTTTCCGAGTTTTATTACTCATTTTCAGAAAAATAAAAGTTAAAACACTGGCTAGGAAACAATAGAAATCCCAACTGAATTTACACACCAATTTGGTAAAAATTAATATCATAAAGTAATTAAAATTTAAAAAAAAACTTATTTGCCCTTTCCTAATTTTTCTAAATGTACGTAGCTTTGTGCATATATATATATATATATATATACATATGTATATATATATATATATATATATATGTATATATATACCTAAGTACAGGGTACATTTTTGGAAAACACCTATTTCAATTTAAAATTCTAACCGATTCCCATTAGACACCGGTTAAAATTTCCTCAGTGGAGTTAATATCGCATTTAAGTTCGTAGATAAATGAAAATCGGTATTTCCCAATATGGTTTTATGTTTTGTTGTTACACTTAAAAAAAATTTAAGGAGGTAAAATAATTCAATTCATCTATCAATTCAACAAATAATTCAATTCAACTATCAATTTATCGTTCAGAACTAAACTATCAATCAATAATTAATGTAAAATCAACAAAGGAACTTTCCAACAACGTCCATGCTTATTACATATAGGCATGCCGGGGGAGTATAGTTAAATAAATCAATACATGAAAATTACAACGTCGGCACTTCATAACAATAAATTCGCTTTGGATTATTCAACCAAGCAGAACGACAAAGCATAAACTTACACAAAACTATTCAAATTATCCAAAGATATATCTATACAATAATAAGATAAAACATCATCCTACGCACCGTGGTCTCGGTAGTCTCCATAGTTCCTTTGAGCGACGATAGAGTTGCACAATAGTGAAAGCTCCGCTTACCCGGAACGAATTTATACGCGGCCGAATTTATGGAAATATAAAGTTCATGAGGCATACCGTTGCCGGCATTAGGCGGGCGGCTCGGCCCCGACAAAAACCGTTTTGAAAAGATAAAAATGTACAAATAGAAAGCGACTGTGAGTAGCGACCAAGCGCGAGTTGTTAGATAGGAATGGACGTATGTGTAGCATTATTACGAGTTTGATTGTGTAGCATTATTACGAGTTTGATTAACCAAAATATTTATTGATAACTCATGAAAGCTTAATAGCATCAAAGTGTATGGCTCTTTTTGAAAATTCCAAACACTAATTATATTCCTCGTAAAGTAAATTGATACAGTCTTAGAAAGCTTTTAATTATATTTGTGTATTTGTTATCAACAATTTATTAAATTTCTGATTATAAAGATTATTAAAATAGTTAACCAGTGTTTTGTAAATTAATATTATTTTTAACGATTTTACTTTAAAAGCTAGCTAGCTAGCTCCAAAATAATGCTGTGTTTCTGAAAATTTCCCTATATTTCAACTTTAAATTTTAGAGTAAAACTTAAATAGATAGTTTTCCTGTTAATATATTTTACGCGGAAGAAATATATATATATATATATATATATATATATATGTGTGTGTGTGTGTGTGTGTGTGTAATAAAATAATTATTATTTCTAAATTAAATAGAAGGTCAAGGTTCATTAGGTTTTGGCTTCACGGTTTACTGCTCAAAAAATATGTAACATTATTTGCAAATTTTTCAAGAAATTCGATAGTTAAAAGGGAACTATTTACTAGTTATAAAATTATCTAAAACTTACAAATGAAAAACTTGATATCAGTAAAACTATGTAGCAGTTTCACAGACATAGATTTTGAAAGCCATTAAAAACGAAACTGATTCTCCTAGGGATATTAAAATAACTTAGAAACGAATCTAGTAAATTTTCCCCTCTTTTATGATATATACTTCTCATTCAAAAACCCTGAGAAACAATGCGTTCCAGTAAGAGGCCATCGACCTTTACATTATTATTTTCAATAATTATATCAAATTATAAATAAAATAATGATTGTTTCATTTTATTCAAAATTTACAATAGGGAAATCTTCATTACTTTCGTCAAGGTCTTACTCTTCGCTTAATTTTTGTTGTGAAATTGTTTTCTATTTTTATCTATTTAAAAGATGCATTAAGAGTACATGAATATTTGTATTAAATATTCATCGACATAGAATTACTCAGCCATAAAATAAATTGATTATACGCTTTTAGAGAAAAAATCCTCACCACAACAATTTCGTGGCCCTTAACATCGTACATCACAGCACTTCCTCCATTAAACCAGACTAATTTTTTGGGAGAAACTCTGATATGAATTCTGTTACCGCGTGAGGGTATTCTGTTTTGTCTGTTTAAAAGTGCAAGTTATGCAAATTTATAATAACAGAAAGATTCAGAGAAGATTCAGAAATAAAATAAAGTACTTCCCAAACCATTATTTCACAGCGGAATAACTATGTATTTAACAGCAGAAATTTTGAACTATATTGTTGTTCCATAAACAAATAAGTAATCAGACATTAATTTAATTTTCGAGTGACATAAGAAATGAAAAACGTATTGAATGGTTCAAAAAATGGAGCAGAAAAGAAAGAAAATCAAAACTTTTACTAGCAAAATTACTACCAGCACACTACTACAGTAATGTCACGTGATCTGTGGCTACAGTGATATTAAATATAAAAGAAACAAAGAAAATGCTTAGAACATACGTCTATTCGTCGCAAAACCTGAAGGTTGCATAGCGGCAATGTTGCCCTCTCAGCATCTAAACGGATAAAATATCTGGTGGAGTATTAAAAAACCGAGAACTCTATTTACGAGAGCACCTAAACTGGGTCTGATTTATAACTATTCTGTGTTAGAAAAAAAAGCTGCATCTTAATTATATCCATTAACTCTAATGCTCTTAATGTGAACTCTACTTATATTTGACTACGACAAAAGTAATTCACATTATGGAGATAATGTTGCATTAGGAAAACTGGCGAAAACAGACACAGAATTTTAAAAATATGGATAATATTTCGAACATAAAGCATCTGTTTTGAAATTACTGTAAAATCCATACAATATATATATTTATATATATATATATATATATATATATATATATATATATATATATATATATATGTATGTACATTTTTTTTTCTTTTTTTTTTTATAAAAATACTTCTTGTTTCACCAGTTTAAGAACCTGATTATTATTTCAGTAAACGTATTCACTATAGTGTTTCTGTTATATTTTTGTCAAATTTTACGAATCCTGTTTCTCCTCATAATTTTGTGTTCAGTAATTTCTGAGAGGAGGGAGATAGAAAAAGTGCTCTATTTATGCATATTTTTTGGAATATCTTCTAAAATATAAAACTTTAAATTGTGAAATTTTATTAGGCTAATTTAAATTAGTTTTTTGTATTCCTTATAACACATCCTTTCCAATTACATCTAAAATGACCTACGAAAAAAAAAATTATTCTTAAATCTTACACAAATGCTTTAAAAAATAGCTTGTTTGAAATAAGTGGGTTAACGAGACGTATTTCTGTAACTTTAAAATTTAAAATTTGTGCGTCGCATAGATTTTAAGAAAAACGGAAGTGACTGTGTATGATCTCGTAAAGGTTCCGTTTTTATTTTGAATCACAGAATTCTGGAAACAAGGTTAAATTTTATTTGAAAAGTTATTATATGATATCGTTGATAGCACGGATATTACTCCAGAGATAGGATATTTTAATTTCATTCTACCAAGCAAATCTCACTAAAAATTTTACAAACTATTTTTTTTGCATAAGCCGCGTCCACCGCGATGCAGTCCATGCCTAGGTTCTCATACTCGTATGAATTTAATTTGCATCAAGTTGTGGTCCAACAACTCGGAAATAATTTATTAATATTTTTTCCCAAGCACGGTTTATGTTACTGCGCGCTTTCTTTATGCCGCCCGCCTATCACTGTTTACCTTGTCTCGGTGAAGCATGGCGACAATCATTATGTGGCTCGTCGTGCTTATGTTTTGCTTCCACGAATTATCATATCGCTTAGAGTCTGCGGCGGAGGAACTGTATATTCATTAGCTTGCGGAGCTTTTGGTCTATAAATCATGAAGGTAAAGTTTATTTACTACATTGCCTAAACCTAAATTGCCTCCTTAGGTGGCAATTTATTTCAAGGGATTTATTTATGTTACAAGAAAAGCACGAATGGCCGCGCATAATGGGCTGCTGATAATAACAGTTTGAGTAAGCAAATTTTATATATCGTCTAGTTGATATTGAAGTAAAGTAAACGCGGTAGAAATTAGATGTTTAAAGAATATAGGTTTAGGCAAAAAAAGGTATGGATTGTAAATTAAAATTTAGGTGATAACAATTATTATATTGGACTTCTAATATTGCATTCTTCACCAAAGCTATGGGGAGTACAGTCCGTAAAGTATGAATGGTGCTGCATTTAACTGGCTGTTCTTCTGAAATAAACAAACGCGAATATTAAATGAGAGATATGGCAACATGAAACAACAAAAAAACTTCAATAAATAAAATAAACTATACATACTTAAACCGTTTGCATATTCGAAGCAGATAGACTTAGTGCAATAAAAGAAAAAGTAATGCTGGTCAGAACTCGTATTGCCATAAATACGTAAACTGTTTCCACTTAAAAAAAAAGCTTATCTGATCTAAGAAAACTTACTATTTTGTTTGACATTCCAATAAATAATAACAAAATACATACACACACTGCATGGCAAAATACTATTGTAATTCACAATGACGCTTTCCTTCTTTCGTTAGAAACGAGAACACAAAAGAGCAATATGTATAGATGCAAGCAATTCCTAAATGCATACTTACTATTTCTACTTCTATACTTCTCAATTTTATTAAATGCAGTTGCTGCAGCCGAATTCAATCTATACAAATAACAATTGGATGCAAATCTAATATATATCGGCGGAGTAAGTTAAGACTCTGATTTTTCTAATAATACAATAGATCGTCGTCAATTATTCATATGCGGTCAATTAAATAATGTTACGACCATTGGTTCTATATACCTAGCCAACTAGGATAATGTACTTATTTCAAACCTAAATAGTACTCTATATGAAAAGCTTTTGGTTCATTGTGTGTTTATTTAAAATAAGTATGAAAATTGCTTTTAGTAAACCTTGGTAATGTGCCTTAAATAAGTTGCATACTCTATAATATTTGAAGAATATTGACATATTTTACATGTCAATCGTAAAATAAATCACTGATTTTTTCAGTAAAATCGAGAAAAATTACACTACATATTCTTTCAACCTTAAGCAAGTACTACAGATATAATAAATATTTAAAAATAAAGCGACGGATTATTAATTCATTAACATAAATAGTTTATTAAAAATTTTAAACTTATAAAGATTTTTAAATACTGTATTTAAAATGAAAAAAATATGTTCGAACCGTTTTTTTCTGTTAATTCCGTAAGAACTTTAATGTAAACCCTGTTTCTTATTGAGTGTAATATTTTGGGGAGAGAGGTGAAATATTAATAATTATCATTCACATAATGTTGATTTGAGAAGCAAAATTATTTATTTTTCAAAAAACACCCCAGACTTTTACATTCACATATTATGCTCAGTAACATACATAACTGATATTAATAATCCACACAGACTAGACAGAGAAAAAAGCTTTATTACTTATGTTTTAATTTTTAGCGCAGTATTTATAAAAGTCTGTTTTTTTTAATTTTTAACACTATTAATTTATTTTTACTTTTTTGGTCTTATATTAAAGGGGAACATTGTTTTAAACTTGTTTTATGTTATATTAAACCTACTTTTAATAATATTAACACTCTATTAAAAACTTTCTACAGATTTGACATTGGCAAAGCTGTATAGTTGATTAGCGGAGGAATCCCTTCTTGATTCTGTGAAATAAAATGCATCATTATTCCAAGGCGTGTTTCTAGTAAGCTTGGCAATTAAATTCTTTGATCTTACTTTTGGTTGTATTTATATCTTGAATCAGTCCGATGGTACCATTATATTTTGTTGTCATAAGAACAACATAAAAACTTCTAAGTTTCATGTGGATACAACCTCCAGAAGCCTAAACGCAGTTAGGATAGAATGTTCTATTATCAAGTTCAGTGTCTAACTTCTGGTTCTGTTTTAGTGAATCATTCCAATGGTAACATTTTATTGAATTATCATCAAAACTACAAAAAACTGTCAAGTTTTACAATGATTCAATAATTAGAAGCGCAAACATTATTAGGTTCCGTTGTTCCGTTATCTAATTCAGTGTTTATCTTCCAGTTCTATTACATGGAACCTTCTGACGGTAACATTTTATTGTATTGTCATTAAAACTACATGCAACTGCAAACTTGACTATACAATAATTAGAAGAGCGTGAAATGTAGTGTCGTAAATTCAATTATAAAGTTAATTACAGGCTGAGCAAATAAAATTGTATTAAAAATATGGAGTAATGAGTTCATGCATATTAAATAAATATTTTGATTAATGGTTAAATAAAAGTAAAAAAATAACGAGATTCCACACGAAATCCAAGAAACCAATACCGTAAAGTATTTAAAGCAGGCATGATTCTTTAGATGCAAACCTGCAATTTTATAATCAACCCAATACCGTACAATGGGCTCCTTGAAAAGTTGTACTATATTTGGAGAAAATTTAAGGTATAAAAATTGAAGGTAATAAAAATAAATATACTATTACTGAAACTGTGTGTAACGTACTTTTGAAATAATATTATTGTTTCCGGCATTAAACTGATTTGATGTTATTAAGGAAAAATTAAAGTCAAGAATATTAAAATGTACACACTATTTATCTGCAATCACTACGGAAATTTTAACCTAAAATAAAGCATTGTATTTTTTCATGCCTTTGTGACGTCGTTTGAAAAACAGTGGCAAGATTTTTGGAGCTTTTAAAAATTAACAACTGGAAGTTTTTTAATGTTTAAAAATAAACATAATCGCAGAAAACGAGTTTCAAAATTCATAGTCATTCGTCCCACAGTAATGCTTTGCGTAACAATGTTATTGTATTTAAAAATTGTCATGATGAATGACAATTTTATTATGTGGGCATTTTTACAAATCTCAAAAGAGAGTTGCTTTATGGAAAATATAAGTTTTAGCATCAAAGGAAATCATTTTTTGTTCCCAAAGTTCATATTCCCTTACTTTAACTAGTCCACATGATGAGAGAATTAGAGGCTTCATAATTTTTATGGCGTATCGGTTCAGCTCAAGTCTTTCCAACGTATACATGTTTATGTGAGATTATTTATTCTCATAAGTTAAGCCAGTCATAAACAATGGAGTGGAATAAATGTCCATTATGAAATCCTTTGAAATGGTGTTTTGACTATGGTGTTCACACTAAAATGATGAAAAACGGTTTTTGGAAAGTTATATTGTGTTAAATTTTTTTTTCTATAAGATCATTTTTAGATTACCTTTAAAATTATGAGATAAATGAAAGTCTAGTCATTTGAAAATGAAGTTCTGACCAAAATATTTATTTATTAAAATCGTGATGCAACTTGTTATAAATTGAGGCTCAATGGCCCGTTTAAAAGAACCTATTAAGACGGCAATTTGAGGTCCGCCAATATTTAAAGTAATTTCTGGGATATTATATTAAATTCTTTAACAACTCCGGCAGAGCTTACTACGAGGAGGAATCCCATGTTTTATTTTGCCTCCTTTGAACTTGAGCTTCGACGTGAAAAGAAAAAATAAAATATGCAAATTACACAAAGACGACTTACAGTAATTTTCTTTCGTGAATCTCTCTTAGGGCGAAAGGTGAAGAAAGACACAGCCAAATATTTGGTCCAAATATTTATGGATTTATTTTGTCTCTGGTAATACTCGTGTATTGTAATCTTCAACATTGAATTCAGAAAAAATTAAAAAACTTTTCTGAGGCAAACCCCAGATTAAGACCGCTTTATCTGGCAGAGTTACTCACACTCTTTTATATTACAATGGAGAAATAACTTCTTAGTTTGGGGACAATGTGAAAATATTATGTTTCGCTACCGCATGAACTAATGCCACTCCAACTTTAAAAGCAGATTGATATGTACATGGAGCTATTGAGTACCTTATTTTGACCATTCTTTTATTTGTATGATTCTTTTGCTAAATATTATTACCTGCAATTACTTTTCTATGTCACTCATTGTACTCATAACTCATATTTGTTTCATTCGCTGTTGATTTATACATGATCAAAAATTTTAAAACGCACACTATTTCAAGGTAAAATTTATTAGTCGAAAGTCCAAGGAGTTATACAAGGAATTTTTTCTCTCATGCAATCTCAAAGCCAGTGGATAAGCAAGAACGGTTCTTATATAATAAATGTAATATTAACTTAATTACCTAAATTTAATAAAAATTATTCGTAAAATAACAAGTTATTCGATCCTAATCTGATAATTTACAATTAAGTTTGTATTAGAATCGAGAATTAGGGACCATACTACTGTAGCGTCAGGTAAAGGAATTGGAATCCAGAGTCCATTGACAGAGTCTCCTGAGGCCTAAAATACTAATTTAAAACAAGAGGTCGCCAATTGTCACTACTTAAACAATCAATATCTCCATAGCATCCAAACTTAGATATTGGATTAATTATCAGGGATACGGAGTTAATTATCAGGGTCTCCGCTTAAACCACAATACTAACTTGAAAACAGAATGTTCTAAAATCTCACGATTTAAACTAGTAATACTCTCGTAGCATGAGGATTGAGGTATTGGAACCCGACGTTGAATCATAGAGCCTTTATTTGGGGGTCCAAAATACTAACTTAAAAATAGTCGATACTCAAGTCATATGATTCAAGCAGGCAGTACACCCACAGCATCGAGACTGAAGAGTTAGAACCGGAGTTCAATAACAGGGTCTCTGCTTGAAACTCATAATACTAATTTATAAACAGTAGGTTACCAAGTTTCATGATTTAAGGAGGCACTACCCCCCAGCACGAGCACTGAGGAGTTGGAATCCGGTATTCAACGACAAATTCTCCGTGTAAACTGCTTAAGACCCACAATGATAATTTAAAAACCGGCAGTCCCCAAGTCTCAAAATTTAAGCATGCAGTATTCCGCAGCATGACGACTGAGGATTTTTAACCCAGTAAAGTAGACAAACTTAATATATTTCCTTGATTTGATCTTCATAATCTAAGAATTATACGAAAAAAAATATAATGAAAAAAATATATATAGCATCTCATAGCTCTGACATTCTTTCTGTTGTGTGTAACTTTAGTGCTTTAGTTGTGTTAAATTTTTTATTTCTACCAAAATATTCAGTGCCTTAATAAAAATCACATCGTCTTTTTCCCAAACCATTTATTTTATTCAGATTTAATCGTATTAATTACCAAAAATTGGAAAGTGATTTTAAATTTAATTCTGATCATTTTCTTAACACGATTACGCAAACACTTTTACGATTCAACTCCAAAACCAAAAACCAGTTAAAATATAAATTTTTGGAACTAAATTTCATCAATAAATAGATTGCTGATTTAAAAATTTACTAAACATAATTACACACACACACACATACACACACATATATATATATATATATATATATATATATATATATATATATATAAAATATAAATAACATAAATAGCTCCTTTTTAAGTAAAAATATATTACTTCGACGAAAGTAGAGAACCCGCAGTTAAGAGAATTACTTTGTATATCGTACCTAAGTTAGTTGGTTGTTTATAGCCTCTAGCAAATAATTGATTGAAAAATAACTTTACTTACAAACGTCAATAATTGTGGAAGTGGCATCATTGGTCACTTATTATCACAGTGCTTCTTTTCTTTTCTTAATAACGCTGCTTCTTAGGGTGTGCATTGTGTTTAAGTGTTTTTGTACCTATCAAACTGAATATAAGATCGAATCTCCAAAACATTGACACTATGCGACTTTTCACTATCTTCGGTTTTCTGAAATATAAGTCATATATTGGATATTTTGTGTAATTATGTGTTGATTATCAAATTTTAAAATTGTTTAACTATTGTGATATGGTATCTAAAATATGGACTATCATTTGTTGTAACTTTGAGACTTTCAATGATATCTTATCGGTTAACATGACATGTCGGATATATATTACGATACACTAAAATTAACTTCAAGTAGGAGAAATTTTGTAATAAAAAATCCGCACTTTTGATATATATTTTATTAATATACATAACTGTACCTTTTACTACTGCATAAAATATATCGATAATTTATTGACAAAGTGTCAATTTAAAAACGTAAACGTCAACTGAGTCAACTGATTACGTCTTTAGCTTTAAACAAATCCAAAAGAAAAGTTTAATATATTGAGTTATTATAATTAAAAATCATAAGATTTTAATTAATGTACACCAGAAATACTAAAAAATCAAGATTTTTCTTGATTAGAGGCGACGAATATTTGCGATTTGTTACTCGTCCTTTTGTTACTCCTGAAGCTATATGTGAAATGAGGTTGAAAAGTTTTCCTCTATAAAAGGCATAGGAAAATGTCTGTAGAATTAAAGACATAGTTATACATCTACATAAAACTCATAAATGATATTGATATATAAACGGGAGATGTTCACAAAGTTAGTTATGAATATTCAATCATCTGATGAAAAACTGATAAAGATAACACTACCTTTTTTATCTCAATTCTTCACATTTGACGTCTGGTACGTTTCGATATTATTTTAGATTTTCTTATTAATATAAACTGTAGCAGTATAAAAGTGACGTGAAACTATGTTGCATATAGCAAATGAAGACAAGATTGTAAAATATAAACTTTAAGAGTGCAGTGCTTAACAAATATTTAACAGCTTTTTTGACAATAACACCACTATACAAGGATCAGAACACTTTGATAAAGTAACCAAGAATACTTCCCTATACTTGATGACATTGTTGATTCTGTAACTTTACAAGGAAAAGATGTTTGAAAATAGTTTATTGAAATTGTGTTAGAATTACGTTAAGCATTTTTTAAATACAGAATCCAATAACTAAGGGCATAAATAGTATGTAGTAAACAATTTATAGACATGCGTAAAAAATTGTAAAAAATTTTACATATGTAAACCTCCATGTATAAGTGTGATTTGATACGGAATTGTCTAGAAATTTATTTACAAACTTTTAAAACTTTTCCACAGTGGAAACTGCTTCAAAGTTTATTAATTTCTTTATATATGGATTGTTACTACAAATAGTAACGCGAACCATTACCGAAATGGAACATTGAAGTTTAAATTGGATTAATGATTAAATAAAAATAATGAAAAGAAGTTATTGAAGAAATCTTAATTGCAGGCAGAATTTTTAAAAATAACATATCAAATTTTAAAAATTCCAAAAACCACTTTTTAATTTTTATTTTCTTGCACTAATAACCGTATTCTATGTAAGAAAGTTTGCAATTTATGTTATGCTCTATCCGCCATGATAATCCACAAAGAATGTGTAAATGTAAAGAAATAACAATTACAAATTAAACGCCATGTAAGGAACTTCTCAAGCTTAAAGCAAATAAGGAATACCTGTGATATATTAACGCTCTTACACATATTATTTATACAAAACACATTCAGGTGTGTGCATAAGTGTGAAAATAGCAGTCATGTTGCGTGTTTCCCTAACTTTTCAAACCATTATATAAGACTTATTTTATTGTGTGATGTACATTTTAAATATAACTTTTTCTAATTAATTGTCAAATTAAAATTACTTTAGCTGCAATTATAACTTAGAATAACTTTGAAAAAATAAAGAAATAAACATATATTTATTGCCTCTAGCATATTAAGTCTAACGTGAAATTTTCCCTAAGCTGCGCTAACTAGATACGTACGAGTATTACATTTTGTAAGTGGACAATAGGTTACGCAAGTTTTACATGTTCGACACCCGTTATAACGCTGTCTCTATTCATAAATATTTAAAGTGGCTATAGCAGAGTACAGGAGACATAAAGCAGTATTATATATTGCAATCGACCACCAAATAATCCCTCAGCCTGATTACAATACGTAAATATTATCAATGCAACGACATTTCGCACACAGATGCGCATCAAGTTCTATTCAATAAAGATCTCATTTATATGCTAGTGATTACTCTATGCTGAAATATTATTTGGAGAAGCTATGGTATATTAATTCGTATTCAATGTAGTTTTACGTGGATTGAAATATTTATGAATTATTTATATGGGTAGGATTTGGGACAGACCTAACATTATTAGGTCTATACCAAATCCTTCTCTCACTCTACCCTAACCTTATTCTTCCTTCTCTGTGTAGTTTTGCGATGGATCGGTGAATTAAGGAAAAAATAATAAGAAATATATGTTACAAAAGCCGTGAAGTATTTGTCGGGCTTTCTCTTTGATTACTTGGAAACAAAAATAACAATTTATAATTTACAACTACATTATAACAGAACCAAAGGCTTAAAAGTAATTGCAAAATTGTTCATCAAAGTGTTAACTTAGGAAATAAAAATGTAACTTATAATTATCAGTGTATCATCAGACAAAGACGAACTACATTTAAGGGTATTTCATGCTTAGTACGGTCTAAAGTAATATGTTAAAATAATTATCTTGAAAATATCAACTTTAACCAATAAGAATATATCCTCTATAATCTTACAAAGGAAAAGGTATCTTTTTATACATTTTTCCATAAAAAAATAGGGTTTTAAACAGGTTTTCACGTACATCATATGTGGAGTACTTGGTAAAAACAATTGTGCGTCATAAAAAGGAATATAAGTTCTGTCGAATTTCCAGCATATTTCTTCAAATAAAAATAATACTTTACTAAATTTTTTTTTTTTTGAAATCTTGATTTAGCTTTCTTCGAAACAGAAATTAAAGACATATCGATAAAAAATATTAACCAGAATATATTTCAATAGTTAAAAATATTTTGTAGAAAGTTTAGAGGAGGCGAATGAGTTTTATTTTATTTCATATGTCTTGTAGGATATTAATTAAAATATAAAGATTCAAGAACTCCTTATAAAATATTGAAAATTTATATCAATGTTTCAAAATCTCTAATTTTTGAGAAATTCCCATTATTTTGATATCTATGAAAGCTTATTATTTTATGGAAAGTTTAGAAGAAATCTTATGTATGTAATTAATTATTGATATACACCTATTTAGGTACGGGACCTTCATTAACGCATTTAATCGTATTTAACAGTTTTTATATTCACTAGATAATATGGCAATCTTGAGATGATTTGTTTATGTAGATAGCACAACGACGTTATTTTCGCAAATATTATAAAAAAATTAAAACGCATGACGTTTTAATAATTTACATGTTTTTTTTTCAGATATCCTATATAATTTATTGATAAAGTATAAGTGATATATATGTTTTTGTTCTAATCTGTTTTTTTTTGTATTAATATGTTTTTTTATGCATAAATATGTTTTTTTTTTCAATAATCCTTATATGCAATATTCCATTATTTTATCTTCAGATACGTTTTGAGATCTTTTACCATTTTCTACCCTTATTTCTTTTATTCGTGGATTGTTTTCTTGTTTCTGATTGCCTGTACGTTTAACTCGAAAAATAACTTTAATTTCATCATAACTTCTTCAAACTTCACTTTCGTTGACAAAACATTGCCACAATTTTTTTTTCTGTTTTTTTTTTATCATATAGACATTTTCATTATTTGTTTGAATCATCTAAACCCTTTTTATGTTAAAATCAATATTTAATCCGTTAGATAGATTAACATAATGAGGAACCGATTTTCATATTATTACCGTAATTTCTAACCTTTCCAAAACACAAGAAAAGTTTACGACGCCGCTTATGATTATATATGGTTGCTGGTGACGTTCTCCAACGCATATATAAGTTCAAACGTCGCTGACTATATATATGTGTCTGTGTGTGTGTGCGTACATGCGATCTTGTGTGCGTAGGTGTGTGCATGTGCATATTTATATATATATAAATAAATATATATATATATATATATATATATATATATATGTATGTATATATATATATATATATAAATAAATATATATATATATATATATATATATATTTATATATATATATATATATATATATATATATATATATATACATACATACATACATACATACATATACAAAATGGGATTGTGACTCTCAATGTACAAGGAACGATAAGGAACTTTGTTTTTTTTAAACTAATATATATATTATGATTCGAGTTTTAAAACTAAATCAAATATTTGAAAACAAATCTTTGCGTAGATTTGAAACGATATAAAATACATAGATATATTAAAACTTTAAGATTGGAATGACTGTACATTGAATTTAGTTACAAACAGTTTATTGTGGAGCCCTCCACATAATAAAAGTAACAGAACAAAAATATGCTTTATGGAATGTTTGTCTGTTTATTGGTTTGTTTGAAAATGCATCACCTAAAAGCTAATTAGCTAATTAAGATGGAGTTTTTTGAAAAAGATAGCGGTTGACCTAAAGTAATATCAGTCGTTTATTTAAATTAAATCGGTCAAAAAAATGTGTATAATTTTCAATTTTTTTTATCATTACATTAGTATAACAGCAACAAAAAGTGCATAGCTTCTCAAGGTATTGTAGTTATATAAATGTATAGCATATACACGTATACCAATAGAAGACAACTAGTGTTTTCTATTGGTATACGTGTATACCAATAGAAGAGTAACTTAAATGGTGTAATGAAACTTTTCATTCGGACAGACATTAGCCAAATGAGAGTAGCCCAGAGATGAGGTGTGGAGTGGTGCGGGAAGGGCATCTGCTTAAGTTACTAATCTAAACGCGGGCTGACCCATTATGAAAACGTGATATTACCCAATCCAAAATGTCTCAACCAAACCGAATATAGCGCAACCCAACATAACCCAGCCAAACCAAAAGTGAACAATACAACATAATATAACCCAACATAACCCAACTAAACCAAATGTAACTCAATTCCACATAAACGATTCAAACACAGCTAACGCAATATAACTCGAAGAGACTCTAACAAAACTCAGGTTGGGTACACTACAGAAGGCAACATAATTCGACCCAGCATAATCCAACCCAACATTATCCAACACAACCCAACCCAGTATAATTCAATCAAATATAATACAATCCAATATGATTCAACCCAACATAACCCAATTTAACCCAACATAACCTAACTCATCCCAACATAACATAACCAAACTCATCCGATTTTAACCCAACCCAACTCAATATAACTCAACCAATATACATAGATATATTAATACTTCAACCCAACCCAAGAAAACCGAATCCAACTTAAACTCACACAACCCAACTTAAACCAGTCCAACCCAACATTACCCAATATAACTCAATACAATCCAACATAATTCAAAATAAGCTAATCCAATCAAATTTAACCCAATCCAATTCAACATAATCCGACGTAACGAAACAAAACCTAACATAACACAATCTAAAATAATGTGATAATATCAACTCAATCTAACCCAACTCAACAAAATAATTCGACAAAAAACGACCATCTGTACAATTTACGTGTGTTCACATTGAAAATATTTACGAAAATGATATATTAGGTTGCAAAATACTAGCAACAGAATACAAAAACAATGTTTTTTTTTAAATTTTGTCCATTTTTCTGTTTATTAAACAAGCATCACGTAAAAGCAAATATACCAACAAAGATGAAGTTTTTAGATAAAGTATAAAAACATAAGGCTTAACTTAAAGTAAAATAAATTTTTCATTTCATCGGAAACGGTTTTAAACAAATATATAAGGGTATTTATGTAGATCATTAGAAAGCACTACGTATGTTTTAAATCGCGTAATGACATTTATTTTAGAATATTCATTGGCGAAATGGGCGTGGCTAGAAGTGAAATGTGGAATGGTGCAGGAGTTAATTTATTTATTTTGTAGATTTCATTTATTTAGACCGTAATTTTGTGTAATTTATTATTTTGTAGGTTAGGCTGCATAAATTTATTCAAAACAAACTTTATTCTGTATTTGTATAATAAAACTCTAGATTTTGTCAGCCTGGATATTAAAGATACTTACGAAAAAATGATTCAGTGAAACATGGCAAAAATAATACATATTAAAAATATTATCTTGGAATTTTTGTATTGTATTTATTTATGCACGCACCACGTAAAAAACTAGTGCATCAATGCGGATGGTGAGTACTGGAAAATATAAAAATCAATTACAATAGTTTTATTTCTTCACAATTGGTTCACTTCATGAAAAATAATTTACGTTGAATCAGTAAAGTAACACCAAAGAAGTGCCTTGTTACCAGGCGTGTAGTAATTACAGAAATGTGTAATGTTTATATGTACATCAACACATGGGGTTATAAATATTTTAATTCAGGCAATAAAGTTTTTCTTCCCAAACAGGTATTGGTGAACTGAGAATTTACAGAAATGAAATGTGGAGTGATGGGGGAGAGGTAGGTTCTCGAGTAAGCAACCCGAATTCGGGTAGACGTCTTTGTCAGCTGTTTTCAACATATAACGTTTTTTGATATTGTATGTATTCTCTGTAACCTTATACTACATTTCTTCAATTTGTTTAAAATTTCAATCTATTGTGAATATTTTAAATTTGATTACTTTGGTGGTTTGGTTTGATTCACATTCATATTTTGATTTGTATATATATCAAACCAGTTTATAATTCTATTCGTATAAATATCGATTTACACCTAGGCATGTAACTTCAGTAAATACATTAATTTATAGATAATTAAAAATTCGACAAATGCATAAACTCACAGAAGTGATTTTTTCAAAATGTTTGCGTTTATACTCCAAATATAAAATTTTCTAAGAATTTTTCCGATACGTGCAATTACTGTGTCACTGTATTAATAACTTCATTATTCATAAACCAATAAACTCTGGAGATGATGTATTCAACCTGAAATAGGAAAGTTATGCTATTATTTATTTATTTACATGGAGATAATGTATTCAACTTTATATAGGAAAGTTATACTATTATCTAGTTATATATCACTTATCGACTTGTGGTAGACTATAATGGCGTCGCAACATATTGTACTTACGTACCGTCATGATTACTTTTTATTTCACAAGATCCTGGATAGTGAGCAGCCTCTCGTTGATTATCTTTCATATTATGGTGGAGATCAACGAAAGAATGTTCATGCGATAAATTACATGAGCACGGTTCCAAAATTATGCATGTATTTAAAATATTTCCATATGCTACACGAATAAAATGTAAAAGTGATTACACAAAGAAAATAATTATAACGTATGTTTTCATAATTTTTTTCAATTTATTTTTAACTTTAGTCTGTACTTTATGCTCTTAAACAAAATTTATAATACTGATATTATTTACCAATTAACTCCGTTATTTCGTATCGTGCCGATATGTGAAAGTGAACTTGAAAGAGTTGAAATGACCATACTTATTAATTAAAGATTTTTCCCATTCATGATTATGGTGACATAAAGTCTAAACTCACAACATTAAAAATGTTTCGTGTCAAGATCTTAATCATATTGTATTATTTTGTTAGATATATATATATATATATATATATATATATATATATATATATATATATATATATATATATATAAACAAATAAACTTCAAAATAGCCTTTTATTCGAATGTGTGTAAATTGGATATATAACAATATCTATGAAAAATACATACTAAACCCGACCGAGTCGAGATAAAACCAAAGTAATCCCAAACCCAAAGATCTCTTGAAATAGTACAAACAAATTAATTTAATTTTAATAGTTCCCACCAAAAGCAAAATTACTTTCCAAATGGGGCTGAAAAATTTGAAATCGAATAGGTTTAAAAGGTAGAAACTGGGAGGCTATGACAGAGAGACAGATGTGCATAACTTATCAAATATTAGTTATTTTATTACGTAATTCTAAAAAAATGTATTTATTATTTTAGCATTGTTAAGAC
Source organism: Druceiella hillmani (assembly GCA_039881145.1). Classification (NCBI taxonomy): domain Eukaryota; kingdom Metazoa; phylum Arthropoda; class Insecta; order Lepidoptera; family Hepialidae; genus Druceiella; species Druceiella hillmani. The sequence continues at coordinate 1,683,000 of JAYKKI010000018.1, read as the reverse complement.
AAGTAAATATGACTACCTTTGATATACGATCAAAGTTAAAAAAAATTAACATACTGTATTTAATGGCACGTGAAGTTGTGATCCCATTAGATAAACATGGAGGTGAGCCTATTACTTGTTGATACATGGATATAAATAAATATAATTACAATACTGAATATTAACTTTGTTATTTTGGTCATGAGAACATTAAAAACTTTTACATTTACAATATCGCAACTATCCTATCTATGAAATATGTTTTAAAGCTAATGGAAGTTTGAAAGCCTCGTCCAGAAATAATGTTTCTTAAACTTTTGTTTCTTATTACTGTTATTTTTAATGCTTTGTCTTTGCACATTTGAATTCATTCTTTACATTATAATTTTTCAAATGATTGCTTTTTAATGATTGATTAAGGATCGCTCCAATTTTGAATTTAAAAAAAAATATTATGTCTGCGCGGAGCTCACACTACGAAGGCTCTCTGTACATTAAGCACATAAATAATTTAATCGTACATAGTTTTATATTAAAATATTTACAAGTATTAAAATGCATTTTTTACCATGTAAATACTTTTTTCTCTTTTTAAATTATGAAACTTTCACAGGTCTAAAGTATCGTAAATTTGTTAAAAATTATGAGACTTAGAATCCCTGTTGAAGTTTTTCGGTACACGTTAAGTAATTTTTTAATAATTTTTTTTCTCTATTTCGACTATAGTAGTTTCTGGGGTGCAAAAGGGGAATTTTAGATTGTGGACGTTTTCAACAATATATGTAAGACTACATTCTGTGTTTTATTGTATTATATATAAATAACTAGAAATAGATGCTTACAAACCATTTCACATACTAGAATTGTCTTCCTTAAAATTCTAGGAAATCGCTTTAGTATCCTTAATAATTTCTTTGTTCACATCGCACATCATAAAATTATTAAAATAAAAAATACGTGTTTTTGCATTACTTCAGCTGCTTCCTCCACAATTTCTACATGAATATTTTTGAGTGTTTACTGTGTGCCAAATTTTTTGCGTCAAAAAAAATTCTAGGAAAAACACACGAATGAATGAACTGACGAACGAAGATATAAGTAATTTTAAAGGGCATTCATTTTCTTTCCTTTTAAAGTTCAGAGTCGTCAATACATAATAAAAAAATAAGATGATTTTTCGAATTGTCTTCTTACGCATTATATTAAAGTAAAATCTAATATTTAAAATGTTCACGTTTTACATTTTAGGAATATTAACAATAATTCTACATTTTTTATTGCTCATTTTGATGATTATAAACCCGAAATGCATTTTATAGAAACCTAGTGCCCCTTTAAAATACATTTCATTTTAATATAATTTTTAGGATAATATTTTAATATAATTTATATAAATGAACAACCTGATAACAATTACTGTTTTCTGTACTTAAATTTCCAAATTATGACATGACACAATCTCCGAAGCCTTTTTCAAAACTTATTCTTTTTAAATAAAAACGTAGTATATATTATATCTAAAAACTTGGACTCTATATAATATTATCACTGTATATATCTATGGATGTATCCCATTATGAAATGAGGACAATAAAGGTAAGTGGTGCTGTAACAATCAACAATAGTATTATACGCACTTCTGAATTCCATTATGATAATAAAGGCAACGATGACCAGCAAAATTATATAACTAATAAGACTAAATATAGATCATGTTGGGGATGGTAAATGAAATTTTATGAAATAAATAATTTAACCAAATCGAGGGTTGGGTTTGATGTTGTCATGTGTTCTTTATATAGAAAGAGAACAAGTGCCTTTCAGACAAATTGTATGAATTGAAAGATTTTTTAATAATTCATAGATAAACGTATAGTTATAGAGGCAGAGAATACATATATGAGGACAAGGAGAAGGAGACAATTTTACATTTTACATATATATATATATATATATATATATATATATATATATATATATGTATATATATATATATATATATATATATATATATATTTACCGGCTCTCTGAACTCATACAAAAGTAATAGTGGTTATACGCAGTCGAAAAGGTATATGTTATTGTTTGAAAACAAATTCTGATCGCCTGGAATTGGGTCAAGATGACTTGAAGTAAATTAATTTGATAGACGTTACCGGTAGAGTTAAAATGAAAATAAATATAATTGCACATGTTATTTTATATTACTATTGTAAAAATATGAACATTTCACTGGCGCGCAGCAAATTTATTGGAGATGATATCGGTAACAATTTATATGGGTACCACGTAAGCAGCTCAGAGGGAAGTGGTGTTAGCAAGGAAGGGAAAGATAATTGTCTGTTTCACTCTTGATCATTTTAACTATACATGCGTGAATAAGGGATAAACTGACTGAAGAATTATTTGAATTTCAAATTATTTTTATTTCGTATGGAGAAGTTATAAAATGTATAATTATCGCTGTCCATTGTGAAAATCGCCGCACCTTTCCCGTTAGTGGAACATGCTATGTATAATATGCCTCTTTATATGTATTAGCTCGATCATTGCGTGTGCATACTTTTGTTATAATACACCGAAATATTTGTCAATCAGCGATAAAAATTGAAAAGGATATTATAGGCCTCAACTTTAATCAAACATTTACATTGATGGAAAAAAAATTGAAGCACTCGCTGGATTTTTAGAAAATATGGAACGCTTGCTCATACTATCAAACGCATTGTACTAAATCTCTCATTCGTTCGCCTGTTTCAAGGTTGTATACTCGGCGTAAGTAATCTACAATACAGTCACAATGAATAATATTTGTTTTATTAAATCAGTAACTTTATTAAGGTTTAATTTAAATCAATGACTTCATTAACTTATATTAAGGTTCATTGGAACCCAACTTTTTTACTATTAAAAACTTGCGTACCGAATTCAACCTCTTTGTACAATTTAATCCTTGTTTGAAGTGAAATGCATTATAATACACTACTAAAATTTGCATGTTTTTCTAAGACTTTGTAGAAGAAAAATTGAAACCTTACAAATTTACTTGTAATTATTGCGGTCGGACAGATATTTTTGCGAGCTGGTTAGACACAGTTCATCCATACTCTTTAAGTGTCCGGCGCTAATTGAATTAATTAACGTATCTGTCTGGGTTTTACGTGAGCAGGAGAGAGGGTTCTGTAAGGGGATTATTTTTTGTCGTTGATGTACAGCTAATTATAGCGTACGATTATAAATTCCTTTATTTATCAAGTCAATATTCGCTATAATTGGAAAAAAATTGTTTTTATTAATATATGATTTAAATAGCTCCTTAAAATTTGATCACTAATCAAAATTTAACCTTGTATATAGGCTGTCTTATTTTTTTTTAACTATTTTGCTCAAATTCTACGCAATTTGTTTTTCTTATTTTATTTATTTTTTTTTTCCTATTTACATTTTTGAAGAAATATAATCAAATAACCGATTGGCTTAACCCATAAAAATTCACGTATAACTGAGAGATACAGATATTTGGTAGTGCTAAATTTGATACATTTTTTCACAATTTCAACCATATATACGTATGTGTACTTAATATTATCAATACTGGTAAGATATAAATTGATTAAATAGTAATAATGTAAAGGAGTCTCTTGTGTATTATTTCTTCGCATATTATTAGCTGTTTGAAAATATTTTCAGTAACATAGAGTAACTCATTAAGCAATGAAAAAATGGTATTTCAATGGGACAACCGTTGACGTAAATTCAATTCGGCTTATAAAAAATTAACAAATTTCATAACATACTCAATTTTAATCTTTAACCAGATTATTTTGAAATTTCGGACGCTATCTACTTAATTTACTAAGGATGTAAAGTTAATCAAAAAGTTGGGACCTTTATTGCCCATCTAGGTAATTCAACATGTCATCATCAATTACTTAAATACTTTGATAAAGTCACACTTGTTTTTAATTACTTCAGTTTGTATTTAATATTTTATTCATAAAAATGGAATGAGATATAAAAGAAATCTATTTATTATAATCATCTTATTTGTTGCTCAGAAATCTATAAATCAGCTTGTTATACCAATTTAAAACTACTTGTGAAGTCTAAAATTACGACAAAATATGAAATAATAATGCTTGAGAAATGGGCATACAAGCTTGCAGTAATATAAGTCATTATCAAATCAATATTCGTAATTCTCCTACGGTAAAGAGATTATTTTGTAATGCATTACGCTTTCGATTTCACTTTTATTTATATTAAATTTAGTGTTGGGGAAACTTTAGTAGCATTGGAAAACTTAATAGATATTCAACTATTGAAGTAGGAATTAAGTAAAGAGTTGATTGTTATTTGGGTCATGAATATTAAAGTTATATCAAATAATATATTTTAAACAGGTAGCTGAATTGTTATCCTCCATATATCCAAAGAAAACATGGACCATTTTAGTACAAATTAATTTTATACTCACACACCCATGAACAAGCAATCCAAACCCTAAACGACCTAATCCAACACATTGCAAACCAAAGCAAACCCAATCTACTGAAAATACTTCCTTACTGAAAATCACCAAAAGCAAATACAGCAAATACAGACATCCAGCCCAATCAATACCACCACAATTCAAAGAAACTCAACTTAACCCAACCCAACAAAAGCTAATAAAAAAAATCCATATTGATGGTTTGTAACCCAACCCAACCAAATGCTCAAGAAAACTCAACCCATGACAATCCGAAACAAGCTAAATTCAACTCACAAGTTAAAAAATTTTGAAACAAATTTTCCTTGACCATTCAACTGTTTTTAAATATTAATCTTGTAGGATGGCTACAAAAGTAGTATCCCTATCAAAATCCTAGGAAAATTGTAAACATACATAGAATTGTCAATCAGCAAAGAAAATTACCTTATCTTAATCAATTTTGAGCTACTTAAAATCTTCTCCGTTCGTTTTAGGACGAATGTATAGATAACCGCCGATTAGCTAATGTGAGCATTCTTTGCGTGATATCTTATATTCTTCACTCTGGTGGATTGTTTTAGTACAATTACCTACAAGTACGCACGCGCTTGCATGCGTCCGTGCGCACGTGCGTGCGTGTATGCCTGTGTGTATCAATTTAGTAATTGTGAGTAAGCCAAAATATTATGTTCTCAATAAGACAAATGACTAGATATCTGTTTTGTTACCACTTATCTCTCTGCAATGCAGTAAAGAAGTTATAGAGGTCTCTAAAAGAAACCAAAGGGCACGGACAATTGTGTAATGCGGGTATCGCTCACTGTATAGCCTGGGGTAATGCAGATTAGGCTGACAATATTAAAAACAAACGCTCTGTAATCTCTAGAATGGTATCGCCCTCACCTGATTCATCCAGCGAAAACAGGTGGCCTCTCATTCTTCCAAGCAATGTGGCTACTCATTACTACCAGAGCAGAGTTTCACTTTTATGAGTTGTAATTCAAAAGGCCGTGTGTGTCTAAATATTAATAATAATAGTGCTATAAATATGACCAAACGCGGCAAGTTTCACAAAAGATGCAATTATATAATAAAAAAATTAAATGTTTATTGAAAAAAATTCATAAAAACGCTATAGACTTGAATCATGTATGTACAGACAATTAATATGAAGATAAATTTACAAAAACCTTAATTAGAAAGAAATATTTAGGATAGGATAGGAATGTCACAGTAAAACACGATAGATTATACTTAAGTAGTCTTATTAATTCCAATATTTTTAATAGTTACTATTTGACCTTATCCAATGAACAGGTCCTCATTTATTTCCATTGCTAATCCTTTTATAACTTATGAACATTAACAGGCGTTAATTGTAGTATGTATCAACAATGCACGTAGCACTCTCTCGTGATAAAGAAAACTATCTTCTGATGGCTCAACCTAAAGTGTGTATTTAGATTTTAAAATTTTGTTATAAAGTTGAATCAAATATAATTATTTTACTTTGGTTTTTAAAATTGGAATAAGGGGCAAACTTTTGAATAATATATAAATTCAGGTAAGATTGGATGTGTATACATATATATGTATATATATATATATATATATATATATATATATATATATATATATATATATAAATTCATGTGTAATCAGAAATGTATCTATGTAAATAAAGAATAAGAATTGTTGTATGACTCCAATATAAATTGTGAAATGTACATGTAAAACGTAAACTTTACTAAAATTAGACACATACATGTAAATTTGGGATCGAAGTTAGTGTATAGATATAATATTATTCCAGCTTATCTAATAGTAGGAACCTACACAAAGTTTACTGAGCCAGTAACTTTAGAGCAAAAACATTCAATGTTTAAAAACCAAGAAAGCTACCAAAACGATATAACTTATGAACGTGCAAATTGTCAAACTACCAACGTAAAATAACAATTCTTGTGTTCATATTAAAAAAAGCCCAGAATTCGTTGTGTTCATATTAAAAAAGCCCAGAATTCGAAAGAATTTTGTAATAACGTGGCACGTTCTTTCGAAGACAAGGGCTATCGAGTTGCGTTAGATTGCTTAGAGATCTGTGTACGACAATTCTTGCGACCGACGTTTCGGATTTTATGTATCTTGTTGACCAAGATACATGAAATCTTGAACGTCAGTCTTATTGTAGACGACGAATGATTGGAAACAATGTTACTCTTGGGTCTACAGAAATCATAAGAACTGATGATCATAACAATAAAAAAATACAAAAACAATTCTCATAAAATACTTTGATGTTTTAACTGTATTAAATTCAGTCACATGAGAACACAATGTAAATCGGAGCAAAAACCAAGGAACTTAAAAACAATGAAAGATCGCTATTGCTTTCACCGTCTCGGTTAACGATGTGGAGACATGGTACATAGACTCGGATAGTTCCATGCACATGACAAAGCACAATTGCATTTCCACAAGAACACGAAAAGTAACATAACTTACGGCCAAGACAGCGTTGCCTATCAAGACGATGAAAGTGGCAGTTGACAAACTACTTTTGGTGAAGAGCTCTGGTCAATTGAAACTGGATGTCTGTAATGATAAAGTTAGTACAATAAGGTCATGATTAAAAATGTGTTATATGTTCTAACTAGATCTGTAAACAGACTTATTTTAGGTTAACCAAATCATTAAAAGTGATAGTCAAGTGAAGTTAACAATAAAGGTTTCTTAAAATCTAACATAAACCACGAAATTTCAGCTAATGAATTTATTTGATCAGCAAAATGTTAAAAATGACATATCAGGATGTGACTAATTGAGAAGAAGGGTGAAAATATATAGTAATGTTTCATTACCTTTTAGTTTATAGTGGAGGGCATATAAACGAACAGTAATTCCATAACCGCATTTCTTTTACTTATTCTACTCGATAACCACAAGACTTGTACTGACCATTTTTCCTGATTCTTCATTTAGGAATATCTCTACCGTCATTCACGCGGCTCCAATATAATATAATAACGAAAATACCTGAGATGAAATAAATTAAAAAAGTAAATATTTTGAATATAAATAATACGAAAAATATAACTCTCATAATATACTTATTTATATTATTGAAAAAAGATAAAGAAATCAAAATTCATATTGAAAAGAGTATGAAAATAATAGATTTCCTTGGTTTCAAAAATGTTGTTTCTTTTTCCTTTTGAACATATTAGCGATAACTCTATTTAATTGGATGACAACTAACCTGCTTTAAGGCCATATATATAAAATTTTAACTGGTTCCAATGACAATTCATTTTTACTGAGATCGATGTTTTTGAAAAAAACAAAAATTTTATTTAAGCCATCCAACTATTAATATTCGATTCCGATGCTCGCTGACTGCTTAACTCATCATTAGAAGTATTGCCTTATTTCAACTATTCAATCTATGTGGCATAGTATATAGGTGAGCAAGAACTTGAACTCTATAAAAATTTGAAATTCTTCCTGAATAAGTTGCAGATTATGCAAAATAGTTTGTCGCCATATATAGTAAAACGATTTTGTTAAATATCAGTTTTAATAATGAGAACATAAATGTATAATTTATGTATTAAAAAATTTTATTTAATTATCTGGTGCAGTTTGATGTATTTTAGTGTTTATTTTTGCGCATATAATTACATTTTCGTTACTAAGCTAGACAAAAGTTAAAATTCTAACTGAATTAATTCTAAACTAAACTCTAATCAAGCTTTATTACCACTATTTAAAAGAAATACCATTTAAATAAACATTAAATTGCGTACAATTAATATATAATTTTGCCCATATTTAATTACGCTTTAAGGCCATGTTACAAAACACATACGAAATGGAAATGAAATAAATTGAAAGTGTCTCTAGAAGCAAGAATAATACTAAAAGATTACACATTTAAGTCAATTTAAGCTTTGTATCTCTAATCTCAGAATAAGATTCGAATTTAAGCATACATCTTAAATAGAAAGCAACCCCGGATAATATCACAGAAGAAATTAATATTTCAACAAAAATATTATACATATGAGTAGGAAAAGCTTTATAAATTTTATGTATTTTGTATTATTGTGTATACGTTGTTTACGTGCATCACGACCTGTATTAGAATATTTCCGGTGAGTCCAAGAACAAATTTTAACTAGCATAGTTTGAAAATAATATTAAGTTGGTAAATATGTTAATGAAGACTAATATAGTATTATGTCTGCCATGAATAGTTAATGATTTTAATTATATTTCCATTTCATGGAAAATATTGAAATATTATTTATGAAAAAGTATCCATAAATACAAATTTCTATTATGAATTTTGGAGATTACAATCTATATATTTAGGTACAGGATCCTAATCCTAATTTTAAATTATTATTAAAAAAAAGGAGTTGAAATGTATTGTTGACTAAAAAATAATTTCTGCAACCGTTTGTTGTTAGTGCAAAATTGTATGTAAATTCCTGTACATAGAGTGGCAGGGATTACCAAAAATTGCTATTCGATTTGATGCCTACAAACTAGGATAAGATATTGAGAATGGCATATTCAAACCTTTTCAGCTGCTATCAGTCAGCCATTTAAGAATTAATATATCGCAATCGACAGACCAAAATTTATTCTCCATCAGGCCTGATAGAGTTTCAATTTATTTGACATTATTGACAGTAATAAAAAATATTCATCCTATTGGTAATTTGCTGAAAATATTTAAAAATTGTATATTCAGAATATTATTTTGTATGCAAATATTTTAATAGTGTACCTAATTTTTTAAACTTTTATATATGCCTAAGTATACACGGTTAAACCTTTTTTTACGTTAAGAGTTTGCGAGTGTAAAATGTTTCTAGAGCAAGTCCTAAAATTAATTAAATGGAATGAATTAAAAATCATTTTCGAAAAACAATTCGGATATTAACAAATATTTATATTCCTTTATTATTGTTCATCTTTCTTTTAGGACTTTTCAATATTATAGTCGAATTTTGCTCCAATAATTTTTCTCCAATTCTTTTATATATCAGAAGAAACCTGGACAGGGATAAAAATAACATATTTTGGACAGCACTTTATATTAAAAAAACATTTTCATTTTTTTAATACATTATTTGCAGTTAAATACAAAATGATATCACTACGTCATGGCTATTATATAAATTTTAGTATGAAACTATTTGCTATGTTGTACCAATATTACGCTACTCCTTGGATGATTATTTATTAGCAACGCTTTTACATTTCACACAAAAATAATTTGTTTTTTAAACTGGTAGAGGAGATTGGTGAAAAAACTAAGGATTCTGATTAGTTTGCAGTGAAAATTCGTATTTATTTATTTTTAAGAAAAGTTATTCAATGTCATTCAAAAAATACCTTGAAATAACTTAATATATAAAAAGCAAAGCAAAATGAAAAAAAAATTAATTGAAAATGGCAGTCGAATTCAATACATCTTAAGATGTTATGAATTTATTTTACGGAGATGAAATAAGTATTAAAATCATTATTTTTATAGATAAAACGTAAATTATTTTAAAAATATCGAAGACATATCACATATTACCAAATACAATTACAACATTAAAAAACTCCTGAATTTTTTTCTGTATTTTAGAATGGGTATGATTAGCTATAACTTCCGTCTCTCTGTTTTGTATTTTTTTTATTAAATGACACTTCAATATTAAGGTACGTAGTTGTTATCGCTTGAGTAGTAGTTTGCGATGGTATTGCGCATTAATTCATTCTAAAAGTGATCTTGTAAGTCATGAAATATTCCCAATTTATAACAATAATACTTTAGCTCTGACGATATTCTACCCTTCTGATTTTTGATACGATCAGATGTTAATTAAATAGTTAATTTAAGACATAAAGACATGAAGTATAAATTAAAGACGATCTTCGAAAAAGTCAAGCAAGAAGCATATTTGTATTCTTATTCAAGTATGCACTATATACAAGAATATATCACTTAACAAACCAAAAAAAAATTATCTCGAGTATATTTTTCATAATTTTTTTTATTTATACTGTACATGGAATAACTGGAGAAAAAGAAATTTGACCTCCTAAATAAAAATTCCAGTTCTCTTTGATACTATGTACAGAAAACTTAAAAATATTTAACGATGATTTTAAGTGAGATCAATTGATAAACAAATGTAAAACTAGGTATAATGTAACGCATAAGATTTTGATATAATTTATGTTATTTTAAACTATATTAAACTAGCTGTTATTTTGTTATGAATCGTTATGTAACTTTAAATTTACTTTAAAATGTTTCCTGAGGAGACCTCAGTGTATATTTTAAGATCTTTCTTCCATTTGTTATTGTCATATGAAAAATCAGTTTAATATTTCAGTATACTTGCAATCCCTTGTTGATTGACAATAAAAATAATCAACATGGCAAGAAAAATAAAGTAATAAATAAATAATTATTTTATTTTTTTAAAACCCATTGAAAAATGTGTATCACGATAGTATATCGTTTGTAATTTTGTTAACTTGAACGTATGCTGTATATTTATACGTAGACTTGTTATTTTGTCTAACTGAAAAAAAATATTTAGAAGATGAGAATAAGTTATGAAAACTACCTATTTACTAAAAAAATTAATTATTGTAATAATGGCATTTCCGTGTAAAAGTATCCACGAGGCACCGCAATAAAAAGATAATAAGGAGTAAGCCAGGCAGTAAGGAATAAGCCCCGGAGTAAGTCAGATATAGCTTTTTTGCGTTAGGTCATCTCCATGAGTCGAATGGTTACAGTTTTATTTTATTAACCGTAAATGCATTTCCTAAACACTGTTTAATAAAAGCATCATATGAACAGGACGCAGATTGAGTGAAACGAGTTTTCACTATTACTATTTTTTTGTTTAATACTCTAAAGCTAATATATACTGATCAAAGTTTTATGTTTGAAAACGTAGTTTTTCAAGAACGAGTTTCGGTGTCAAAGGCAATTCATTTTACTTATGAAAACATGTCATATTATGAAAACTGACAAACTATATGATATTGTATAACTGTCCTAAATTTGCATCAAATTGAAGTGAAGAATAATAATGCCAAATGGTCTGTAGTTTTGTGGAAACAGCTAATACTTAACATAACCAAAGATAAACCAACCCAAGCGTCGCCACTCCAACTTCCCATTGGGATCCACGCAGCGGCACTGATAACAAGATCATTTCAGGTTAGTGGCATCGAAAGAGTCACAACTCAAACGCGTTGCTCACATAACATTCACAAGACAGAGTGTCTAAACTGTTGAAGAGATCAAGAAAAATAAGATGCTTTAGTAAGTAGAGGGAATAAGTAGTTACAAAAAATTACTATTAATATTCGTGTATTTGTTATAAAAAGTTTACAGATAACTTGTAAATTGAAACCACCATGCGAGGCTCTTGCTGCATAGAGAAGGTGCTACTCCTCGATCGTTATGAACTACGGTTACGGGCTGGGTCCTGTGGCAGTCAGGCCGCCACCAAAAACATGATTCCATGGCAAGTCTAGTGGATGTCTGACATTTTGGTAGGATGTTTTTTGAAAGTTAATTTTATTTAGTTTAAAAGTTAGAATATCGATATGCAAACTTTGGTTCTCTATTACTAGGGTATATTAATGTGCAAAACAGACTTTCGGTCTCTACCATGATGGTAAACTAACTGTTAGGCTTTACTCTGTTCCTTAGAATACGGTGTAACAAGCGTACTTTGGGCCTATGTCACAAAAGTATATTACATGTGTTTACTGATAACAAACTTTGGGCCTCAATTACAAGGGTGAGCAAATTATGTACCAAACTAATAACCCTGTTTTTGTAAAATATCGTATGACAAGTAAAGTTTGGGCCTCTGTTACGAGAGTATGCTAAATATATTGAGTTTGACATACAAATATTGGTCCTCTTATCATGAGGATAAACACACTAAAGTCCTTGCTACCCTATTTATAACTACTAGTGGTCACCTGGTAGCCGAAATTCGACCGAAATTCATTATGTATTTAATTTTGAACCTTATTTATTTTCTTTTGGCAAAAAGTCAATTGAAATTACTCCTAAAAAAATTTTCTCTTGCAATGAATGTATATAAGCAAACTGATATATTTATCTTTTTGAAACAGGTGTATATTGATCAAGCTGTATTTCAATAATATATAAAGCACAGATATCGATTACACAAAATATAAAATAAATTCTATTTTGCCTTGACATACGCTCCATAGGCTATTAAAAAAGGAATATTTGAAATGACACAAAATTCACAGCTCGAAACTCATTCAGTCAATCGGACATTTTTAAATTCTTTGGCAAAAATCTTTACTTTGTGCGAGTGTTTGACCACAGAATATTATGTGTTTGACATTGACATTATGGACGTTAACAAAGAATCTTTTCTTATTAAACGTAAAAAATGAATCTTTTAATGTATTTTCAATAAATAATATAATGTGATTGTAACACATATTTAAGTTATATTTTAAGCGCATTACAAAAAAATAACGATAGTAAAATTTTGCGAATGAACAAAATAGACGGAATGAAGTTTCTCACTGCGCAAGAAAAATCTATAGGGAATAAACAGGATGAAGTTGTTCACTATATATATATTTACATAGTTTATTTGACTAATAAGTGGTCAATAAGCGAATTATCTGCCAAACATTCAAAATAAGTTTACCTTTTGAAATAATCTTATAAATTTAGTCATTATGATATAAGAAACGCTCATTTTATAAAAGTTACATCTACATTCGGACCAAAACCGTAGGGACAACTGACGAAATATATACATTTTTTTTAAATATATATGTTTCTATAATATTTTTTTAAATTCCTATTGTACCGCCGTAACAATTTAAATCAAAATGTTTAGAATACGTTCTAGTAGCGTGTAGTTTTCGTTCACTGGCATTTTATCTATTTACCTTCTAACATACTTGAATAACCTTGCTTGTATACGTACTGAAAGCTAATTTTATTCGAGAATATCGCTCAACTTAGTACAATTTTCTATAAATAAACCTTATGTAACTTCCTCTTTAACACTTACGATGCCAATTTGAACGTTAACGCGCAGGTACGTACATACGTAATTCTGTTTACCTCAAATTACGCCTGGCGCCAAGCGTGCGAGCGGACGCGAACTTTCATTCATTATTGTCTGATTGTACGAATATCGAATGGCCTTAAACACCTGACACGCCCGATGCGTAAATATCACATAAGTAAAGATATTTCGCTTACAGTGACTCTGCGTATTTGAAGGAGGTAGGGATTCAGTGTACATGATTTTGTGTAATACCTGAAGATGCAATGCCAATTGATAACATTTGAAAAACGGTATGACGAGTATATAATTCAAGGCCGTCGTAGTGAGTAAGGAAGTAGATATTGTATTGTAAAAAATATTGCAGAAAAAATGTGGAAAATAATTTTGTTTGCCTGACTAAAAGCAGAAATGTTTGGTGTCACACAGCTCGCACATGTAAGATTAGCTTATATATTCACCGTGGGATTAGTGAAAAGTTTCATTGATTATTTCTGTGAGTATATATATATACATATATATATATATATATATATATATATATATATATATATATATATGCGTGTGTGTAAGTGTGTGCGTGCGTGCGTGTATGCGTGCATGCGTTCGTGCGTACGTGCAGGCGTGTGTGTTTGAGTATGTGTGTGTGTGTGTGTGTGTGTGCATGAGCGTGTGAGTGCGTGCGTGCGTAAGTACGTGCGTGCGTGCGTGCGTAAGTACGTGCCTGCGTGCATAAGTACGTGCGTGCATGCGTAAGTATGAGCGTGCGTGCGTGCCTGCGTTCGTGCGGGGTGCGTGTTTGTGTGTGTGTGTGTTTAAAATATTTCAAAATTAGATATTTTTACATTACCTATGATTACATTTCATTTCTTTTAAAAAAAATATTGAACTTTGAACCAATTTAGACATAACATTCAGTATCAAAATAGAAATAAATAAATTTGTTACAAACGAAACTTTTTAAATTGCATTGAAAATTTGATATTACATCGAAATATCGACAAATAATAAAAAAAAATTAATAAGAATTAATTGTTTTGGAGTCATTGAAAAGTTCAGACAAAAATATACAGGCAGATATAATAAGGAATCCCAACGTAATATTCTTCTGGATTGTTTTTTTTTATTTACTTATTTCTACTTGGATTTGGCAGCAGTTTCAATTATCATTATCATTTTCAAGTTTCATTAACGTTTTTAATTTATCAATACTTCATAAAAAAATTGTCTTTTGGAGTTTCTACTTATTTTAATTTCTAGTGATTTGTTGAACCTTACATTTGTTTACGCATCCCAAAATGGGATATTGTTTAAAAAAAAAGGGAAATAATGTTAGGCAGCATGAACAAAAAAAATTTCACTAATTTGCGATTTTACGAACATCTTCGCATGTAAAGGAAGCGTAGAGATATTGGTGACCACCTCAGCTTGCACGAACATTTACTATTAAAAATGCTCTTTTTACAAGTAACGTCATGGATCGAGGTGCTTCATTGGCATAAACCAGTATGCTACTGTTATAATCTGATATAGCTTGTACTGTTTCAAATAAGATCCTGAAATATTGACTAATTCCATCATACGTTGATGACTACTGTTATCCCTATTACACGTTGAAAATGTCTATATCGGGAGTGTTTAATCGAATTTTTGTGATATTCACCCTTGAGTTAAACATTTCTGGAAAAAGTCACTCAAATTTAAATAATTTGAAAAAAAAACATTTTTAAAGCAACCATTTTTTGAACAATCAAATGTAGCAAATTTAGTCTTATTTTGATACCAAGTCTATCTCAAGAAGTAAAAAAGGAAAGGTAAAAAAGGAAACTAAAATAGCTAACAGTATATGTGAGAAATAAAATTTAATTTGTCAGTAGTTTTACAGAAAAATTATATATCCTTAAATATGTACCATTAATAACAACATTAATAATAATTACTTAGTTTTATAGCCTTAATTGAGATGCAATATTAAACTCGGTGTGGGTAATCACACATAGCGGTGAGCGGTGCGGCTCCTCAGTGGACGTTTTGGCTGGGCCCTTGCCTAGTAGGCGATGCGCGGGTGATATTCATTTACTTTTTATTTATGATTTCATAAGTGCTCTTTGCTCTACCTTCCAGTAGAATAAACTTAATTGCTTAACACCGACAGAGGTTCGCTATTCAGATACCTCATCTACTTGGGCCTGTGTTTGCTGGAGCCCCCTCTGGGCAGCAATCTGTTGAGGGGTTTTTGGTCCGCCTACTGGACCATCACCCTCACCAGTGGGAGCCAATCTACCTTTGGCAGCCCAGGAATGAAGGCGTGGAGTGCCTTAACCTAACCTAACCTAACCTATTTATAAGAAAGAGAAGCTCGTCGCTGGGGAGTATACCTCAGGCAGCGACCGTAAATACAATGCTACAGAATAAAGATCCGGACGGGCTAACGCTCGAACCACCAGACTGGCAAAGAGTCCCTGTAGACAGAAATCAGAAGCGAAAAACACAGAAACTCCAGTCGACTTCGTCAGAAAGAACCACAACAAGCAATAGATTTAGCGGATTACCTCTTGATCCCAAAGAAGTTGCGAAAAAGCCAAGAGAAAAACGGCCTAGTAAACCACCACCCATTATATTATACGGCATCGAAGACGTTAATAAGCTGGTAGAATTATTACAGACCACAGCAGACAAGAATAGTTTGAAAATAAAAATTGTCAACAGAAACCAACTGAGAATAAATTGTGTAGACACAGCAATATACAAAAACTTAATTACACTAGTTCGAAATAAAAGACTCATAGGATATACTTTTAACCTGAAAGACCAACGTTGCCATAGAATAGTTATAAAAAACCTACGCTACACAACTCCACATAGTGCAATCGTTGAAGCAATTGAAGAGACTGGAAACAAAGTCTATTGTGAAATTATAAACTCAAAATATGGACCAGATAAAAAACCAACATCTACATTCTTTGTCAACATTGAACCTGGAGCTAACAATGCAACAGTGAAAGATATTAAAAATATCTACCACCAGTCTGTAACAATTGAAGATCCAAAAAAGAGAACAACATTCCCTCAATGTCAAAGATGCCAACAATACGGCCACTCCAAGAACTATTGCATGAGACCCTACCAATGTGTAAAGTGTGCCCAGGGACACAAAACTGCAGACTGCCCAAAGAAGGACCATAAAACACCAGCACAATGCGCTCTTTGCCAAAGCGCACATCCGGCCAACAATAAAGGCTGCGAAGTCGATAAGGAGATCCTAGAAAGATGCATGGCAAGAAACCCAGTACTCAAGGGCAAAATACAGGAGGTGCCAACTAAAGCTTTTCCCTTAGTAACTCAATCACATCCTGGAGAAATGTAAGAACAACCATACTCTGACATATTGAAAAAGAAAAAAACTAATCCAACAACTGCAACTGGCATAAACATTAAAATAGAAGAGCTACTAATCAAACAAAAATTCGACATGATCTTACAACAGATGAGCACTCTTATGAGCCTCATAGTCACCCTTGTTGAAAAAATATCAAAATGACTTAGAACTCAAAACTGACTTAGAACTCTTTATAAACAATAACTTAATTAGGCACACTGTACAGATAAAAGTAAAATCAAAATCAAAGGATGCAATACCTACGTGACTAAACATCCATATGGAACGGGGCATGCAGGAACAGCCCTTGTAATAAGAAATTCCATCAAACATCAGGTGCTACCGGAGTATAGGACAAACCACATTCAGGCTACCACCGTTGCGGTGCAAGGTAACTGTGTTCAAGTGAACCTGTCGGCAATTTACTGCCCACCAAGGCACACAATTAGTGAAACAAAATTTGCAGAATACTTTTCAACATTGGGAGGAAGATTTATGGCTGGTGGTGACTGGAACGCCAAACATACATACTGGGGCTCAAGGCTAACAACAACTAGAGGCAGACAACTAAAATTATGCCTTGACGAAAATAACCTCAACTGTTTATCATCGGGTGAACCAACCTACTGGCCAACAGATCCAAATAAAAAACCCGATTTGCTGGACTTCTTCATAATAATGGGACTTTCAACAAATTACATGAAGGCCGAATCTTGTTTAGACAGTAGTTCTGACCACACCTGTCCTCCTAACTATTAGTACGTCTATCATTTGCTACGAGAGGCCTGATACTCTGTACAATAAACTCACTGATTGGGAAGGGTTCAGAGAATATAAATAATATAATAATAATATAATATAATAATGCATTGAATTGAAAGTCTCCTTGAAAACACCCGACGAGATAGATGACGCGACTCAACACTTTACTAACCTTATACAAAAAGCTTGCTGAGTTAACACTCCTCTTAAAAAAGAAAAAGGTTACCAAGTTGTTGGGAACGTACCTCTTAAAATAAAACGTAAAATACTAGAGAACAGAAGATTGCGCAGGATATGACACCAAAGTAGATGTAAAAGTGACAATACTGCACTTAATAAAGCTATTATAGAGCTGAAAAATTCAATCGACACTTTAAATAATTCCACACTACAAAATCAGTTGGAAAACCTAACTGCCACAAAAACAACAGAAAACTCCCTCTGGAAGCTTACAAAGGCGTTAAATAGGCCAAAGCAATATAAATGCCCCATTAAAAGCCAAAATGGTTGGACTAAGACAAACAAAGAAAAAGCTAACATGTTTGCAAAACATCTGGCCGCCATCTTTACTCCTAATGAAGACAACAATGCGGAGTTCGAAAATGAAGTTGAACATACACTGCAGCAAGACCTACAACTGTCCATTCCGCCAAGACCAGTCACATTTGGAGAACTGAGGAGGGCTATAAAAGGACTGCAAGATAAAAAAAGCCCCTGGATTTTATCTCATCACAAAAGAAGTTATCATGCAACTTCCCAGGAAAGCACTGGTGTTTTTAGTTATTCTCTTCAATGAAGTGCTTCGAGTACAGTGCTTTCCCAATCTATGGAAGGTATCCATAGTGACAATGATACACAAGCCAGGAAAGCCCCCGGAAGACGCATCATCATACAGACCTATAAGTCTCTTACCTGTGCTATCAAAGTTGTTTGAGAGAATCCTCCTGAGCAGAATATTATTCACACTCAACAAAGACCTGGTGATACCTAAATATCAGTTTGGATTCAGATAACAGCATTCTACGGTGGCATTCTACATTCAAGTGCATCGAGTCTGTGATAAGGTTAGACAGTCTTTCGAAAAGAAGGAATACTGCTCCGCTGTATTTTTAGATGTCCAGGTAGCTTTCGATAAGGTATGGCATAAGGGCTTACTCTATAAAATAAAAACGTCTTTACCGCATAGTTACTACTTGTTGATGGAGTCATACCTCACGAACAGAATCTTCCAGGTGAGAGAGGACGGAGAACTGTCAATTATCCAAGATGTAATGGCGGGAGTTCCACAGGGATCTGTCCTTGGTCCTGCCTTGTATACCATCTACACCTCAGACCTCCCAGAAATAAAAGAGGTAACTACTGCTACTTTTGCTGACGACACTGCAATTCTCGCGAGCAACAAAGATCCGATTGTAGCATCTGCCGTCTTGCAGAAAAGCCTCGATAGGGTCAACGAGTGGATCCAGAAATGGAGAATCAAAGCCAAATCCGTACAAGTTACTTTTACGCTGAGGAAAGGAAGCTGTGCTTCAGTAAAACTGGGAAATAATGTTCTGCCACAGACTGACTCTGTTCGATATCTCGGTATGCATATGGACAGAAGGTTGACCTGGAAGAAGCACATCAAATCAAAACGAGACGAGCTGAACATGCAGTTCAGAAACATCTAGTACAGTAAATTGTCAATCGACAATAAATTGCTGATATACAAAATGATCCTGAAACCAATATGGACATATGGTGCAGAACTGTGGGGAAGTACTTCCGACTCCAATTTAAACATAATGCAAAGGCTGCAAAATGGTATGCTAAGAACCATTTCCAATGCACCATGGTTCATCACCAATACAAAGATCCACGAAGCTCGGAAGTAACAACAATTAAGGAGGAGTTAAAATTAGTAGGGCATAAATATAAAACACGGCTGGAAAACCACCCAAATGCTACTGCGTTAGCAACCATCTCCTACAATAAACGACTGAAACGCCATGATATAATTGGTGACAGATGGTGAAGGATGAGGTGTCTCCTACTGAGGAGCTCCTTGGAAATGATAAAACGATATAGAACAAATCTGCTATAGTTTGGAACTGATTGCAAATAAACACAAAAAAAAAATATGTACCAAAAGCTCGTCTGTCAAGAACGATTAATCAACTATTAATTTTGATTAACCAATTGGAGAAACTTGAGTATTTTAAATTTCATAAGCGCATTCGTCTGCCTCATTTGCTTGTCAATGACAGTCGTTTTCCTAAGGAATAATTTCAAATTTGGCAGAGTAAATATAACAAACACTCAAATATTATATAATTTTTTACTTTATTTCCAGTGTAGGGTATAAAATGACTTATAAGCATTCCGCAAATATACCTTTCAGAATTTCATAGTCCTAGAAATATTATTAAAAATGTGTACATTTATTTTCAGGAAGTCGTTTCATGTAGAAACTTGAATGTTTCGTAGTAATAAAGCATGCCTATTCAATAGCCAATACATAAGAATATTCAATCGAGTTCTTTTGTTTCATTTGCAATATAGGCTGTAAATTGATCTAAGTTGTAAATTTTGTAAATTAATTTTTTTATAAATTGATTAAAGATTGTAAATTGTTTTTTTTAGGATTTTAAGTAAAATAAATTTCGAAATATTACTGAAAATGTTTACATTTATTTCCTTAGAAGTTGTTTTATGTAGGCAGTTAAAATTTGGCGTAGTATTGATAAAGCATACATGTCAGTAGTTAATACTCTATTACATTCAAACGTTAATTAAAGAGGGAGCAAATAACTTTTTTTTTCCTTTTTCATTTTATGTATCATATAGTCTCTCTATGTATTCTTTTGTCATAAAACTGAAGTCAGCTTCATATAATTCAAAACATATTGCGACCACTATCATCGGTTATATCCATGAAAACCATAACAATGTATAACTGCGTAGTGAGGTCATCTTCCAACTATCCTGCTTCTACGGCCTCTTATCAAGAATACCACCGTCTAAATCAAGTACATAATTCTTATTGTAATCGTTTTTTTATACCTCAGTGTTCACTATGCAAAATATAGTACGGAGGAACAATATAATCCTTTAGACTACACAAAACAACGGTCATAGTAACCGATGTGACTTAAAATTGTCTTACGAGAAAATAGAATGTTATGAAAGTATATGGCTATTTCTTTTGGAGGAAACAATTTTAAGTTGTTTTTGTTGCTGTTTTAAGTTTTATTAGTATTATTCATGAATTTAAGGTCAGAAATATACCTGCAATCGAAAGCGAAACGATCAATATCTAAGTAGTGAAGTGCATGTCTGTAAATGACTCATTCTTGCCACGCAAAATCAATGTCATACATTCTTAGTAGCTATTATATTTCTCTAATAACTTACATTTATGTCATTAACGTTGTTTAAAAAACAAAAAGATATATTATGGTTACAAACATTCAATTTGGATTAGATTCAAAATTTATGGATTTAACGAGCTATGCCCACCACTTCATTCGCATGTTACCGCGAATTGCGCCCTATGAATTTTCATCTAAATACCTTTTGTTAATCAGAAGTTTTGTCGGGAAATATATTAACTAAATAATATATTTTAATTATAAACTAAAAGAAATGAAAGAATGACGTCGTATATGGTTCTATACAGAAAGATTCCCATATTAGACTGTACTTGCCTGTATACTCGACCTAGATTAGACCTAGTACTCATTATGAGCTATGCAACGCGTATACGTATATACCAGAGCCTCAAATGTATGAATGTGAATACATGCTTCACGGAATCCAAAACCCACGTGATCACAATTACAAAACCATTCGAGGTATTACGATGAAATAAAAATGAAATTAATCCCAGGGTTGTTAGCTAATCAATACTGCTAACCTGGACAGCTATCCAATTAAAATATTCAATAGTTTAGTAACGTTAAATGTCTGGAAGTTTTTGAGTTAAATCCATTCGTATAGGCAGAGACACAGACAAATAATTTTGTTTTTACCATAGATTATTTTTTTATTCAAATATTTATACAAAAAAATTATTCAAGGACAGAAAATTTAAAAATCACAGACGATAGTTCCTTTTTATGTATCTGTATTGATTCCATATAAAAGTGTACATTTAGTGAATGTGAAACATAAACCAAATTATTTTATTTTCCAGGCCGTAATTTAATTTTGTAACAAAATTGTCTACTTCATAAGAAAGCACTTCACAAAGCTATAATTTCACTTAAGCTAACGGCTAAAACATTTTCTGAATCCGCATTTACCTGTGCAAAGGACTGTGTAGAATGCAAAAATCCGGAAAGAGAGCATCCAAGTTCGAGCACATCTTCTTGCGCTTTAACTCTTGTAAACATGGAGCTCTGTTTAGAGAATAATCTTGTAGAGGTATAGCATAGCCATACGATACTTTTCTTTTCATATCAATGCTTTAAAAGTAAGAACCTAGCCGAACAATGGCAGGTTTATCACCAGATATTTTATTTGCTTTTTTTTGTGGATTGTTGAAGTATTGGAAATAGGAATATATCAATCATAGTATTAAGACTTCGTTTTCTCTTAAAACATACTCGACTGTATTCCAAATGCATTTGATATTTTCCATCACAAAAAAAATAAAAGGACAGAAAAGCAAATCTTTTAGTTCCGAATGTAAAGAAATGTTTGTTGCTAAAAAGCCATAATTAAATTATTATTTTGGTATACACAAAAAAACTTCAAGATAGTATTATTTTTAAAAACGCAATTATTAGTCGCATAATTAAAATGCAGATACTTAATTGCTTTGCGACATCAATGCAGATTGCATAAATATCGTGAGACCGCGTCGTAGACGCGGTCTCACGATATTATAAAAGATATATCAACAAAGTGAAAAATTATTACAAACGCAAATTGCTCACCATATATTAGCTAAATACATGAAACTGTGGATTTGTTGACTAAATCGCTAAAAATTTTGTCAGTTAGGATAATAGGGATAAGATAGAACTATTTCTTATCGTTTCAGTTATATACTAATATTTTTATAAATTGGATAGTTTACTCTATTGTGCTAAAGCAGTGGCTACTTTTCTTATATAAAAGTTATTAAAAAGTCAGACATGTTTATTTGTGTCGTTATATAATTATAAGCGCAAAGATTTGTTTACAAAAGTAATAAATTTAAAGATGTAATATGGTGTTTTGAAAACTAGAATGATTTAATATATTCCTAATATCGCAGCGGCCAACAACACAGCAGAAAAGTAATTAATTGGCAGTCATATGCAACAATGATTCGTATGCTAGGTATGACATCCCACTTTACTGCCTATCGTACTGAGATATTGAAGGGTGAATTTATAATGAGAAATATGAGACTGGAAAATAATAAATTAAATGATTACGCAAATTAGGAATAATTATTAAGCAAACAAGAAAGTTTAGTGTTGGTATGAAATCATTTTATTTATAACTAGCTGTACACACGGTTTCACTAGCAAAATTCCGATTACGAAAAAAAACTATTTCTCTCATATGTTGCTCTTAGTTATAAACCATGTATATGCTTATTCCTTTCCGAATTATATCAAAACTGCTTTATACGAAATAACATAGAAATAGGCAAAAATTTAAAAAAAGTTTTCCCGGCTTCTATTATCATTCTGTACGCTAAATTTATCACTCTTTTTAAAATATTTTCAAGTATAATATTTGATCTTTTTAAATTTTTTTGTATATTATATGGATTAAACTATTTCGTTTAAAAGAAAATATTTATTTGATCTAACAAAATTTAGATTTTGCTTTACCGTCCCAGGATACACTAATAAAATATAGATACAAACTGGATGTCAAAATACCATTGCAATTCACAACGAAACATTTATTTCTTTATTTAAAAAAATGAAAACAAAAAGTAGTATGTAAGTCATAAAAGATGACTACGATTAAGTCTATAATGTAAATTGACGCCAAATCGCACGACTTGAATGCATTATAATTACGCATTTTTTTTATATTACAATGATTCTACGCACTACTTAGTTACTGTAACCTAATTCAATCAACATAAATAACAATCAAGACAAGAGACCTTCGCCAATTATTCAAATGCGATCAATTAAATATGGCGGTAACCACTCGTCGTGTATACCTAGCTACCAACTAAGAGACGCTCTGGTTCATAGTCAATAGTTTATCACAAATATGGTGTTAAAATATCGTGTTAAGATGACAAAATTTTTACCCTGAAATTTCGTAGAAAAATCAAATCCTGGGTGTGTATGTACATAAGCTATTGTACTGTGTAAGCTTGAATTGAATAAGCATATACATACTTCGTGCAATAAGCAAATATGTAACAAAGGTGAAGGCTGACACTTGAATTGAATAAGCAAATACATACTTCGTGCAATACATATTGTCTATACCTAGGTTTACATGTAATTTTAGATGGACTAATAGAAAACCTCACCTTTCAAATTCATTATAAGGAAACAGGGATATTCGAAGTGCTACCGCCACTTGTTTTCTATTCTCGTTACGATACATTTAATATTTCTCTTCAGCATTTTATTACCTCTAATAGTAACAGTAAAAAAAACAAACAAGCAAGACAAACACAATATTGAATTAGGATGAAGAAGAAAGAGGAATACCAATTGACTGCATTTCATTTACAGTTATTCAGTTTGAAAAATATAATAAAAGCATATAAATGTATGTTGCTCATTTATGGATATTGCTCATTTAGTAGTATCATAAATTGTAATAGACATTAATTAAAATCATTAAAAATAAATATTTTTTCTTTAAATTATTTTCACTTTTTTATTTTATCATTTTGTTGTATTTTTTCATAACAATCCATTTCAAAACCCATAACGGACTAAAGCATGAAATCGATTTTCATTCTACAATAAAACACTTCTTACATAGTGTTTTATTGCGGAAGGAAGAATCGAAGGATTTGCAATCTTAAATATTATTGGGAAAAATTTAAGGTAACAAATTATAATTTAACCAATAGTAGTCCATACAGGGATAAAATTACTACCTTTTTTAGATGCCTCCTTTGAGATTGTTTGGAGAATCATTTTTTTCAAAGGTTTGGAAATAAATATCATTGTAAAGAACGCATTTGAGAATAGGTTATTCTACATTATTGGTAATAAAAAGTTATTGTATCTGGAAGTTTTTCGTGATCAATGGTGATTTTATTACGTAGGTATTTTCACAGATACAGAAAGAATGTCGCATTATAAGCTGATTTTCCAAAAACAGATGATATTTTCCTTGCACATTTTTTTCCTTGCATTTCATGGTATTTTCTCGACAATAGCCTGCACGGATAGAAATCCAGGTTTCATTATTATTATTGCGTATCCGTCTAGTACAAATTATCCTAACTTACGTAGATTTGTGTAATTTCTTTTATTTTCATTAATTAAATCAATTATAAAGAGTGGAGAGATATTAAAAACATCATTATTGAAATATTATCTTGGAACAAATCTTTTTTTCCATAAAACACTTTTATTAAATGAATATTAAAATTACAATATAAATATTTGCCTACTAATTTACAGAAATGAAGGATAATATGATCAAAATATTAATTGATTAAAATTATAGTGCAAGGACTTGAGACCAAATTGCCAGTTTCGACAAGTCTATTAAGATGGAAATTAAGGACCTGCCACTATTCACGGCGTTTCTGAAATATTATATTAACTTCTTGAACATCTCTAGCAGGGATTGTCAAGCGGCGGCCTGCTAACATTTATTATGCTTCTTTTGTACCCGAGTTTCGGCAAGTAAAGAACCAATAGAACATGGAAATTTCATTAAGAGGACTTACAATGATTTTATTTCATGAATTCCGTTTAAAAAGAAATATGGGAAAAGTTACTGGTAATATATGCCGAGAGCTGGGTAAAATCATACTTTTCTATGGCACAGCCAAGGATTGGTTCCAAATATTCGCGAACGGATTTTTTTATGTATCTGATTATACTCATGTATGGAAAACTATTACATAAAATATATAAAAATTAAGAAGCCTTACTGACAATACCAAAAATTAAATTCACTTTATCTGGCAGAGTTACACTCGTGATTTTATATTACAATAGG
This sequence comes from Druceiella hillmani, assembly GCA_039881145.1. NCBI lineage: Eukaryota > Metazoa > Arthropoda > Insecta > Lepidoptera > Hepialidae > Druceiella > Druceiella hillmani. The sequence continues at coordinate 1,657,169 of JAYKKI010000018.1, read as the reverse complement.
TAAATAATTCCGTATATTGGGGAAGAAGCAAGAATATCCCGTTTGGCTACCATATAAGCTAAAACGCCTTTAACTTTAGAAGACAGCTGAAGTGCTACTGAATTCTAATTGTTACCTCATTATCGCTTCGATGCTTTTTTCACTAAATACTCTCATCTGGTAGACTATTCCCTCTTACTCGCCGGACTTTCCAAAATTTTCATCTGAATAATATATGTTTTACTCGCTCGTTGTTTATTTACATACATAATCAAACAAATAAACGTTAAAGACGCAGATTATCTCAAGGTTGAAGTGTTTCCGAGAAAAGCTGAAAAAGTTCTACAAGGAATTAATTTTATCTCTACGTAATCTTTGCTAATAGCCCACCTGAAGATGTAATACAACGAAATCTAGGTCATGGTAAAGAACTTAGAGAAAGTAGAAATAATACTACATCACGTAGTTTCATTTAATTGTGAATAATGAATTTCTACAAAATTAACGCCAAATATATTCAATATTAGCAATAAATAATAAGTAAGGATAGCGCTTACATAATTAAAGAATTATTTGATTAACGACATACATTAAACAAATTAATTTTGTGAACCAATATGATGGATTAAGTATATACTAGACGGATATTATTTAGAAAGTAAAATCGGCTTCGTATAATTTAAAATTCCAAGCACTGTTTTAAAAAAAAACGTTTAGTGAGAACGGAAAATAAATAAATTATTGTGTTTTTGCAAACCTCATATTAAGACATACATTTATAAATTTAAGCGAAAGTTTATTGATATGATGCAATAATAATTTATAACTCAACCTTGCTAATAACTAATATTACACTATTCTAAAATAAAATTCATGCAGTTCAAAAATATATTGCTAATGAATGGTTAACGATTAATTAATGTTTTTATTACAATTCCATAGAGCTAACGTACTTGACACGCAGAATATATTATTAGAACTATGCTTTTACCTAGCCATGCTGCTTAAGCTTTTCAATTTCTATACTTAAATATATATAATATAAAAGACATATTCGTCGACAATAAAGTTTGAAAACAAAGGTAGATCCGTAACAAAGGTGAAGGCTGACGCTTGAATTGAATAAGCTTGAAGAAAAGCAGTGACAGTGAGAAATGGGATTTCTAGCTTCAGAGCTGGCGACATGTTTCATCCAGACCTGAATATGTGACCTCTGACCTCTCTTCCTGATAGTTTTTATACTGATATTAACTTTAAGCCAAACAGGTTCTAATAGAAAATCCATTATTTTAATGCAAAAGGAGGACTATTTTATGGATATGAATCTGTTCCAACAGCAAAATGGAAATAATCACCACAGATTCTAACATGTTGTAAAAATAAAGACTACGAAATATTTGAAGAAAATTTGTTTTTAATTCGGATATAATTCGATTCGATCGTGAGGTGTCCTGTAAAGATTTTTTGCAGCATCGTCTTCTCGGAATGCCATAAAAATATTGAAACCTTATTCAGGAGTAGGAAAAATTATTTTATAATGAAAAAGAAGACAAATTTTACATGTTTCTATGTTTGATATGCTTTATGCTTCACTACGTAACAATCATACGTAAGAAATTATAAGGGAAAAAATCAAATCACCTCATGTTGTTCATTTCTCCTATAAGATTTCACTTTATCTACTTTGTCTGTGTCTACTTTTTGAATTTCATTAATGTATTTAGTGCCATAATAAATTCACAGTGGGTTTTTTCCCAAACCATTTTATTTTTTTTTACTTTAAAACATAAAACAAAATTGAGGTTGTCGGTGCCCCCGCAGCCTCACTCACTTCTGAGTAAAGAAATACCCTCAGTTTGTTAATTTTGTATAAAATAAGTTTACAATGGTGTTTTTTAACCAAATGTATATTATTTAAAAAAATAACTCATATTTTGTTAGTTTAAAAACAAAGCTTTTAATTATTATTAAGCACAAAAGTGGGACTTTCTTAGAAAGTGCTCCCTTTGCTGAATTTGATACAAATTTATTTTATTTTTCCGATTTTCCCTCAATAAAAAAAATAAAAATAAATATTTCAAAATGATTTTTCACTATCATAGCATTTATGGCATGAAAAGTAATATTTAAATAAAAAAATCTTATAGATCAGCCAAAATTATGGAGGGTATTTACATAAACAATATCATAAAATGGGGATAGTATTTATTTTAAAACTTACGCTTAAAATAAAACTTAGGAGTATCTCCATTCCCCTCATTTGACTGTAAATATGATCTTGAAAGATATGAATGCAAATATGATCTTGAAAAAAAATACACTTCATATTTTTGTTTTCCCATTTCTTTTACTCTATAAAAAACTAACGTAAAATTACATAAATTAATAAAGAAATACCCTATATTCTCTTAGTAGTTTAATTTCTAAAAGTTCTAGCACAATTTATTTCTCTGAAAGAGTAAATCCCTGTGATGAGAAATTAGATTATAAAAGAAGAAGATTAAAGGATTTGGTAAAAATGCTTGTGGTTTAAAACAAATATTCAGTTTGTTTAATAAGTCAGACACAAGGATTTACTCCCCTAGAATGAAATACGTATTTTAATAATTCTTATTGAAAGTACATTTGGGTAGTTAACTAAATTTGATTAAAGATATATAAAAGTATATTTTTAATGAAATTTAGTTAACTACCTGGAAATTTTAAACCAGATTGTGTAACTCCTTGACTTTTAAATTGCTTTCTAAAATATATTTTAAGAAATCCTACGACTTCATTTAATTTCATACCATAACATTTCAAATTTCATTATATATTAAAATTTCATATATGTTCATATTTATGATTCGTAAAATACTAAATTCCACAAAATATATTAAAAGACTGGAAATGTGAAACCTTCATGATAAACCTTATAATAGTTTATATGTTAACGTATCAATTCAAGAAGTCCAAGTAAGTATTATCTTTTCTCAATTACCCTTGTATCATCGACGCAAAAATTTTTATCGTTATATTTCGTGGATTTTTTCTTTGCTATTTAAAAGACACGCCATAATGGTCAAATCACTTCGTAGGGGACTTATTTTAGTAAATGTAAGTTGGTAAGCTTAAAAATGTGTTTTTTTTCAACTTTTCCCTTTGTTTTCCAAAATACACTCAATAACAGGAAACAGAAAGAATTTAATTAAAAATTTTAAAGATATTAACTGTCAGCAACAAACTAAAACCTATTAAACCAAAAATGTTTATGTGAATAAAATAATCGATAGCTAAAGAATTAAGTACGTAATATTCTAATAGATATTACAAGCTTATTCATATAGATTGATTTAATTTGTTTACTGCATTACAGAATAAAAGAAAATAATTAATATTATACTCTATTAATACTATTAGAGGCAAACCATATTGCAAATGCATATATAATGTGTTCCATTCTATTTATTATTTTAAGGGTGATAGGCTTATAGGGATAATAGGGTTAAGTTTTACCATTTACAATGAAGACTAAAAATATTTCAAAGTTCAACATTTATTGCGTGACCGAATAAACAGCGTCTATATCGATAGACACTTGCATAAAAATTTTGTGAGCGTAAGAATACTGTCTTGAGCGTTAATGGAGGATTGAATTATGGAGAAATACGACATCTTAAATAGTAACCGCAATTTATGTTACGCTATTTATGATTAATAAATTGTGTAAGAGGTTTCATTAGTAATATACTAATGAAATAAATATAAAATACTGAAATTAATTTGTTTGGTAAAAGAACGCAAAATTAAGACTTATGCGACTTAAAACTTTCATAGCTTCGACTAGTTTGGATTTTCCGAGTTGGTTCTTTACTTAGTAGCTATTTAATTGAAGTGCTATATGTTTAAATTTATTGGACACGATCTCTTAACATTATCACTTATTTTATACTAGATTTAGCCGGTGTTCCACTTTTTAACCGATTTCAGAAAAGGGGGAAGTTCCCAATTCGTTGGATTTTGTTATTTTATGTATATTCAGACATAATTATTTACCCAGTTGACTGATTTGGATGATACTTTTTTATTTGAAAGAGAGTACTTTAGGAGTTGTTTCATATCAATATGACAAAGATCTGATAAAGAAGTCCGGAAACGAACGGTGGAAATCCTTAACGAACGGTACTAAATCAATTATGGTTCAAGATATTTGCTACGGGTTGTCATTACTTTGCAAATGACTACACCACTTACCAAGTCAGGGTCTGATGTTAAGTTGTGGAGATGAACAGTGGAGCTATTTAACGGATATTAGTAAATCAAAAGATTACTTCACAAAATAACTACACTATCTACCAGTTCAGGGTCTGATAATGAGTTCTGAAGATGAACAATGTAACTTCATAAATTAAACGTAATTAAAGATATTTGCTGTTGGTAGTAATCACTTTGCATAATAACTGCACCATCTACCAGGCTAATATATATATATATATACATATATATATATATATATATATATATATATATACATACATAAAACCTACCACAAATAAAAATAAATCGAGAAGAGTGGCAATGCCTATAGTAGAAAGGGTGGAAAACCTACTTTGACCATGACAATTCTACCAGCAACATTCGAATAAAAGAAAAATTTTGACATTGAAAAACCATAAAATAATTGATGCAATTACTTTAGCATAGTAGCATAACTCATAAATTGCAAAAAAGAGGATAGGGGGTTGGCACAAGAATTACGTTCCTCAAAGCCGTGTTGCCAGAATCCATTTTAGGACTTATCAAACCCTGCTATTTCAGTTAATAACACCGGTAGTAACGTACGACATAAAAGCGAATCCAACACTGCACATCTACTGTTAGTCGACGAAACGGGACTTGAGTATTAATATGCCAGAGAACATATAGTAAGAACCGTCTAATTACGCTATATTAACCTCATTATAATCAGCAATATAATATTAGAACTATTTCGTTTGCTTATTAGTATATGTGTTTTAATACTCTAAAAGATTTTTGAACCTGAAAATTTAATTAAATATAGCATCATCTATAATGTCGACACAAGTGTACAATGCTTCCTTAGATAACCCGGAAAAATGAAATATGTCTCGTAGAGTAGATTTATGGAAAATTTAATAAATTATGAATCTTCACTAAATCTAAAGTGTACGCTTATATCTCGATTTATATTGTGAAAACGTTACCTGAAATATTATCTTTGTAATGAGATAAATAACGTAATAATTTCGACACGAGGCATAATTCAAAAATGAATTTAAAAAAAAAGTGGCACGTAAACTATTATGGCATCATACAGGAATGCCATTTGAAAAATCGAACAATAAAGTCAGTAATTAAAACGACTTCGTTTAAAACTTGATGGTATTAACACGAGCAAGCGCAGTCGTAAGTATTATTTTTCCGGACTTCATAACACAACGAAAATAAAACTTCGACATGAAAGTCACATAATAAATAAACGTATATTATATCCATATACTAGTGTGCAATAAATACAATTCAGATTTATGTAATGCTATAACGTTTCTTCGAAAGGTTCAGGCAATTTCTTAATTTTAATTTATCAAACTTCTAATAAATTTAAAACTTGTATCGAAAGTAGTCCATTTCACTCAGAGTTAAGGTGCTGGTATATTTGTGTGTACCGTAGTAAGGTATTCGAAATTACGCCAAGTTTAAATAAAAAACCCGATATATAAAAATGAACGCAAAGGACTATATGAAAATGAACGCAAAAAACTATATGAAAATGAATGCAAAGGACTATAATTTATTTGGTTCCATGGTATGCTTTACAAAAAAAATTGGCGCAACATTTTGGTTGTCTGAAATAAAATTGGTATAAAAAGAACAGCTACTTCAACACTTGGATCACAGAATCATTTAATAACATTAAACTCTCGAAAATGTTTTACTAAAACACGACATGGCCAATAAAATAATAACAGTGAAACATTATTTCCTTTGAGCTGAAAATCGTTTATCTTGATTTGTAGCAACGAGTTATTTATGTGAGTTTTTTAACATAAATCCATCACACCGATTCTTCATGTTAAGTGCGTACATTTTCTTTCCGCATATAACAAATAACTGTTCTTACCTTAATGTTTGAACGTAAATTCTAAAAGCTTCTTATTTTTTTTAAAGTGAGAAAATTACTATTTTTTCCAAATTTAACATCCAAACAATACGATGCTTTTTATTTTATTACTATCTATATGGGTTTGCTCAAGCACACCCGTACACTATGGCTGCGTTCTGTTGTAAATGTTTTGTTAAATAATTGTCAATGGTTTATTTATTTATGTGTGATACGAATAAAATTAGTGACATAAAAACACCTATAAAAATAATATATAATAGTCATATAATGTACATCATGGCACTCTGAAAATTTTGTTCTCGTGTATAATTCACTAAAACTTTATTTTATGGTGATTAATGGGTCAAGGTATTCAAATAAATACAATAATGGTTTGATTTCATTATAGAACATTTTTTCATTGAAAGACGATTTGCAATAATTTGTAATGTAATATTTATTCGCAACACACACTGTTGAACGTTCATTTGAATTCCGTAACCGTACATTATATACACATGGTATTTCGTTTTCTCATTAGAAGTTTTAAAGGCAAGAATTTTGATGACGACGATATCATTGAAGCAGCTGGAAATGAAGCAACTCAAAACCTTCTAACTAGAACATATTTATATTGATCAATATTTGCGAAAATCTTTTTTCAGATTCACGTGGCAATGGTCGTAATTACAATTAGTATTATATAGTTGAATTGATTAATAATTCACCTAATTTTTCTTCACAACTAAATTAAACCACGTGATGTATTACTATTTCTATCTTTTTTTAATTCTTAACCAGGACCTATGTTTCTCTGTATAACAACATCTTCAGGTAGTAATTTGTAAAGATATATATCTTCATAGATACCAAGATAACCTATATATCTTCATAGATACCAAGATATAATTGAAAATTTTACTTGCTGGCTACAAATTTGATTTTATCAAATAAGGGTGTCTAGACAGTCATATATAATTTAACACATATTTTTACAAATTTCCCACCTGAAGATGTTGCCATAGAAAGAGTCCTAGTACGTGATTAAAAATTTAAAAAAAGTATAAATAATACTAGATCACGAAGTTTTATTTAGTTGTGAATAAAAATTAAATGATAATATATTTCTACAAAATACGGCAGTTGACTCATTCTAAATTTTGATATCTTTCGTACAATATTGTGAAATATAAGTTAATTAAAAACCAGTCTTGAAAAAAATTTAAAATTTGATTGAAAAATAAGCCAGTTGTAGGCTTCTAAATTTGAAGATACATACAGTTGGGTATATCCCTGTCTCTTTTCCTCTCGTAGAATATATTGTGCAATATTAAAAATTTCCTCACAACACAGTATTGCCGTCCTTCTCTAAAGGTTAAATTTAAATTTTTATAACTCGGTAAATTTTTAAGATAATTAAAAAAAAATTTCACTCTTCATCAGCTTGAAATTAAGATTAATGAAATAAAAAAAATTTAGCCATTACCCAATTAACGCGAAATATGATTATAATCATCTAAAAGTTAATAGGAAAATGTACGCACTAAATTTTCACAATATAATATACCGTTCTAAGATATTATTAATATGTGTTTTGAAAATGTTTTTTTTAATTATTCGACATCAAGCATAGAAAAGTTTTCTGTCTTTACCAGCAAAAGAACTAAAATAAGAAATATAATTGCAACAGAACTTGCAATATACTTATACTAATTTAACTGTCATCTTGTTGAAAAAAGGATAATACATACTCGTTATTTAAATTCAGATGATACATAGCACTATAACCTTGACGTAACTTGCATATTTTCCTATATTATATCTTTCATTCTCAGTTACAGTAGTTTAATATACGAACAGTCCTATTTTACTAAGGAATTATTGGTTAACAATTTTGTCAGTTGAAACAGAAATAATCGAAACCTGTATCTTAACTGCCAAACTAATTCCGACAATATTTTAATTTTAAATAGATAATGTCAAAAATTAGAAGCATTTCTAGTAAGCAAAGATTATTCTGCTCGAAGAAAACTTATTTGCATGGTATATACTACAGATCATTAAGCATTTCTGAGTAATAATAATAACATCGATGAATCTGAGGCGGTTTTTTCAAAAATTCTCATAAATCAAAACAACTGAAAATACAATTTTCTACGTATAAAATCCACGTATAACCCTTACAATGGCTGATGAGAAAATAAAAATATATTAAAAAAATAATTAAAAAACCTACGTCTGTCACTCATGTAGCTCAATATTTCAGGCACCAACAAAATATCTTACAGATTCCTCCATCACCTATCGAAATCAGTAAAGTCCATTGTGAAAAAAGGCATTAGTTAAATAAAGCGTATTAATAATATCAAATTAGTTCCTATTACGGCGGAATGAGAAATACATACTGATGTAAACATAATATTTATTATTTATCATAAAGAACATAATATTTATTAATTATGCATACAAGTCTTATTACCATCATTACCATCAAACTAGCCGAATTAAATAAGTTAAATGAGAAGAAAAAGATTGAAAAAATATGGACGAAAAATGTTTAAAAGTGCTGGAGCTCAGAAGGTAAAATGGAACTCTTATAAAATTACTCACATTTCCGTCCGCCTATGAAATATGTTCTAAGCGACATATTTGCATAATCAAAAATAGTAGTAATATTTGTAGAATATAACTGTTTACACTTGAGTGTTTATATGTGCCTAAGGATGGGCAGAGTCTGTGTAGTGCACGTTTTACTTGTACCCTGAATATTTATTTAAAATAGGATTAAGGTGCTTCGGAAATTCCAATTGAATTAAATTGAAACTAATATCATACAGCACTCTAATATATACTATTTGATATAAAATATAAAAGAATTTTTAATACACATCATGATATGTATGGTGTATGCTTGTATACGTATACGTGCCTGTGCGTGCGTGTGCGACTGTGCGTGCGCATTCGCACACGCGTAGGCGTGTGCGTGCACCTGCGCAGGTGTGTGTGCTTGTGCGTGTTTCGTGTGTGTATGTGAGCATGAACGCAAGCACGCGTGTGCTTTTTAGTATGTGTGTGTGTAGGTTTCAAAATTAAAACTATGTTTGATGCAACGAAAGTCTATCTATCACCACGTAAGTTTGGAAGTATAAATATATAAATATCTGAGCGTTTCATAATTCATATTTATATACAGAGTCAAATGTGAGAATATAATAACGTATAAGTATTAGTATTTCTATACTTATACGTTATTATATTATTACATATAAGTGTTTCTTTATATTTATTCTAAATTTCGTCTGACTCTGCCTATTAAATTTTATATTTTAAAGAGCAACCAATTTTTACAGATCTGTTCATAAGAAGGAAAAAACCAAACCCCAACAATATCACAGACTTGTGCGTCCTTCTTTCTGTCTATCACAGTCGATTGTGCCAAAAAAGTTATATACACAAAATTCGAAATCTTATAAAAGCATAATAACAGAGTAAATTAATATATGAGTCCATGTATTTCAATATCCAAAATAAAAATATTTATATATATAAATTTAATTTTAACGATATGTTTTAAAAACGTGTTCCGTATATTGTTTACAAACACAACTTAAATATTTCTAAACCTATCTACGTTTGATTAACAACGTATATCAATGATTCTAAATCTTATAGTCTTTACCGAAATTCACTATATTTTAATATCTATGAAAGACACGCAAGACAATATACTTCCAGATAAAAAATAAAATTACTATACGTGTCCTACTCGTAATTTTTTACATCTTCTGTTCATTTTGAGTTTCTGCGAAAAAGGCTGTGACAGAGAGAAGTAAGAGCAATCTTATATGGTATAGTTTTTAAACCCCACTTCAAATATGAAACCCTAAAAATTAATACGTTTTAAAATTTTAGCAAAATTTAAAATAAAAAAGTTGTTACTGTCTAGTTATAAAAATAAAGTACGTTTTAACAGAACATTACCATTTCAAAAAATTTATAAGAAAAACATTTTTATACAAGTCAAGCAAAGAAAAAAATATGATAACAATTATAATTGACAGAAAAAGAAATAATTTTACTAGCTGTTTTCAATTATTTATTTCCAGTTTATCTATTATTCTCTCTCCAAAGTTTCAAAAAAAAAATTATTTGTGCCTGCATGCGTGCGTGGGTGCATGTTGAAATGGTAATGTTCTGTTAAAGCGTACTTTATTTTTATAACTAGGCTGTAATAATTTTATTATTTGAAATTTTGCAAAAAAAATTTTAGCAAAATTTAAAATAATGAAATTGTTACTACCTATTTATAAAAATAAAATACGTTTTAACAGAACCGTTTCATAAAAATTATAAGAAAAACATTATTATACAAGTCAAGCAAATAAAGAAATATGATAACAGTCATAATTTACTGAAAAAGTAACAGTTTTACTAGCTGTTTTCTATTATTTATCTCCAGTCTATTCTTTCTCCCTTATTCTCTCTCCAAATTTTTTCTCACATCTTATTATTTTGAAATGAGAGTAAAATATAAATTACATCAAAAAACTTTAAATAAAATAACCTAAACTTTTACTTGTAGTCTGTATAACATTGTGGCTCTGCATACGTTTGAATGTATCCTTTTAAGAAATGAGGACAATGAAAGTAAGTGTTGCTGTAACAGGCAAAATGCGTTATAGGCACTTTCGTTTGAAATCCATTATGCTAATAAACGTAACGATGACCAGCAGTACTGTACAACTAATAAGGCTAAATATAGCCTATGTTGAGCGTGATAAATGAAATTTTATGAAATAAATAATTTGACCAAAACGGAGGGTTGAAATTGGCATTGTCATGGTGTGATACGCACAAGCGTGTTCCAAGTAAAATGTCTCAATTGAAATGTTTTGGTTATGTACAGATAGACGTATAGTTAAAGATAAAAATATATTGTGTTTTCGAGAACCGGAGATAGCTTATTATCCCATTGTATGGAAGGACGGATATTTTTTGTGTTTATCTATGTTTTACGTACGTATGTATTCTAGACAATCAACGATTTTGTCGTCTCTTTTGTTTCCACGTCGTAAGTATTTGCTAGCTATGTGATGCACTAGTAATTATACGCAGTCAAAGGGATGTGTTATTGGTTGAAAAATATTTTAATGACCTAAGATTGAGTAAAGATGGCTCAAAATAACTTCATTTCAGATATTACCAGTGGTGTCCAAATTATCATAAATATAATTGTACACGATATACTATATTTCTATCATAAAGGTAATACCGTCTAGCCTACGCATGGCGGCCTTACCGGAGACATCATTGATAATAATTTTTATGGATGAGGATGGAGGCAGGTCAAAGAAAAGATGAAGTTAGCGTAAAGCGGAAAAGATAATTATCTCGTTTGTACTTGATCGCTCGATTTATTCATGTACGGAAAAAAGAAAAGCTCATACAATAATTATTTCTATTTCGAGTCATTTTTATTTCATATATCCACTGTGAAAGTCGCTTTGACTTCATTAGTGGAGATTTTATAGCACTATGATTATTATGCATTGCATGTTGCATGAATTGGCTCTACGATTGCGGAAGCATACTTTTTAATTTGACTAATTCGTTTGCATTTCACACAGTCAGGTTTAATTTTATTAAAATATTAACTGCAGGACCGATTGTCAAAACCTTTAGTAAAATTCACGGGGTACTGGCACGCTTCTTACAATATTACAAATATGTACGTATATGTCTCATTTAATGTTCTCGTGATATATCTAATGTAACGTAAAAAATGCTTGTTCACGTACAATTAACTGCCACAAATATATCCCCAAAATATAAAATTAAAGTTTACGTTAAGCGTATTAAGTTTAGAGAATTAAGCGTTTCTTCGCTCATTGTTAGCTATTGAAAAATGCTATCAATAATATAAAGTAACTAATTAAATAAGAAATCATTTATTTTTCGATACAAACTATTGAATTTATAAAAATATTAAATTTACCGGGCGTAAATTCAATTTGATTGACGGAATGAAGATAAATTTCAACCTTAATTCAATTTTAATAATATTAAGATAATCTAGGAGTTGTATGTTTTGTATGTTTACTTGAGCACAGATGAAAAGTAAAACAAAAGTCCAAGCTTGAAACCTCCAGTGTGGTTGTACGTGTTATTATGAATTATTTAAATATATCATTAAAATCGTACTCATCCATATTATACAGTAAATAAATTGGTTTATTCCAGTCCCCAGTTAATATTTTATTACTAATACAAACAAGACATCAAGAAGAAAATATTTGAGTAAGGCATGTCGTATCGATAATATAGGCACTATCCTCTAACTCTTTATACAGGTAATTTAAGAATCGACGTAATAGGAATATTTTTTTTGGATTCCGCTCGAAAATTTGGCACCCTAAATAGCCTTTATTTCGGAGCATTACTTTTTCAATAACCTTTCTTTTAATTTGTAACATTTCTCCGTACACATTTGTTTACGACAATGTACCTTTAATTGTTTCATTCTCCTAAATATAATCTACCTGTAAAAAAAAACTTAAGTAAAATATTCAATATATTAAATATAAGATAAAATGTATTTTTCTTTTTGCTAAATAATACCCGGTTTGTTTAGTATTTAAATTTGAATACGGGTTTCACCGCGTCACGTCGAATGGCTTTGATGATGCCCAGTTGCACCCCGTGTGTGTGGACTGCAAGCTGTTTAATCCTTCCATTATCATTAAAAAAGGGTATATTAAGAATGAAGTTAAAAAATATATTATTACTTAAAGTCGTCTTATTTTTATGGAAGTCAGTTTCCTATATCAATTTAATAACACTTGTATAATTGAAAATTAAATCAAAACACGAACTAATTATATTTGCTAAATAGGTACAAAAACATGCAAGTCATAACATCACAAAGATCATCGATAAATATACAATAATGATCGTTTAACGGTAAACAAATTATTATTGTAGAAATATCAATAGAAGTGTTTAATATTACAAAAAAATAAATAAATTTTTATTACTCAATAATTTTGTATTTAAACACAGACTAGTATTGTTTGTAAGATTAATTAATTTCAATGCAATTTCTTCCTATAAATTTAAAAAGATATTAACATAATTATATAAATTTCACCTTCCATACAGATAACAGAAATTGGCCTATACATATTTATTTATCGTTGCTTAAACTGGTCTCCTGGATATCCGTATTGTTATGGACAAAATTGTCTTATGTGCCATGTATGTATCGTATTTGTAGTTTATTTATTATTTCGAAATTAAGGAAAAAATGTCCCAGTGATATAGGATATTTATATATGTCGGTTAATATAAGGTATTTTATTACATTACAGTGATAAAGTGAAATAATATTCCATTCTTAAAAACTAATTATGTTATGTAAGAAGTAAATATTAAAAAAAATATGTATGTAACTAAAGAAACCCAAAAACAAAACTAATATAAAAATATAAAATTATGTCTGGTTTACAGGTTAGGGGTTTTTGTCGAGAAAAGTCAACACAAATTTTGAAAGCAGAAGTTGACACCCATTTTAATTACGGAGAAAGAAAATATTACTTCACCCTCAGAAGCAGGGATGGCGGCGAATAGAAGTGAATATATTAGTGGGAATATTAGATATACAGGATAAGGTGACATATTATGATTTAAATTTATATTAAGCAACCATTTATAACATGGTCAGAGCGGTAATATTCTTACTGATGGTTTGTGTTTGTAACTATTTATAAATTACATCGAAGAATAAATAAATTTAGAACCAATAACAATTTTATATCACAAGTAAATGTAATTGCTTTTCATTATGGACACATTTTGATACTTCCCATTTTGATATAAAATCCAAAACCAAAAGTCAAGAGCTAAGTTAAAAGTTCAATATTTAAAGGTCAGATTAAGAAGAACAAAAATAAAACTAAAAGAAATGAAAAATTTAAATTGAGTCTAATGACATTAGTTTAACTTAGTTCATCATCAAATTTGTTCTGCTAACAAGTAATTTTCGTCACTTCATTTAAGCGAATCTTGGAAGTTTCTTGAATCGAGCCGAAGTACTGATGACGCGCGATATGTAATAAAAAGTTTAAACATCTCGAAGACCAAATTGGTCTAATTTTATTTAAGTTTATATTTTTAGAGCGAAAATGAAGTTATCATTTATTTGAATTTACGGAGAAAAGAGAAGAATTAAATTTTCCTTTTAACTAATTTGGCCTCACTAATATTATTATGACATGTCTGTCAATCACTTTGGAATGGTCCTTTTTGTAATGAAATATATTGTAATTTTTTTAAACTAAAGATTATGGTAATTAATTAAACAAAGTGTTGACCTTAGTTTTCAGTATTCCAGTTTCAAAACAATTAACAGAAACTTATTCAGTGTTATCATTTAAATTAGCAAAAAACAAAATTAAATATTGTGTAAGACCCACGACGGGTGTAGTCGTTTTAATTGAAAAACGATTAAATATTTTTTTGGAAAAAACATTCTAAACACAACAAAAAACATTCATATCCAAAAATAAGAAATCGAAGGGTTTAACTTAATATTTCAATAGACTCACTTACTGGTAAGAAGTTTTCTACCATTATTAGCAAAATATTAAGGCAACAAAACAAGGTGTAAATAGTTGCGGTCAGTTCGACTAGCCAATTGTATAATATAATTGTTTACTTCCTACATTGCATAGAGTCGACACAAACTTGCTGTACCAATCTGAATGTTATAAAATACGGTTAAATATAAACAGAAGAAATAATAGCTTAGTAAGTTTAGATCCTATGGCAGAGTAATAAATAATCGTCAATCATGCTAATACAGCCAGTTAAATAATGTCGAGACTTTGAGTCATGTATAGTTTTGATTTTGAAGACTTTTGATTATTATGGTTTGTAGTCATGACTACACACCCTGCACTCCTAAACTAAATATTTTCATTTTAAATTCCAAAATTAAGGTTTATTAAGGAAGTAATAAAACGAGATCTAAATTTTTATCGAAATTGTAACGATACGAGCTAAACATACCCAGTCATCACAACATATCATTGTCTTTTATTTATATTTTCTGAAACGTATTATGCCGCGATTATTTGTATTATAATAATGGATTATTCAGGAGGAATAATTTCATTTATGAATGAATTATGAAAGCATGAAAAGTTTGTTAATGAAAGTAGATTCTATACTGCCCTCATCTTAAACGAATGCAAACGGATTTTGCATGGCTTCGTTTTTATTTTACCCTTTTTGGTAGTTTATTTTCATACACAAAATTCCAAACCTGGCAAATAGAATTTTTATTATTTGTGCCAAATTTGGCTAGGTCTTTTATAGGTTTCTGAAACTAATTATAAAGAACATCATAATTATTTTTGGAGACCTGTTGAATGATATCATTTCGACAAGTTTTGTACTAACATTTTTTGCCCATTTTTTTATTGCAAGTCCGTCAAAATGATCTTTTATCTTAAAAACCTAATCTATAATATTATTACATTATTATAAACCGAGTTTTCGGACTGCAAACAAACATCCATATACATACTTACATATATAGACTATTAAATTCATTATCCTTCTTTTACTGCGCCGCAATCAGGTAATTAAATGTAAAAATATTGTTTTAAGAGGTGAAATTTAATAACAAAACACAAAGTTGGTCTATGAACACTTGATCGCAACAGAATCAAATCTATCCATTAAGAAGAACCATTACCAATACAAAGCAAAAACACGTCTTTAAACTTCTGCTATACATTCTGCCAATTTACTACAATTGTTTTTAAAATTTTCACTGGACTTTCATCTTGTTTAAAACCCTCTGATGCTAATGACCGTTTACTTGATGACGAAGTGCCTTGTTATTATGAAACTAAATAGGAAAGTAATAGAAAAGTTAAACCAAAATATATCTCTCTCAATTTTCGGCGAATTTTGATTTTAGTCTGTCATTTATGACGGCTTTCCTTCTAGTTAGTATATTATTTTGCTATAAATATTGTAAAATAAATAAAATTGTTTTAATTTAATTTTTAATCGATCACTTTGCGAAATTAAGGAAAGAATAATTAGGAAGACATAATTCACTTTTAAAATAAACAACACTGTAAATTTAGCAAAATTTATTAATTACTACACATTCTAATTTTACTCAAATCGCCTATTTCACTCATTGCAACGATAGCTTGCCTAAAAAATTATATGGGTATATTTAAAAAAGAAAAAGATTTGTTAGTTTTAGCTTGTTTTTTTTATTTGTTTAGTTTTTATATTAAACTCATTAATGAAACGTCAAATTTGTCACGAATTTTGATATAAATATAATATTTTATAAGTTCGATATTTACTTAGCAGCGTGAATACGTTAAAAATACCGTTATGTATTCATTAGATCTTTAAATAATATTTTAACAGATCACAAATGTTGTTAATCAAAAGTATTTAAATTTTTAATTACAAAGTATTCCATGTATCTCCGATACGTTGAATAATATTTTAATTATAAGAACGATTTTTTAATATTACATTTCTTTTTTTACTCGTTTTTATATAAAATGCTCTAGCCTCTATACATAATAAATTCTGACAAACTGATAATAGTTCCTCATATAATGAAGCGAAAGAAAGAAAAAAGAACAAGATGTATCGTATTACACCCGGTTGTAACGAAGTTTCTTTCGCTAGATACTATATATTAAATAAAAAAATATTAAAAAATTTTGTTAATTTTAAGATATTAAAAAACAATAGTAGCAAAGAGGCGTTTCAAGCAACATCTTTTAATTAAACAATTACAGCGTGATTTAAGTTTGGTATCAGTTAATATATGTGTAAACTTTTGTCTATGCAAAATAAAATATAATACCAGACATACGCTTGTGCTTATACTGTAGCAAAAATGTCGTTTTACATTGTGGGAAAAGTAGAGTTCGAAATCTTATTTGTTTCGGGCTAACTCTCATTCGCCAAGCGTGTAACTTGTCTTAAGAAATTTCTTTCCAAAAAGATAAGAGCTAATTAAGATACTAAGCTATTTTCATCCACGTGCATTTTTTTTGGTTTAATTTCGATGATCCAGAAGTAGTCCCCTATACTCTACGTTATTCCTTTTCTATAAGGAATAAATCAAGTAATTACTATCAGCTGATAGGCGAAGGTTGCTATTAAAAAATAACGAATTTACTCCAGCACTCAGAATTTGAAACTATTGTCACGCATAATTTACGTAGCAAAATTTTTTTCCATTTAAATGTTATTGTTTTCGATTTCTTAGTATGTTTAAATCAGTTAACATAGTAGATCACGAGTAAATTGAAAATTAAATATTTTGACTTTCAATAATACCAAACCTATAGGTCCGGATGATTTGACGTATATAATAAAAAGAAGCAGACCCATTTATTATGAGTTCTTCCGAATCAAAGAACTTGACTACTAACTTCGACAATTTCAGGTAAAGAGGTTAAAAGCTTCCAAAGACAAAATGGTTTTCTATGAAAATGATTTCATTACGCAGTGAGAATTGTAAGGTTATCTCAATTTCCCGAGAGCAGAGATACTTTAAATACTTTATATAAAGGCGAAAAAAAATGTTTAATTTCTGCTGGGCAGACGAGTCTTCAAATAATTTAGCTTTTTTGAAACAAACACTTCGTTATTATAAATTACATTAAGTTTTTTAAATATATTTCATATAAAATTGCAATAAAGGAATATACTTGTTTTGTACCTAATATATTTTATATAGAAAAATAAATTACGTTTTCACTTATGTGTGATGTAATAGTATAAGAATATTTATTTTTAAGAAATGTTTTGAAAATTCGTAAGTCATGGAAACTAATTTCTTAACTTACTAATAAAAAAATACACACATACAAATATATACGTATATATATGTATATATATATATATATATATATATATACATTATAAGCTAGCCAAATATCAAAATTATATTTATTGATTAACATTTAAATAATGTGAACCATCATGGAACGGCTGATAGATGTAGAACATCTAATTTTTGTTAATATTTGTATGTAAAAATATGTTTAATGAACGGGTTGAAAACGAAAAAAAAGAAATATTTGGATAGTTGTTAATAATATTAATTTTATTTTATTATTTTATGTTTAAAAAATAATTTATAATGGAAATATTTCTAAACAATCCATTGGAAATATAATTTTTAATTTTATAATACTATTGGCCAATAAGACGCGAAACATTCCAACTCCCATTCAAATGCGCCACTAGATATTTAATATCAAAATAAATTGAGAAATAATATTTAATGAAATAATATAAATTACTTTAAAGGTAAGAAAAGGACATTCCAAATTAATTGGTACAAAAATACAGAAATTATTTTTTGGGTTTTTAAACTTTAACAATTATGGATACTTTCCTCATAGCTATCCCTTTTTTTCTCTTATGCTTAGTTGATGATAATATCGTGTAAGTAAGAAGAGGGTTGCAAATTGACGGAAAAAACTTGACAAATATATAAATGTTAAATGTTTCCATTTGTAACCAATCCTTGCTGAGACTGATGTAATTTTTTGTTGCGAGTTTTTATATGCCAGTATGAAAATATCAACTATTACACTTACATAATGCATATATTTATTATTTATTAAGCAATTAATTAGGGACCCTTAAGAATATATAAGAGCAGAAATAAATATTTCAACATACATTAGTATGTTGAAATATTTATTTCTGCTCTATTATATATATATATATATATATATATATATATATATATATATATATATATATATATATATATATATATATATATATATATATATATATATATATATACAGGGTAGATATAATGCTTTAAATGATGTATAAACATGTTATTTACATGCATCAACATCTATATCAGAATATTTTCTGTAAGATCTGGAATAAATTTTAACGGAATATTGATTTGCAAAGTATTTAATATAGTCCAATCGTTTATTACTTCAACTACAAAAAATTAACGAACGTGATTACATTTCAGAAGTTTTATTTATTAAAACTTTATTTCTATAAAATGTCTCCCCAAACACAGAAGAAATGGTATTCTGATTTTTTCGGGCTATAATCTCTGTGTAGGTACAAATCCTAAACCTAATTTTAAAGGAGTAATGAAAAAAAGGAATTTAAAATTATCCTTGACGTCTACAATATCTGCGGTCATTCAGGGTGGATACAAAATCATATGCCCCTCAAATATGTGTTTACAGAACGACAAGGCTAATCAAAAATTTTCATCTGAACTGATGCCTCCAAACTAGTGTACGAAGTATAAATAAATTGGTATATTCAATTCTGTTCAGCTGCATTCAGTCAACCATAATTTAAGTTACTGTCAGAATTCTAGAAAAAACTATTCACACTGATTGAGTTTTATATAATATGAATTTTTAACAGCCATTTGCTAATATTGTCCACAAAATTAGCAATTTATTGAGAGAATTCAAAATATTATATACCTGCTAAAATGTTTGATCTTTCATATGTATCTAATTGTGCATTGTTCTACCCGATTTTTTTCAACTATAAGAGGTTATTAGTTTATAATTTTTGCAATGTTGGTTTTAAACAAATTAAAAGAAGTGTTTCGAAGTAATTTTCAAAAGGGAATTGAGATACGAATAAATAATTATTTTCTGGATTTATAGTTTATTTAACTTTATTTAGAATTGACTATTCACACGGTTTTTCTCAAGTGGATTTTTTATTATTGTGGTGGGGTTTTTCCCCAGTAAAAATCTTTGTATTCTGTAACATGAAGTACCCGTCACCGGAATGAAAAAAAACTTATGGTAATAGAAAATATATGAATCTTTCCTAAACTCATACTGAACACGCTGAAACACATATTAGGTTGTTATTAATTAAATTACTTTTTTGGACTAACAACTATTTACATTTCAGAAAAATATTTTGGTTTATTTAACTAACGGAACAGTTTGTGAACGAAGAGCCAAATTGAAAACCATTCATATTTCCAAAAGAAGTAATTAGAAAATAGCATTGAATTCATTAATTATCTGCAAAGCAAACTACAACTCCAAAACAATTGTATTATATTACAATTAAAAACTGCATTGAAATGCATTTTATTATAAAACTATGAGAATTTTCAAAAAGACGAAATAAATATTAGAATTGTTATTTTAGTATATTTACACACAATTATTTAAAATTCTTACCTTCTTAAAATTAACCATCTTTGAAATCAGTTTTATACATGATTACAAGTTTCTAAAATACCTTAAAAATAGAAACTCCAACATACGATTCGTAAATCTGATTAATGTTTTTGAATTGAAAGTTGCATGTTTAATATAATAAACCAAAATTTAAAATTATGTAATATCAGTTGAAATTTTCAATAAATTTTTGAATTCTAGTTTATCTAATTCACTTCAATTTGGAAATTGATAGGTGACATTCCAACGTGGAAATTGATAGGGGAATTGACGTACCTCATTTTTAAATGAAAATGTTATCAAGATTATGTCAAAGGGTATAAGAAAAAGTCAATACGCGGAAATAGTTTTAGTTAAAAGATGCAATCAGATATGCATGCACCTAGTAAAGAAGGTTAGAAATATAAAACAAGTTGACGTTTTAGACGTATATATAGAGCTAATTCCATTTGAATAATTTGGTGTCACTTTCATAGCCCCACAATAATTTCAAAGTTTCAAAAATAAAAGATTTTTTAAAGTTTCTTTTGTAATTCTTTTGCTCCATTATAAACTAACAAAAAAACTTAACAACTTCAGATAACATGGATTGTATACTACCCGCAGCTTCTCATGCAAGTTTAAAACCATTTGAATGAAGCTAGTCTTACGACTTCGAAGTCCCTAGAACTTGGTAAGGTTTTCTACTGAAAGAAAAGTTGCTTTTAATAGAATGTGGTATAGTTATAACATTAACACCTCTTAATTGATAATATGCACATCCTTATTTTAGGCTAAATTCAATTAAAATATCAGAATAACGTTTATTTTTACTGTGTACTACAAATACACAGCCATAATTAACACCAACGATAATTTTAATAACCTATTTTGTTTGATAACTTAAGAATTTTTATTTCAGATACTTTATGTTGTATGTCCCGGGCATAAGTCAAACGTTCCGTGAAGAAAATTTTGTACAATCTTTATTATTAGAGTGTTTTTAAAATCAGTCTAAAAATGGTTATTGCGGAAAAAACCAAGACAACAATTTTTGAATCATAATTTTTAGATTTTCGTCTCTCTTTATGTGTTTGTCTGTCTATCCGACTATTTATTAGATATATCAAACTAGAATGTCAAATCAAAAACTGAAAATATATTTATTATACAGTATACATGTTAGAAAATCTGATTAAATTTCCTTAAAATTATATTTAAGGAGTTACACTAAACATGTGAAAGGCGGATGAAAAAAAATTTGCTTTTTAATTTTTTTTCCTTAAAAGCAACAAACAACACTATCAAATTTGATATTTTTAAATCCATTTTACCACATTTATGATAAAACATAAGAAGCGAAGGAATAAAAGAACTAAATACAAAATGGTAAAAATTTATGATTAATTCAACAGAAGTAATTTGGACAAAGTAACGAAATATTTACCCCATATGTGAGACATACTAGGCGACGTATTTCCATTATGAAAAATAAAATTACTATTTGCAAATGATTTAATAGAAACATTATGCACTTTTAAATATTTGTTCAAAAAGCAGATTGGTACCGTGTAAAAAATATTTTTTCAACCACCCGTTCAAAAATATAATTTTGGGTAATTTTAAATATCCTTTCTAGTTTGGGTTTAAGATATTACGTACATGCTAATAATTAATATTTTGTAAGTTAATATCAAATGTAAAGAAAACTAAACAAAGTAAAAATAACAATTCAAACGGATATTCGTTGAATTTCTTATTCCATCTACCTGCCCAATTTTATTTGAACTGGCACGAATACCAAAAAAACTGACAATTATTTGTAAATACTAAATAATCAATGGTGATAATTCTTTCATAGTATTTAGTTTAAGCAACAATTTTTCTTAAACTTTTCAGTGCTGTACAAAAGATTTTCCTGGAAGTCGGTTTTTTCTCTTTCGAAAGTTTTATTTAAAAATATTTATTTAAACATTTTATTAATTTTAGAATTTTTAATGGGTTTTCAAAGGATTTCCTGCTTAAAATGTTCTTTTTTATTTTGTATTATCCATTTTTCCCATTCATATATGTCATAAATAAAAAATAAAATGTAAAAAAATTAAACATAAATGTTAAGTTAGTTATATTACTATTTGAAAAACTTCGTCGTAGCTTCAAAAAGAAGTAATTTTGATGTATTATTTTGAATTTTATTATCATTTCTTGTCAAACCCAAAGTTATTTATTATTTGTTGCAGTGTCACTTAAAATATTTCATTAGAAGAACTGAGAGTTTAGAAAACTGTTATAGTTTCAACCTAAGGTAAACATCAAAAATAGACATGAAGAACGCTCTCGAGAATATTTAACTGACCCAACAGCGAACACGTAATCTTATTTACGCGAGTAGTGTGCCACCAAACCAATATTGCTTTTCATTAGCCAAAAAAAATATTTTTCGTATTTGCGCTCCAATATTTTCCACGACACAAAATGTACTTCTTTACTACCTACGACGATCTCGCAATATATTCTCGTCATACCGTTATTTAAAACAAACCATTTCGGATATTATCGATTGGCATTTGTATCTTCGACTATTAGGCAAACTCGTGATCACTAAACCGCTAACTCCCCATTCTGATCATCGTCACGGAAAGACGAAGTGCCGCTGTAAGCGAAATAACTTTGCGCTCGTAATATATATGCATCGGGCGATTTGGGCATTTCGAGGCAATTGAGTATTCGAGGCGGTATAATCAGATAATAAGGATTGAAGGTTCGTCCCGCTCACACGTTTGGCGTCAGGCGTAATTTGAGGTAAACAAAATTACATATGTAAATAAGTGAGCGTTAAGTTTCGAATTGGCACCGTAAGTATCAAAGGAGGTGCTATACGAGTGTTATCTCTGAGAAATTTTATTTAATTCTACGATATAACTGAGCAAAAAGAATTCTGATTACATATAGTACAGTTAATTAAATATCTTATTAGATACGACTATCTAACAAAGAGAGAAAGCGTGATGTTGATTAAAGAATTGTAAACATTTTATTGACGATTATAAAGAAATTAAAAAATTCTAATATCCTACACGTTTTGATCTTGGTTATCATTGTGCTATCGCACGTGTTTAATATGTTAATTTTATTCTGTCGATTTCTTTATTGAGCCGAACACTCTTGAGAGAACTTATAGCCATGCTTTAAAAAAGAATATAATATTAGTGACGTTGCCATATATTTTGCAGCTATAACATTTTGATTCCGCTAATACAGTGTATTCATTCATACGAGTAAGTGTCAAAATATAAGGGCTGTAATTCATCTAAATATTAGAAATATAAAACTCACACCTTGTCAATGCGTTATCATTTCAATTAAAACAACCACATTTAATTAATAATATGTTAAAAGTAAATTCAAGTTATATTGTTTAAGTTAATTGCAACTGGTCTATGTTTTTGTATTAGTTCATGATGTTAGATCAAAGTCTTATAAATTGATTTGTTTAATTTACTTTGATATCTAAATTAAAAATGTTTAAATATATATAGTTTGATAAATATTGTAAAAATATAATTGTAAAAATATTTAGTTTGATATCTAAATTAAAAATGGTATTTTACATCATAAAAAGGTCTCAAGCATGATCAGAATTCACACTATGAGGATTCTGTACGCATTTCGGTAAAAATGTAATTTTTTCACAACGTTATTGCAACGTAACATTTAATATTATTGAATATATTTGGCGTTAATTTTTTGGAAATACATTATTCACAATTAAATGAGTCTACGTGATGTAATATTATTTCTACTTTGCTAATAGCCCACCTGAATATATTGTAATACAACGAAACCTAGGTCGTGGTAAAGAAATTAAAGAAAGTAGAAATAATACTGCATCACGTAGTTTCATTTAATTGTATTTAGTATTGTTTTAACAGCTGTATAACATGGTGCATATTGAAAAGATTTCAAAATCTAGTATGATTGCTAATTGTTTCTTTGTAATATTTTAATCAGGTTTTACCAACCCTGTTTTTAATTATTTTTGACTCAGGACTTTCGGAATTAAGGAGGTGGGATGCTATATTTTACACATTTTTTAGGATATGTTTTCAAGTATGCTATTTAGTTTTGACAAGAAAATATATTTCTATTCCTAATAACAAGCCTTTTCAAATAAAATGACACATGAAATACAAAATACAAAAAAGTTCATTTTTAGAAAAGTGGTTATAAAAAATACATACAAAATATACAGGTCAAAAGAAGTTTTCCTATGTCATTAAAGTTCCTACGTTGGAGGGTTTCTGAGACAGTTGTTTTTGATAATTGAAAATCTAAACCTTTTTCACGCTATGTCTTTCGTAAGCGTAAAAACATGTTGAATATTTTAAAAATTATGACATATAGAAGCATCGCTATAGTTTTTTTTTTCGTAATTTTAGGTTGAGAAATTACAGAAATACACCACCATTTTTTAATAATTTTTTCACTTACTTTTCAATATATCTCTGCGCGTATAATACTTAAGTTTTGACCAAAAATATCGTTGACATTCGATAACTAGCCCTTTCAAACATCATTATAAACAGAATAAAAAAAGAAATTTTGAGTACTAAATTTACCTTATTTGCCTTCCCTAAAGCTTCCAAATTAATATTTTTGAGTTTTAGTAATTGAGATATGTGCGGGTTAATATATTTTAAGTTGATTCATCAAGCTGTTTCTAAAAAAAAGGCTGTGATTAACAAAAAGACAGATACATGACTTATATATGGTTTCTTTTTTTCTTTCAAGATACGGAACTCTAACACTCGGAAGAACTTATTATGAATCATTTTCGAAATGAGGCTATATGTAATTGAATATTAGAACCAAATGATTATGTTATTCTCTTCGAAGGATGAATAAAATGTAGTCTTTTTAAATTAAAAACCGAACTACACGTGCATGACAGATGTTGTAAAAAAAACAAATGTACTTTAAGAAGTAAGTATATTATTTACAAACCTATTGGTGACACCACTATTTGGTGGTAATGGAGTCTCTAAAGAAATTTATTTTTAGCTTAGCGCTTGAGAAACCATACGTAAATAATAAAAAAACTCACTTTGTAAGACTTCGATCTAAGTTCATGAACTAATACACAAACATAGACCAGCTGCAATTAACTTAAACAATATAACTTGAATTTCCTTTTCATACATTATTAATTACGTGTGGTTGTTGTAATTGAAGTGATAACGCGTTGACAAGGTGTGAGTGTTATATTTCTAATATTTAGATGAATTACAGCCCTCATATTTTGACACTTATGAATGAATACACTCCATTAGCGGAACCAAAATGTTATAGCTGCAAAATATAAGGCAACGTCACTAATATTATATCCTTTCTTAAAGTATGTCAATAAATTATCTCAAGCCTGTTCGGCTTAATAAAGAAATCAACAGAATATAATTAAAATTAACATATTAAACACGTGCGTTGGCACAATGACAACCAAGATCGAAACGTGTAGTAAATTAGAAGTTTCTCATTTTTTTTATAATCGTCAATAAAATGTTTACAATTCTTTCATCAACATTCAACATCTCTCTTTGTTTGATACTCGTATGTAATAAGATATTTAATCAACTGTACTATAGGAAATCAGAATTCTTTTTGCTAGTTATATCGAACTAAATAAAATTTCTAATAGATAACCCTTATATAACTACCCCTTCGATACTTACGGTGCCAATACGAAAGTTAACGCTCACTTATATACATATGTAATTTTGTTTACCTCAAATTACGCCTGACGCCAAACGTGTGAGCAGGCGAACCTTCATTCCTTATTATCTGATTATACCGCCTCGAATATTCAATGGCCTCGAAATGCCCAAATCGCCCGATGAATAAATATTACGAGCGCAAAGTTATTTCGCTTACAGCGGCACTTCGCCTTTCCGTGACGGTGATCAGAATGGGGAGTTAGCGGTTCAGTGGTCACGAGTTTGCGTAATAGTCGAAGATACAATGCCAACCGATAATATCCGAAATGGTTTGTTTTAAATAGCGGTATGATGAGGATATATTGCGAGATCCTCGTAGGTAGTAAAGAAGTACATATTGCGTCGTGGAAAATATTGGAGCGCAAATACGAAAAATATCTTTTTTGACTCATTAATCAAAAAAAATATTTTTCGTATTTGCGATTAGAAGCAATATTGGTTTGGTGGCACACTACTCGCATAAATAGGATTACGTGTTCGCTCTTTTTGGTCAGTTAAATTTTCTGGGGGGCGTTCTTCATGTCTATATTTGATTGTTTACGTTAGGTTGAAACAATAATAATTTTCTAAATCCAGTTTTTCAAACGAAATATTTTAAGTGACACTGCAACAATTGATAAATAATTCCGGGTTTAACAAAAAATGGTAATAAAATTCAAAATAATGATTCAAAATTACCTCTTTTTGAGGCTACGCCGAAGTTAATAGTAGTAAAATTAATTTTACATTTAATGTGCCAGTTCAAATAAAATTGTGCAGGTAGATAGAATAATAAATTCAACCTAATATCCGTTTGAATTGTTATTTTTACTTTTTTAATTTTTCATTAAATTTGATATTGATTTCAAAAATGGTAATTATTAGTAAGTACATAAAATACATCGGAGGCAATACTTATTACAGTAGTCAGTGAAAGTAAATAATAAATATTTTCAGTACTTGACAAAAAAATTACACCAGAATTGAACTTCTCTTGTCCTTTAAAATTTTATTATATTATAATTTTTGGTAATTTGTTGACAGTTAAATGTTAGTGTTTCATCTTCGCGTTACAAGGTTTGGAAAAAAAACACATTTAAATTTAGGTAATAATTTATATTGTTTCACACATCATATCCCATATATGTGTTTTGAATGTATTATTCAGAGATATGCATACTATATGTGTATATAGTGGAATTGAGATTTTTGATAATTCAAATTAAATTATATGATCAGGTTATAGTTCACCTACCATTACATAATGAAAACTGCTTACAAAAGAAAAAGTGACAAAAGCCGCAATAATTTTTCGTAACATTATGGCATTTACGACACTAATTTTTATAAATATGATCACAAACATCCTAGATAATTAGTATATCTAGCTTTAACAAGAGTAACGAGGATTCAATGTTAATTGATGGTTACTCACAATTAAATGAAACTACGTGATATAGTATTATTTATGCTTTCTTTAATTTCTTTACCACGACCTAGGTTTCGTTGGATGGAGGTTTCGTTGGTGGGATATTAGCAAAGATCTTTGCGGTAAAGAAATTAAAGTCCAATGATCGAAAACTCTGTACTGCAAAATATAAAACGAGGATTGATGTGGTTTTTACACGACATTTACATAAATTTCAATCAAACTATTTCTTTTCTCACTTTACTTCCTATAAGCCCATTTTATCCTTTTTAGAATATAATGAAATGATAAAATGTACAAATAATCTAAGTATTATTGAAAATAATGATGATGATGGTGCAAACAATGAAAACAATGTTAAAAATTAAATTCTATAAATTTAAGTAAATGAAAATACTATGTGTATATAAGGTAATATTATATATATATATATATATATATATATATATATATATATATATATATATATATCTATATATATATATAAGGTAATATTAATTATTATTTCAATTAGTATTTATATTTTGTACTGTGCTTGCGCAGCCCATCATATGTTTTACTAGCAAATAAATCATATGAAAATTTGTGTAATTGTTGCTCGGAGTACCGATAGATGTGAAAACCAGACTAATATTAGTAATTTTAATTTACCAATCATGAAAATTTAATTTTTTAAAAACCACTTTTATTTCATAGTTTCAATTTGAATATGCTTATGTTTTCAATTTCATATTTTTCTCATATGGAATACCTATGTTTCTTATTAATTTTAGAATTTTCTTAAATTAATAAAAAAAGTGTTTAAAAATGTTCTGCATTTTATTGCATTACCACATATTTTCCATGCAATTCATATATAAAATTTCATTTAAGTACAAAAATTAAATATACAAAAAGTATACATAAATATAATGAGTTATATCACTATATATAAAACTTTGTTGTGGATTCAAAAATAAAATTGTGAAGTGTTATTTTGAATTTTATACTCATTTCCAGTCAAACCTGAAATAATTAAAATTTTTTTGGTACCCTAACTTCAAAGATATTGTTAAAAGAATTCAGTTTAGAAAACACCTATTATTGTTTAAACCTAAAGTATTAAAGCAAATATACATACGAAGAACACTCTGCTGAAAATTTAACTGGTCCAATGCGAAACATGTAACCTTATGAAGCGAGAAATTTGCCACCAAATCCAATACTGCTTCTCATAAAAAAAAAATGTTCTCCACATTTGGACTGCAATATTTTCTACAACACAGTATTTACTTCCTTACTACCTACTACGGTCTCGCAATATATACATATACCGCTATTTAAAACGAACAAATTCTGATATTATCGATTGGTATTGTATCTTTGACTATTACGCAGACTCGTGATCACTGAACCGCTACATCCCTATTCTGATTATCGTCACGGAAAGGCGAAGTGCCGCTGTAAGCGAAATAACTTTGCTCTCGCAATATTTACGCATCAGACGATTCAGGCATTTCGAGGCCATTCGGTATTCAAGGCGGCACAATCAAACAATAATGAATGAAAACTTGCACGCTTGGCGCCAGGCGTAGTTTGAGGTAAACGAAATTACATATGTACGTGAGCGTTAACTTTGCATTTGGCACCAAAAAATATCGAGGGATGGGTTATATAAGTTGGAAATTTTATTTAGTTTTACGATATGATTGAACGACAATAGCTCTGAACACATATATAAGTAAAGTTTTTTAATATCTTATTAATTTTATAGCAAACAAATTCCGGAGGATGAAAACTTAATGGTACTGGAGCGCAGTCAGGTAAAGCATTTTAATGATTATAAAAAAAAATTAAAACTTCTAATATTCTACACATTTTTATCTTGGTTATCACGGTGACACCTCACGAGCTTAATATTTTCAATTTTAATTCTATTCTGTGGATAACTTTATTGAACTGAGAACTCTTTGGATAGAATTTATTGCTATCTTTGCGAAGACTTAATGTCAGTGTGTAACCATATTTTTTGCAGCCATAATATTTTGGTTCCACTAATGCAGCATATTCATTCACAAATATCAAAATATTTAGGCTGTAATTCATTCAAATATTTATAGTATTCAACTTACATCTTGCCAATACGTCATCGCTGCGATTGTAACAAACTTACTGATTTAAAGAATGGGTGTGAAAAAAATTTAAGTGATATTTTTTTAGTAAGTCGTTGCTCAGCTATTTACGTTTTTGTACCATACACGATGATAAATAAAATTCTGTAAAATGAGTTTTTTTGTTTTATAGATATGGTTCGAAATTTATATAATGATATCTAAATTAAAAATAGGCTTTTAAAATGCAAAAACTTGTCAAGCACGATCACAAGTCACCTACAGGATCCCATACACATTCGCATCGGCATTTATAAATATTTAAGCGTACGTATTATTTATATTAAACCATTTAAAGATATAAATTTTCACAATGTAAATATAATGCATCGTATTATATATCTTTCACAGTCCTATAGATATGGTACATGTTTCAAAGTAGATACAAAATAATGATGGGGAATAGATGCAAAATAATAGTTTCAGAAATAAGAATGCGGAATATTATTTATTTGCATATTTTTTAGAATATCTTTTTAAATATGCTACTTAATTTGGGAAGAAAATATTTTTCTGTTCCTCATAAAAAGAAAAATTTTTTTTTTCAGGCGAAATGCCACAAAAAGTTAGTGTAAAATATTTACAAAATATATGGGCTAATAAGATGTTTAACCCTGTGTTACATGATTTTTGGCTCAATAGTTTCAGAAACAAGGGTGCGGAATGTTATATATTTGAATATTTTTTAAATTATATTTCAAATATGCTACTTAAATTGCGAAGAAAATATTTTGCTATTCCTTATAAAAAAATATATTTTTCATATGGAAC
The DNA here is from genome assembly GCA_039881145.1 of Druceiella hillmani. Taxonomy (NCBI): domain Eukaryota; kingdom Metazoa; phylum Arthropoda; class Insecta; order Lepidoptera; family Hepialidae; genus Druceiella; species Druceiella hillmani. The sequence continues at coordinate 1,626,753 of JAYKKI010000018.1, read as the reverse complement.
GCCATGATATACAAAACAAAAAATTATCAGTTCTTAAAAAAGTTGGTAATGTAAAATATTTACAAAATATATGGACTAATAAAATATTTTACTATGCCTTCAAGTTTTTACGTTAGATGTTTTGTCAGAAAGCTGGCTTTGAAAATAGGAAAATGTAAGTATATTTTCTACTATAAAATTCGTAGGCATAAAAACACGGACGATGTTTTAAAAATTCAATTTCCAGAAGCTGCGCTGTAGTTTTCTATAACCTTCACGCGAGCTTCTGAAAGCTCATATTTTTTCATAACTTTAATATGAGAAATTGCAAAAAATAAGGCTCATTTTCTTTTATTATTTCTCAATATATTTTTGAAAAAAAAAACATTTTTGAGATATTTGTCATGAATGTAATCATGAAAAAAAAACAACATTTTTGAGATATTTGTAGCTAGCCCTTTCAAACGACAACACGCGTTATATGTAGAATTAAAAATAAATATCGTGTAATTTAATAGCCCTCCCTAAAATTTCCACCTTACATATAATATTCGAGAAATCAATTCGAGTTAATATGTCTTATTACTGTGCCAAATTTGACGTTTCTATGTAAAGCGTTTTCTGAGAAAAACGGTTTTGAGGGACGTAAGAAGAGACACATGAATGATCGTATGGGGTTTTAACGTTTCTTTTTAAGGTACGGAAACTTAAAATTCGAAAGAACTTATCATGAATCATCTTTGAAATGAGGCTATGAATAATTGAATACTGAAATCAAATGGCTTATTTGCTCCGAATGGACGAGTTTAACCTAATCTCGGTAAATTCAACAACAACGCCACTCATGATGAACGCTGAAACGATGACAGGCATTTTGACAAGTAAATATATTATTTACATACCACTTTATGTATGTATTTAGTTGCATTGGAGTCTCCTAAAGAAGTTTATTTTTAGCTTAACTGAATTGGACTAATACTATTTTAAACCTATTAATGAATAAGTCATAAAATGTAACAAAGTTGAAATAAGGACAAAAAACATAATTATCTGCTTTGAGGTGACATAGAGCTAATTTACTTATTAATTAATGTATAAATCCTAAGTTCCTTTCAATAAATATAGGAATAGAGCAAACAAAATTAATTTTAAAATTCATTGTATCTTAATACTTATGCGGTGTGATAAAAATATATTAATATACAAATGGAGTTGATCTAAAGAAACTATGAATTCCGCTTTAATTTTGAATTGTAACAGAAAAAAAATTAGATCTGAGGAGGAAGATAAATGGCTAACTTTTAATATATATAATATTTTCTTATGTCAAAAAAAAGATAAATATCTCGATATGTATTTCGCACATTCAGGTATATTATCATTATTCTGTGACTTAATTTTGTAAGGAATTTCCTTCTTAAAGTGCGGAAAAATGGGATATAACTCAATATGTCCAATGAAACCCTATTGTATTAGACTTTATCCAAACGTCCTAAATTGTACGATACGGGTAAGCGGGACACAGTTTAAATACGCCATATATATCTAACTGCATCAACACCATATATATATATATATATATATATATATATATATATATATATATATATATATATATATATATATATATATATTCATGAGCTTTTAATTCTATCATCGATCGTATCATAAGCAAGACCGGCAGAAATTAGAAAGCTTCTTTTTTTCTAATATATGTAAGATAAGATAATTTGTTAAAGAGATTTTTCTGTTTCTTTTAAGTGTTCTCCATTTCAGGTAACGATACATTTTTGTATCCGTCGAAACCATTAAATATAGAATCAAGATGTATTCATCTTTATCCGTCTCTTATCAAGCAGAAAAAGCACCAACTTCATATGAACTCATCAAAATTACAATTTTTTTAGAAATAAATAGCAATCGCAGAGAATGAGTTCGAGAATTCATAGTAATTATTTCTACTTTAATAGTGATTATTACTCTGTCCAGTAAAATGATTGTATCTGTATCAATATCATGATAATTATTCTATAGTCAGTATTTTTGGACATCAAAGAAAATAGTTATGTCTGATCCGATTTTCCAAGGAAAGATTATTTCGCTCAATCTATCAGTCTACACGACGAGAATTCTATACTTAATATCGTGGCGTATCCATTTAACACAAAATATTTTTACGTGTAATTTACATGTTTATATAAGGTTTTTTATTCTCAACATAATGTCCAAGGTAGCCGTGGATTGGTATCTAATGATTAAACTAATTAAAAACAATGAAACGGAATGAAGTTTCATTATAAATTCTACTACTTTCTTAAGCAAAAATCTAAAAAAATAATTGTGGGAAATTTCCTTGCATGAAATTTGTTTTCGTTATTAGAATATTTTTAATTACCGTCAAAATTACTACTCGGGGAAATGCGTAGCTCAATTTGTTATGCCTTAAGAATAAATGGCCCATTTTAGGAAGTCTCCAAGTTTCGGAAACATTAGAACTATCACTTTTTTCCTAGATTTCTCCTCAGTATTCTCCTATCACACAGCCAAGCATCGATTACAAAAATTAATGGAAATAAATTTTGATTTGTCCGACAATACTCATTTAAGACAACTTCCTATATTAAATTGTTAACAAATTGAAAACATTAAAACCGATCCCCTACTAAGTTTCCATTATTTAACAGAAGTATGAAGATAGCCCTCATTCATTCATGTTGAAATTGGAAAAGAAATCTTTGGGTTAAAAGCGTAAATATCCTGTTTGGCTACCAGATAGTATTTATTTGACTATCATCTCTTCTGACAATAAATTTGTAATACACCTTTAACTTCAAAAGAAATGCACCTATGTATGGAATTATTCAATTTCCCTTGTAACACAAGCAGTGTTACTGAAAAGTTGTACTGGGATAATCAATGCTCCCTCACCCATTGTACTCTTCGCCCTCCGAGTATCATATATTTCGTACGCCATCTAATTCTTCATGTGACAAAAAGAATTAAAAACGCAATCCATTTAGGTAGAAATATTTCAGTCGAAATCCCGAAGAATTCTACCAGAAAAAAATTATATCTTCATGTTACATATATATGAACTGTATATGGAAGATAGATATAAAATATAGATAACCATGGTGCTTATACAATTGAAAATTAAATCTATGAATTTTATTTAAGAAATTAAATGATTATGCAAACCGAGATGGTCGGTTAATTACTTGTAAATGTAATAATTTAGAATTAGGTATATGAGAGAATGGATATAAGTCATGAAAATAAAAAAAATTATCATAATCAGACAATTCTAGCTATGTTATGGAAAATATGTAAACAACCAAAAATAGATAATTTGATGTCTTTTTTGCAATCGGGTGTTAAGATGTAAATAAATTTAATTAAATAATGAAAGTATAAGACATAAATATTGCTTGTAACTAATATCAGAATACTTTTAAAGTTTAATTAGTAGTTTGAAAAATTCCTAATGAATGTCCACTATTATTTTAAAATCCTACTAACAACAATTGTTAGTAGGATTTTAAAATAATAGTAGACATTCATTAGGAATTTTTCAAACTACAAATAATTAAACTTTCAAAGTATTCTAATATATGCTGAGCTGAAAATGTTGTCAAAACTTTATGTTTACTTAACCACAACATTTAAAATTTTCAATTTCTACAATAAAATTTGAAAAATATAAGAGTATATTTTCAAAAAAGGAAAATTAAGTTAGAAAACAAAGGTAGACCCGTAACGAAGCTGAACGTTGGCACTTATGTAGAATAATCTTGAAGAAAAGCAGTGAAGGAGAAAAATGGAAATCGGAGTGCTTTTAGATCAAAATGTGCCCCTTAATAATTTTTGTAATGCATGTGGCATAATTAAAATCTCGTCTTCACTTGTCTCGACTTCAAATATTGAACATTTTTCGATACATTGGGAAGTGAAGTTTTAGACAAGCCAGTCGTGAAATTAATTACAAATCCAAGAGAAAGAATATTTCAATCTAAATAAATTTATTTCATGACCAAAAGAAAATAATTACTGTTATAACTTAGGTCATGAAAGATTTGATTGACTTTAAATCTATCTTTTATCCGAACCCAAACCAAGGCTTATAAGACATATTGTGAAGTTGTTTTGTAAAGTGTCGTCTCCCGCTTCGAATACATTAAAAATAACGTTACATGTTTCGTTGAATTTATTTGTACAATTAATTTTGTTTGGAGTATTGTTTGAAGGAAAATAGTTTTAAAAAATTAAAAATTAGTTTAATATTATTATAACAATTACACAACGTAAAATAGCATTTAGATTAAATAAACTTTTATCGACATTGTTATCCTAGAGGATATGTAGAAACATAACAAGAGTATGTGGTAATTATCATTATTTTATAACTTACTTCCAATATTTATATTATTTTCATTCGCCTCCTCATTCGGCTGCGAGTATGATTCTATGGACAAGTTGTCCAATTTGATCTTTTTGTCTTTTTATTTCTTTATTTCTTACAACACTGACACAAATTTCTAAGAAATTATCATATCTTCGCTTAGTAATGCAATTTTTAAAAATTAAAAAAAATAAATTTCTTGGAATTTTTAAATGTCAGCAATGGGAAATTTTATTGCAAAAATATATGATTAACCGATTTGGTACGATTTTCAAATGCTTAAATATTTGTAAAATAGTTTGCCTTATTTGGTGACTAAGAGATTAGAACTTCTATACGGTTACGAAATTATTCAATATTTTTGATTGATTACTTATGTTATAAAATTATGCCAACAAATTTTAATTCTTAAATCAGACTTAACTTAAATAATTAAATATACGGACGCAAACTTAAATTTAATAATCAATATTATGGACGTATTTACAAAATCCCGTCACTCTAGAACAGATATTTACTAGTCGTAAAATTACTAAATCACTCGTAGCAACGCAGCTCGTTGGTGTGCAATAAATTTATAACTTTTTGCATACTTTTATTGCTTACATTACAATCAAGATAATTTTTTTTTAATATTTGTTTGGTAACTGGTTTTATTTATTTTGTAATATTTAACAAGAATGGTTGTGTAAAATGACGTTGAAAAGGCGTTGATCATCTTCAACCACCAACAAAATAAGAGACAAAATAATTTTTTAAATGGAGGGGAAATATTTTTAGCCTCATTTAAATTTTTCATACCATGAGTTTTAAGGAAATTATAAACAATTGAAACCTACTTTCTCGTAACCCACTTAAAAATACATTTTTATCATATGTAAGGTAAGTTAAAAACCAAAAAAAAATTATAAGTTGGTAAACAAAAATATGGGATTGATAGTTATTAAAAATCACGGACGATCTAATTGCTAGAGATACCACATTTCCTCGTGAATCTTTTCTTTTCACACCATCACATGTGAATTTTACACCAATAAAATATCATGGTACTTACGGTCACTGGTAAGAAATTATTTAATATTATTAATTGATTACTCAAATTTCAAGGTAAATTGATTGCATGTTATCTTTTTTTCGAAGTGACCATCTTTCGTAATAAATTCATATTTAAAGATATGAGTATTAGTTCAGATCACAAAAAGGCAGACGTCGTGGCCAGTGACACGAAGTTGACCTAGTTTTTGATAAAACCAGGGAAGTTTATTTATTTTAATTTTTCGAAAAAATGGAGGTTTTTTTTCAAAACGATAATGACGCCCCCAATTTTTGAAATAAACAAAAATTTAACTATTCACAATTAATCTTAGTAAACTATCTGAAAAATCAAATATATTCAATACCATACTATAACACCTGTCATCATTTGAATCTATTGAAACTGCACATTGAATTTATTTCATTCATATTCATAGTGATAGAATATTAATCCGCTGGGTACAAATTATTCGATTTTTGATTAAACTTTGATAAATTTGAATCGTTTCGAGTATATGTCTGGCATGAAAACCTAATGAATAATTTAAAATAGTCGCATCTTACTCAGACGGTTTTAGTGAAAGCAATTCACATCATTAAAATTTATAATCAGTTTTCATTCAACAGTACATCTGTGTCAGTATTGCACTAAATAATGAAATTGATTGAATTATCAGTAAGTATTATACAGTTACTAACAAATTTTGGCTCCCGCAATATTTGATTATAGAAGATGTTCTAAGGAAGTGGAAGCATAAAACTTCTAAAATCATTATTTTAATAATTCAAATAAAATTATGTTTATTAAAAGAAAGTATATGCAAGCTTTATATTGTCTCTTACAATCGTGTCGCCGATACATACAATTTTATCGACATTTTTCTTGGAATTTTGTTTTAATGCTTCCATGACACGGCATGAACAGCGATAGTTGACCGAAATTGGCTTCGTAGGTGACTTATTTTAGTAATCATGAATTTGGGAAACTTACACAAATTACTTCGTACCTTTATGAATAATTCTATGCGTAGCTTAGAAGTAAATGACATAACCGTGGGTTAAACGACATTTAAATTAGTTTTGGGTAAAAAAAACAAATGAAAACCGTTTATTTCATATTCATACAACTGTTTTAGCCCAAAGTGATTTATGGAGGAAGAAATTAATGACTGTTTTAACATTTAAAATTTAAAGTATATAAAATAACATTTTAATTAAGGATGACATATACTAAATAAAATTTCAAACAAAAATTTCATGATAGAAATAAAATGGCCCAAAATTTAAATTACCGGAAGATAACACATTAAGAGATAGTCTGACAGCTATTACAAGGTTGTCTATAAGGGGTTTTTTATTAAGATATGGAAATAAATTGATATTATCGCTTATACCAAGCTGATATTATTCTGGCACTATGGAAACTATCTATTCAAGTTTGAAAATTGGCACTTAGACGATGGTATTATTATTATTAATTATGCGATTTATATAAATTTAACAAAAAATTACATTAAAAATAATCTTGACGAAAACCTTAGTAATATTAGTAATAACAATGTGCAGTTCTAAACTTTATCCTTCCTCTCTTCTAACTACTAGGAAAACAAAACTTCGAAATAAAATTAATCTATATATAATAAATCGAAACACTCCTGTTTGCAATAAATAAATTGCAATAAATATAATTTTAAATCATTTAATGACCTTCGTAAAGTAAATTCTAATTTATTTAAAGTTTCAAATCTCAAAATTTTAAAAACTTGCTCGCGAAAGAACTTGGATCCACTCAGTGTTAAGCGCATTGGCGTATACAATGGCAAGGTATTCGAAATTGAGCCCAAGTAAAAGTAAGAAACTCAACATATGGAAAAGAATTTAAAATATTTAAGATTTATTGGTATATCTATTTTTTGTCTCTTGACAAAAGTTAAGAAAATAGTTACACAACGGGTTCGGTTTTCTACTTGAAACCGAATTCGTAGAATGAAAACTTACTTAGGCACTTTTGTCACAGAATCATTTAATGGCATTAAGCTCTCAATTATACTTAATTAAGGCACTACATTAAAAATGGAATAATGGCACAGAAGGTTTTTGGAGGAAATTTTAGTTAAAAATATTTTATCTCCGTTTGTAGCAATGAGTTATTGAAGTTATTTAATTTTTCTTGCTAAGTGCGTATATTTCTTTCCAAAAGTAAAAAATAATTTGTTTTACCTGTCGGTTTAAACTAAAGCTTTGAAAGCGTAATTTTTTACAATAAAAAGTTATATTCTAATTCAAAATTTTAATATCTTAGCTGCTTATTCAGAGCTTTCCTCAGACAAAAAGGTAACAATGATTACATTTTGTACCTTTTCCTTTTAGTTTTGTTCCTTTATAGTTACCAACGTACTAGTTGGTTTTGTGCTTTACGGTTTAACCTCATAATACGAAAAACGCCTACAACAATCTAAAATAGTGAAGTAATGTATATCTTAGGCCTTTTTTGTACATCTTGTTCCCATGTAAAATTTTTTTCCAATGTTATTAATGCCTACGTTTTAAATCATTTCCGCTAATCTGAGCTCGACAATATTTTGATAACAAATAGATGATATCAAAAAATTAATAGTAATTCTTTTAAGCAAAATTTTACCACCGAATGAAAATCCTATTAGCATAATATTTATTAAAGACCTTCAAACGTTTCTAACTTGCTTAATAACGTCAAGGCATATGTTGGTTTCTTCAACAATTAAAATAAAACCAAGATAAATCCAAGATGTGAAATGATTCACAATCCTCATAACGGTTGTTTTTAAAATTAAAAATATATATATAACAAATGATAACGGACATGTACGTCTGCCGCCAAAAACGTTCGATATACTCTTACCAGATAACAACGAAACGTATTTTAGATTATTCCATCTGGCAACAAAATCAGTGATGATCTTTGACAAAAAAGACTTACGTGGGGGATTAATATTTTACGCAAAAGGTAGTATTTCATAAATATTATTTTCGAGGGTTGAGTGAAAATGCCCTATTTCTCCTGAAATCTAATCACTCTGCGTTTTGTTTTCCTTTTTTCCATTCCAACTCATTTAAATATTTTGTCTTATAATATTTTTTGTCTCTTTTCTGTGCACTATTAACATTTTATATTTTAATACCTTTCACTTATTAATAGAGATTGGTAATGCTGGGCAGAAAGATATTGCTTCTGCAGATACAATGTATTTAAAATTTGAGTTAATAAATATATAAATAAGATTAAAAAAATGAAACCAAATTTTTTGAGGCTCCGCAATTCAGTAAAAAAAACAAACCTTTATAATATATTCCCGTGTCTATCCACCTATGACAGATGTGAAAAATATATAAATATTTATTATTGTAAATACAATACACGCCTTAATGTTTATATGAATACACTTAAGTGATTACAACTGATACATATGATGAACTTATTTCTGTGAGAGCAATGTCTTACAACCAAATAGCAGCCAGGGATCGAAACCGTAACCGAACGCAGTGTGCTGCGCCGACAAAAACGGTAAGTCTCTGATTAATCTAACACACCACAGCGTCGACCATATATGCCTAGCCATTAATGAAATCTTCTTAACCTAAGTTCTACTCGTAGATATTTAATTAAATTACAGTTGAGGGGCTCTGGACATTTGAATTGGGAAAATAACGAAATTTCGCCTAAATCCAAACTATTCTCATAGTGTAATTGTAATGATTTATTCAATATTTGATCTGGAAAAAGAAAGTTTACAATCTTTCAAAATAAAACAGTGATTGAATACAAATATATTATACAGTAAGTATACAGCAAGAGAATTGCAAGTCAGCATCGTCACTAAAATTAAATCGAATTTCGATATCAATGCGGATTACGTCCTTCGCTGCGCAATATCGTGAGACTCCTTTTAGAAGCGGTTCAATTTACTTTAGTGTCAATTCAACACGCGATCCGTACAGTTTTATTGACCGAAGTTGAACAAAGTTAACCAAAGCCAAACGTAACTTTATTCGAGGCAAGTTAAAACGCTGATTATAAAATCTGTCATAACTCGTGGCTAATCAATGAAACATATTTTTGCATTTCAGAAAGATTGCAAATCACTAAAGGTATTAGTAATCGGCAATATTTGCATTATAATCAATGAAAGCTATTTTTACATTTCATATTGATTGTAAAACACTAAAGGCATTAGTAAACGGCAACATTAAATTTAGGTTACGGTTAAGTAAAAGTTTTATTTCTGGTTGCAAGATTAAATTAATTTCTTTCTGATTAGAGGAAAGTACTAAATAAGCGGTCAAAGGTTGTTGCAATTTAAAACTGAAGCGTGTTTTTTGAAGCCCTTACATTGGAAAGTATGTATTGTTTAAAATATATATGTTTAAAATATTATAACGACTTTTTAGTATGACCCTTTATCAACCCTTATCTTATATTTTAAATTTACACGAAGACGTAATTGAGTTGTATAATGAAACAAATTTCTACAATTTTTTTTTAAGAAATGAATTATGATATATAGGAAATATTTTTTAACAGTCATAAATTCTTATGTAGATCATAACCGTTTTTCTTAGAAACCGTTCAGTGCAAAAACTTGAAATATGGTATAATTATTGAACTTAATGATTAGCGTATTTCGTGATATTAAAAATCTAAAAACTATTTCCTCGAGGATTTTAGACCAGGAAAGTTTTGTCATGAAAAAATATTGTTTTTCGTCGCGTTGTCAATTAAAAGGGTAAATGCAAAAATTACATAATTATTTTTTTTAGGATTTCTTGTAAGATCATTTTAGAGATGTTGTTGAAAGTGTTCATAAAAATATATCGTCGTCGTCCCCGTCTACACGATTGGTAAATTTAGAATTACAAAATAGGAGTTATCAAAAATCGATTATAAGTTAAAAGGAAAACTCATAAAGCGCCGAATCCATATTTTAGGGATTTTTGAAAAGCTCGTGTTAATTTTACGCCTGTAATATATATTATATATATATACATATATATATATATATATATATATATATATATATATATATATATGTATATATATATATATATATATATATATATATATATATATATATATCTATTAAATATTGTATTTGAAAAGGTTACAAATATTAATGTTATTTATGATAGTTTAATGGAAATATTATATACTCATTAAGGTTTGAAATTGCCATTGCAGCGAGGTACATAAATAGTGTTATAGTGTATTACATGTCATTCCATCGAGTAAAATGTTATTAAATAGGTCTTTTAAAATACATCTGAAAATATGGAGTGACATTATTTCATACTTTAACTCCTTCGCAAGATATGATATTCCATAAGATATGATATGATGTCCCACCAGTCTCCTTAAATTTTTTTCACCCTAAATTTTACAGTATAAAAATTTTTTCACTCTATAATTTCATTTTAGTCACCCTAATCTAAAATAAGGAAATCATTTAAATTAACAAATGTTTTGTAATCTTATTATTTAAAATTTTAAATATATATGAATTTGTAGAGAAATTTCATTGTGCGAAATTTACCTATACTTAAAAAATTCATTTACAATTTTGGTAGAACGCATTGTATTTTAACACGAAATGTTTTAAAAATAAATGCCGGGGCCATTTAAAAAAGAAAACGCTATTCTATTTATTTCCATCACACTTGCTAGAAGTTACTCGTGTGCGGGTGGTAAGAATTAGCGGTCTCATTTCATTACAAGACACTATGTCTTCTCTTTTCGTGTTTTCGCTCTGCTTATACAAAACGAAAAAAACAATGAAGAAAGGAATTTGTAGTTTTAAGAAAAGAAGTTTCGAGAATAAATTTTTTTTTGTTAATATGTATATACTTACACATATTGAGAGAAGGTCTTCGACGATGCAGGTAGCTCATATTTTTAGAAAACATAGTATTCATCATGACAATAACTAAATGCCTTGGTTGCTTGGTGTAGTTGGTGTAGTTTCATATTTAATTGATTGGACAACCATCTAAAATAAATATTAAGAAGGGCATTCCGCTTATTTCTTTCCATTTTACTGTCTCTACGACATAATGTGTTTTTCATCTCTTTTTGCAGAGCGGTACTCTATTTTTATTTATTTTTATTGAATTTATTTTATATTTATTACAAAGATAAATTGCAAATTTTAATATTTTTAGAACAATTTTATTTCTACCTATTTTATTATTGATGCTCTTTGATGGAGAATTGAAGAAAAGCTTAAAAGGCTATGCATGTATCCACATGCAAGAAATTATTATAAATTTACTGCTTAATAAGGTTTAACTTGTTCAAGATATTCTGTGCATTTTTGTGTAATTTAATATCTTTGCGACTATACGAAATAACACTGAACAATATTAAATAAAAACTATTAATGAAACGTAAAAGGCAATATAAATAAAATAGAATTTACATTATTATCTAAGATATATTTATGGCAACCTCTATAACTTAGACATGAGATTTGTGACGTAATTTTAGTTATCCGTTGTAAACGAGTTTCTCTAAAGAAAACTTTCACTCAATTACATAACAAATACCGAGCATTGATTGAAGTTCATATTTCAACATTAATTTGAAAATATATTTATTTTATTTTTAATTTTTGACCCTTTTCCCAAATGAGTAAGAAAAAGTTGAATTGAATTTTTGTTTTATTATTAAATTTTATTATTTCTGTTAAATCAATGTGAAATATACTTGTGTCATTATGAAATTCTATATTATAATTTATTTCCATATAAAATAAGTTTCTTGTAATTGGGATTGAAATAAATACTAGTTAAAACTTTTTAACTAGCATTTTTACAGTTTCTGGTAATACATTGTAGCGCACAGTTTTTTGCTTTTATCCTTAGAGATGGAAAAAAGTAATAAGATATTGTATGTTCATAGCTGTAGTTACTTTAGAACATATTAGAATAATATAGTTAATACAAACTTTATACAGTGGTCATAAACTTAGGTTTATTCTTTATATCAACTTCAAACTGACCCTAAACCTGACTCTCGAGAGCCTATGCCTATTATATTAGACTATTAGTCTATGTCTATTATATAAGTAGACTTTCTAAAACATGTCGATCATAGTACTTGCGATGGAATCTATTAGGATTGCAAAAAATCTGAAAAACACTATTGATTTAACATGTAAAATCCAAACACAATATTAAATACCATATTCATAAAAACAATCTTCATTTTCATTAGTAACAACGCCCGCCCACATCATTTTCAACATATAGAAACTACATAAGTATGTTTCATGTGCTACGGGTAAAATAAGAATCAAAACGTTCGAAACGAACGTATCAAATAGTACACGACGTAAATTATCAGATTCTTAAGTACGAATTTTGGTTCACGCATATCCCTGTTAAAACGCATTTCATTTATTAAAATAAAGCACACGTCACTAATGTGATATTTTGATTGATGTATACACTGGAAGACGCACATATCTAAACGTTGAAGTAAAAAACATAACACAAATCGAATGCCACAAAGTACCGAAAAAATAGGTCATCAGTAAAACGAGAAACAGACTCATTACAAATAGATGGATACCATCAAAAAATATATGGATATAATAAAATGGATTAATAAAAATAGATGGATAGCAAGCAACTGTTGCAGGGTTTTCAATCAATAGATGCAGTTGCTTTAAATAATCTAGAACTCGGTGCAATTTTTATAAACCAGGCAATAGTTACATTCATTTTCTGACGTGACCTTTTATATATAATGGGCATAATGCTCTGATCAAATTTCAAAACGCGGATACTAAGGAAACAAACCGTTCGAAGATTATTATTAATTCTCTGAAGTCCGTTGTTGAATTTTACACTGCCGCATGCTATTGTAGCATTTAATTAATTTTAAAAGGTATTAATTGCTATATTGTAAATAAAAAAAAACAGGTGGCGAAATCAATTGAGTTACACTTCTCGATCGACGCATAGTCTCATAAAAATAAATATATATACCGATATATATATATGTATATATATATATATATATATATATATATACATATAGATATATATATATAAATATATACATATACATATATATATATACATTACATTTAGTTAAAATTTACCGAATATTTCTCTACAAAGATAAAGGTTTGTCATATGCATCTGAAATTATTCGATTAATATCGTTCTTACTTTTTAATTTCTATAAAAAATTGTTAGTCCGGAGTTTCATTCGCCCATATCTTGATTGTTGTGACATATTTAACGCCAACGTTTTTAGTTAAATTCAACATGTTTCAAAGAATATAGAATGGATCCACATGGTTTTGTTTTCATTTCATACATTTCTATTACTTTCATTTACATGCAGTTAAATAGGGGACCTGTGTGATTTTTACTCAGGGATCCTGCGTAGGTCTAATATTTTACCGTATTTAGTTGAGTATATATATACTTGGCATGCGCAATCACTATGGTATAATTTACAGATTATTCAGTACGCTGGTGTCTTGTATTAGTAGGAGCAATTTATTTTTTCCGATATTTGTTACCCCCATATGATGGAACGTTTATTTATTATACTAGAACACCAAAGTATAAGTTTGCGTGGCAGCTCTAAAACTGCTTCTGTAAGTTATGACATGATTTCACTTTACTTGCCAATCATGTTGAATACTTTTAAAAAATGTGTTCACCGGTGGTTTTTGAAAGTTTTATCGAGACATGAATTATTATGAATCGTTTTGTGTCTGTATGTCAATGAATATTTTATTGCTTATGTATACACTTTTTGTAACTGTTGTGCTTATTTGAATTATTTCTAGTTTTTCAAAATGGTATTTTAAATTGAGTAATTTAAAACATTTAACTGAAAACCGGCCGTACTAGCGACAGTCTTTACAAAACTGGTTTGAAAACAGTGTTGGTAATTTTTTTTAATAACGTTTTTTATTACTACTCTAATTCCTTTAGTTTCTAATCATAAACTGCTTGATATATGCGTTTGACAGTTTATGTAAAGAAAATCGCCCACAATTTACCGTTACGGAGAAACATGTTAAAACAAGGTTGTTTAAAATTTTATTACTTTTAATTACGATCTCCACGGAAAACATTTGTTTATTTTACCGATTTAAAACTAGAGAAACTATAAAAAAGTGTTGTGACAACGGATACAAAACAAAATTATAGCGATTCTTTATTTTATTACGAAATTCTAAAATTTTATCAAATCAGACAAAACTTTTCAGAGTATTTGTTGAAAATTTCAGGGAACACATTTTTATGTTCTTCTATCGAGAGAAATTTAAACAGGTAAAAGAGATATACTGAAGCACTTCATAAATAAACTCATTATAAATAAAATCCTTTTTTCATAAATCAGTTTTTCTTTGTTTTACGCTCCAAATAAATTATAATCCAGCCAGCTACTAAAAATATCGCGGTATAAATTAAGTTTCGTGTTTAAAGATTTAAAAATAAATATTTTTAAACGAATGAAAGTTTAAATTGAGTAGAGACATTCAAAAAATATTCTGTGGTAATAATATAATCATTACTTAATTAGCAAGTTAAGTGTACTTTCATAACCCGAGATAGAGTAAAAAGGTGTATTTGCTCTTTGATCGCTATAATACCGATGATGCTCATTTGATTAATTTTTAAGGCATTTTTACACGAAAATACACATTGTCTAATGCATTTTCAAACAAAAATTAAGTTAGAAAATGTGCTATTTCTGCTATTGCAATATTGTATTTAACAAACATAAAAAGCAGATAAGGCTACATGCGAGAACTAATCACGTTACTTATTTAAATGCCAACAAATGCGTTCATGTAACTTTGTTTACCACAAATCTTTACTTTAAACACCTGGCGTGTTACGATTTTCTTTTATTATTTGAAATATGATTCTATAGAAATGTTGTTAAACTCTGTTTTATGTTGATAATCGAACCCTAGGCCGAGATCGTAATGTGGAAATGTTAATCGTACTGTAGTTAAGAGATTCTTAGTAGCTTTCTGTAAAAAGTGTACTACTTCAAGATTAAGAATATTTGATATAATAATTAAGAATGCAATGCTACGTTTGATATATCTCCTTAGTTTCACAAGAAACATAGCTCAACTAAGATACGTAAATATTATAAATGCAACGACAGTTTGCTCGCACAGCCACGAGTTCTATTCGATGAAAATCTTTAATACGGTTTTACTCAGATTTTAAATATCTATCAGTTATTGAAAGGTACCAAAGGTTTTATACGCGTTTCAAAGCCTGTATAAATAAGAAATAACCGTTACAAAATACATTAAAGTACGAGTTAATTTTTTTCTTTGATTACTTGATACAAAAATGACGATGTATAATTTTTAACTTTAGTATGATAAAATCAAAAGTTTAAAAGTTAGTAGAATTCTTTGATCGAAATTCTTTATAAAAACTTTATTTGAGAAACAAAAATTTAACGTCTTTAATAATCACTCATCTTTAGAAATAACTAGCAATGAGCACATGTTATTAATTAATTAGATTATTTAAAAATAAATAACTGTTGCCTAAAAAAATATAAAAATTAATCTCTTCGTAGTCCTATCAAAAGTATTTTTATTAGCCTTGTCCTAGCGTTAAAGCGCCTAAAGAGGTTTCCACATATTCTACATTCGGAATATTTCTATACATATGTACAATATGGTGCATTAATTCTATCTCTGAAATTTTCTTTAGAATCATATTATCAAAAGGCTGTTTGAAAATTTAATATTTGACATCGTAACATATTTCGTAACTTAATCGTTTTTGTAATTCCGTGCCTTTACGCTTGCGAATTCAATAATATTTTACCTTTCGAAATGTGCCATTTTTAAAGATGAAGTAAGGATTTCTTCCAGTTAACTTTACGAAAAAAAAACTTGTTAAGTATTTTAAGGACTCGTATTAAGAGGATTTCACAAGCATTTACCACATATAGACCCTTGAAGGCACATAGTTATGTATTTAACTATTCACAAGTGTTGATATTAATTTTGCATCATTTCAGTATTTTTTCTTTTTGAAATAAAGATCTTTCACAAACCTAAAAACATTGAAAATATTTACAAAGTATGAGGTTTAGATCATTGTAATATTTTTCAGGTACACATAAGACACTTTTTACAAACATTGTTTCTTTGATAATTTTGAATTTAGCAGTGTTTAAGATATTGAGAGTGCTCTTTTTTGTGAAGTTATTCAACAATATTTTTTAAACTGTATACTATCTGTTTATTACATTTGTACAACTATAAATACATACTTTTAAATTATATCATATACGCGTACTAAAACTGTCTTACACACCACGTTAAATTATGCTACGAAAATTTTTAGAATCTTTATAATTTTCACTTTTAAATGACACGGTTTATTAAAATAAATAAAATTGTTCATTCGCCTCTCAAAATTTATATATAAATATTTTTGAGTCCAAATTTCTGATATATATGTGCAGTAACATGTTTTATTACTGTTTCAAATTTCAAGGAAAAAAAGGGAGTCGTGTCAAACGGTTTTTGAGAAAAATAGCTATGGCAGATGGACAGGCGAATTCATGGGTGATTTTAAAAGAGTTTGGTTTCTTTTTCAGATACGATAGCCTATAAGCGCCATATAGTAATTAAGGCGCTTGATTTAATTATCGATTCACTCACGATTAACTGAATTCGGCGTTTCTCATTTAAATATTTAAAAACAATTTCATAATTTTAGATTTCAGCAGTGTTAAAAGTAATATTTTTATTGCTCACTTTGATAAATATAAATCCAATAAAGTAGTGTTTTATTTAACAGAATGAGCAATAAAACCAAAATGAGCAAATTTAATAAAGTAAGTTTTCAAGGAAAACTACTATTTCAATATAATTATCAAAAAATATTTTTACATAAATAATGCAATAAAAAAAAATATAATTTAAAATTTATCATTAGTAACAACAAATGTCGTCTTACTATTTTTTTCTGCTTCTCTGTAATTCTGTATCCAGCACAGAATAACAAATGTCAGGCTAAAATAAAGATTACTAACCGGAATGTTATGTGACGATAGAATGCCCATCAAACTCAAAGGTCTAGTTTACAAGTAAGCAGTACGACCAGCGTTGATGTACGGATCTAAATGCTGGCCGATAAGAAAGGTGCGTAAGATGAGCAAATTAGGCCCGACACAGAAATGAAAATGCTGCGTTGAGGCGAGGGAGTTACAAGACTGCACGAAATAAAATATGAGTGCAAGGAACGTCTAAAGTCATAAAAATTGAGAAAAAGCTAAGAAAAAGTCGCTCGTGGTAGTAAGGGCACGTTATGAGGCGCAACGAAAACCATATGATCAAAACAGTATTAAAAATAGAAGAAGGAAAGAGAGGCCGAGGTCGACCCGCTGCCACCTGGAAGAGCATAATGGATAAAGAAATAAATGAAATTGATCTCAATGATAACACACGATAGACTGTTGTGATGAAAATGTACGAAGAGGGCTGACCCCAAAATGAGATATGGGACCATAGCCAGGAGAAAGACGAAAGACGTTTCCAAATTTTTTTGCAAATTATACTTTTTTTTAATCAAAATGGGATTTTTAGTATATCTAAAAAACCACGGAAATAACTTCAGCTCTTACTTAGGCTCCGTGTCACATTACACACATATATATATATATATATATATATATATATATATATATATATATATATATATATATATATGTTTGAATGTATCTTATTGGCGAATGAACACAGCAAATGTAAGTAGTGTTGTAAAAAGACAACAAGACCGTTAGAGGCATTTTCTTTTGAAGCGCATTATACTAATAAGGGCAAAAATGACTATCAAATATTTAAATGTAATAAGGCTACGTTGAGCGTGGTACCGAAACAACATTATGTAAAATAAATAATTTTTTCACACTATGACCAAAATATTTTCCAGTTCGCGTCATGTTGAAACATATATAAGTGCGTTTCAAAAAAATTGTATGAATTCAAAGGTTTTCTGTTATGCATATATAAAGTTTAGATTAGAGGTAAAGAATGTATAGTGTTTTGCAGGACCTGAATAAAACGTGTTATCTGGTAGTACATAAAAAACAGGAAGTTTATTTTTTACGTGTGTAACGATATATACGTATATACGTCGGATTCTTTATTCCATCCTAGATATCAAAAGGTTTAACATAGTATTATTCCAGTCATAAGCATTTGCAGGCTCTCTGAATTCATGCCAAGCAATAGTTGATATACGCATTATGTTACTGATTAGAAGAAAAAAATCCTGATCGCCTGACATTGGATTAAGACGATTGACTGGATCAATTAATTTAACTTGTACGTTGCCAGGGATACTCAAATTGTGATAAATATAGTTAAATATGATATAACATTACTATTACGATTCGAACGCTTTACTGGCGCACAGCAGACTTACTGGAGAACCCGTCGATAATAATTTATATGGTTGCAACGACTGCAGCTCAGAGGGAGGTTAAATTAGCGGGGAGATGAATAAATAATTATTCGTTTCTTTCTAAGTCAGTATATTTCTTTATGCGTCAATAGGAGGAACATTGAGACATAAGTTTCTTGTATTTTGAATTATTTTTATTTCATGCAGGGAAGTGACAGAAAGTATCACTTTCGTTGTCTGCCTTGAAATTTCTTGGCTTCTCTTGTGTGTCTTCTTGGTTATCTTGTGTGTACATTTATGCGTAACAATGAAAATTAAATGAAAAAGTCTAGACCTGAAGCCTCCAAATAGGTGGTGTCATATTGAATTATTAAACAACCTCAATAAAATCGCACTCACCCCTAATGTACAGTAATAGTTACTATATCGGTTTATTTTAGTTATTAGTTATATATTTGATTAGTACTACTATTAATATGTTGAAGAATAAAATATTTCATTAGGTCATATCATATTATCAGTAAAGTAGACACTATTTCCTAACTTGTAAACTTATCTCTTTCCAAAGGCTATTATTGGTCTATTAGTATAAGAAGATTTTCTTTGGCTTTTTCTGTAAATACGAGATGTTCTATCTATAATTGTTTTTTGTATTTTAGCCTTTATTACGAAGAAATACTTTTCACTATTTTTAAAAAAAAAAATAAGATTTTATACTGTTTCCCAGGTATAGTCGATTTTTATGTGTCCGAAATAACACTCGTTTTGCTTAATATTCAAAATCGAATAGGTGAATTACCACTAGCGTCGAATCGCTTTCATGATGCAGAGGCCGGTGTACGTGCACTTTATGCTGCTTAACCCGTGCATTAATATTGTGGTAGTATATAATAAATGGGATGAGATGGGATGAGATAGGAGAATAAACAATTTATTATGAACGACTTATTTTGTATACAGGAACGGATAGAAGTGGCCTGTTATATAAATAACACTTTTATGTACGAGTATAATAGTCAACGAATTATTAAGAAATTATTAAATATTTTTTTACATTTACAACTGCATATATATTTACATCAGATTTATTATTACTTAAACTTTAATAGCTTTGGAAATTTTAATGGACTTTATTTGTCGAACATAGAAGAAGCTAAAAGTCGATTTCTACTTTATACACTAATTTAAATTATAATTGATCTGTTTTATGGAATATAGGCACATTCCATAAAAAATAAATAAACTTTAGTGTCAATAAAGTTGAAAGTAAAACACAGGCGAAGAATAGAAAATTTTTTTTTCAAGTTTCACTAATTTGAACAAAATTCTTTATAAAAAGATGCATAATGATATAAATTTCGGTTTCCAAGCAATTAACAGAAACCGATTCGGCCTATTTTTAATTACCTTCGTTTAAACTGACCTTACAAAAAATTCTACTATCTGCAATTTTTGGATGAGACTTGATTTTATTCACTCTGTCACATTCACTAATTAAATAGAGCGCAAGGTTTTCATTATGTTACTATTGTATTGTAAAATAATATTCCGATTTTAAAAAAAGTAAACAGTAGCACGTAAATGTTTATTGCCTAATCGTTTAAATTTATTCCAATTTCTTAATTTTTTATGCAATATAAGCAGTGTGTTTTTAAAAAGTAAATTAATAACTAAAGATATTCACATATTGAATATATTTGGCGTTAATTTTGTAGAAATTCACAATTAAATAAAACTACGTAATGTAGTATTAGATCTTTGCTATCTTTGCTTATAGCCCACCTGAAGGTGTTGTAACACAACGAAACCTAGGTCGTGGTAAAGAACTTAAAGAAAGTAGAAATAATACTACATAACGTAGTTTCATTTAATTTTGAAAGATATTCAAAACGGTAATAAAAAGAAAATTAATCTATTCAGCGTTTGCGTTAAAAGTTGATTCTCTTTTTAATAACATGGAAAAAGAAGAAAATTCGACACCATTCAAAGCAGGGATGACGGTGGGTTGTTCTGATATAACTGGAAAGTATTAGCAAGATTAATGTTGAAACAATACGTAAAGCGAAAATTCAATAAGTATGTTGAAGCACTGTGAATTTACTTTGTCCCATAAGATAAATATATTAATATGGGTCACTGTAATTTAAACTAATATTAAGTCTCCAATTAAAATATTAAATGAAAGTTAATCTCCTTTTGTAACTCTATTATATATTTTCGGAATGTTGACATCAAATTAAGAAATGCTTTTATAAGAAACTAATCACAATGTTACATCTAAATCCTTCTTACTTTACTTTTCAACAGAAATGTTCCAATTTTTTAATTTATATTTTTCACGGTTTTGTTTATTGCCAAAATACGCTAATACGAAATAAAATGCCCAAACGCTTAAAAGATCACCATATAAATACCAAATTACATTTTATTGCCCTCCCTTCATATTTGAAAAATACAATTCCAATTTGGTAAAAAGAATTAAGATACTAAATAGTTTATTCCTAATATAATTTGGCGATATAAAATAAACAAAATCTTTTTTGTTTTCGTGTTGACTTTATTCCCGTCACGGCTTTCTCGTTAATTGAGAGCGAATAGTAGCTTGGCGTTTCCGTTAACACAAAAATTGGCCCCTTAAGAATTGTCGAGGCCACTAGGCTTTGTCTGCTGTCGACTGTTAATTGAGAAGTGCATTCGTTAGTTTGCTTCACAGGTTCCTTTTACATAATTGCATTTATCGAAGTTAAAACGAACTCAGCCTTGTAATTTTATATATATCCTTTTCGTTTTATTTTATATTGTTTTCTTAGTAAATGGCAATAAATTAAAAATGGAATAAAAAGCATTTATCATGAAAGAAAATGAACTAGGAAAATTTAAAAAGATTATATGGTGACCTTTAAAGCGTTTGGGCATTCTATTTCGTATTAGCGTATTTTGGCAATAAACAAAACCGTGAAAATTATAAATTAAAAACTACTGAAGTAGTAGACACAATCGGACAAATGTTTGGGTCTGATTTTAAACTACAAAGTTCCAAAAAATATTATAGTCTTTATAGAATCTGCAGAACATTAGTTAATATTAATATACTGTCAATATAAAAAATTGATCTCAACTCGATAACGATAAAGGGATTTTAAGAAATCGGCGTGGTAAACCGACCGCTGGCAACCGACGCTATATTATACTTTTCATTATTTCATAACAAAACTGTTACTAACCTTGTACTTGCTTTTTATTTCAGCTTTTTGCTTCTCAGGAATCATACCTTACTGGAGCTAAATTTTGGTATAATTATATTTGCTAAGATTCAAATAGAGATGTGATGTAAACAACCCTACTTAGCTTCTTATGGAAGGAATTAAATTTGTCCGATGTATAAATAAATATTGCATATATATATATATATATATATATATATATATATATATATATATATATTACCCGATACAAAATTCTTACTAAATTTAACTAAGTGATCTTAATTTAGTAAAGAAAAACCTATGATGAACTATTGAAAAAATTGAAATTATTGTAATAATTAGATAAGTAATAATGCTTCAGCTGGCGATACTATTCATGAATATTAGTGTTCACCGCTCAATTTACATAAGCTCTATATTCGATTAAAGTTAGTACATTCTTTTACCCCATACGTTCGCTTGTTCCATATGTTTGAGACACTTGGCCCGTAATACTAATTAGTTACTTTTGTATTAATTTCCATGTCCTTACTTATTGGATTTTTGGACGAATTTATTTTTAATGACGAATTCCGACACAATCAACGTAATTTAAATATTATAAAAATGATGGCTTATAATATAAGGAACGGAGATAAATCAAGTCAAATATTTCAATAATAAAATTTTAAAATATTTTCTTATCTATTTATGAAGCCCTTCTTATTCAGTGTCACGGTATTTATGCTACATAATCGCACAAAGCCGCTGAAGCATTGTTACTTGTCTAATTATTACAATAATTTCGAAAGAAAAAGAAGAAGAAAAATTTTTCAATAGTACATCATAGATTTTTCATTTATTAAATTAAGACCACTTAGTTAAATTTAATAAGGATTTTGTATTCGATTTGCGTTTAGTTTATATCATTTTAATATATTTGGCGTTAATTTTGTCGAAATTCATCATCAAGTCATTTTTTATTCACAACTAAATGAAACTAGGTCAAGCAGTATTATTTCTACAATATTTAAATTCTTGACCACGATCTAGCTTTCATGATATAGCAACTTGGGTCACAAGTTTTTTTTTACAGTTTTGAACTTACGTGCCTATAAACTTGACAGCGGTGGATGCTTTTCAGATCTTAATATTTTATCAGCAAAGAGAAAAGTACAGTGGATAATATCATAGAATAAAGCGACAGACTATCTGTCTTATTTATTTATATTTCACTAGCAAACCTCTTTAAGAGCTGAGCTGCTTTTTTAGAAAAAGTGTTTTTCATTAATAGAACTCAAATAAGACACCCTCCTTTTCGTACTCAGGGTGTACTCAGTGCACAAAGACCACGTTTATAACGAAGACGTGCACTTCATCTTTGGATAAATATATTTTTTTTTTTTATGCAAATGCATAACTTTTTTAAGTGAACCTATCATCAGTTTTCATACGAATACGCTATGATAATATTTGGTGTTAAAGTTGATAAAGTATGACCAGTAAAATATCTACTGCGCAGTTTTAGTTCGTTCACGTATTTCCGTGAATATATAAGTAGTATATGATTACAGTTAATATTAAATTCTGTTCTTTAATTTTTATTTTTAATGTTTCGTACATAAGCAATATGATTACATTGATTGCCAAAGTTTTCATTTCTAGATTGTGGTCTGAAGCACTTTATTTTCTTTTTTGTTTATTGATTTTTTCTTCTCTTCCGATTTATGCACACGGAATTTTAGAAGTAGTCGGTTGCATTATTCATTGACGGTATTTAATTTTTGGAGATCATTTAGTTCTAACTGTATACTTGATTCTCTTCCTAATGATCAAATATATAGTACATATTATTTGATCTAACTCTAAATGTAACCCTAGACATGCACTGTCCTGTGGGCACAAAACTAACAATCATCAACGTTTAAATATTCATTTTCTTTCTCGAAGAAAGGTTTTAGAAAGAGTGTATGTTTCTTATTTTACACACCTGCTTTTTAAGTAAAAAAAACGACCCAATTGATTGCTTAAAGATTAAATTGTGTTCAATGAAATTAAGGTTTTATTCGTATTTTTAAACAAACCATACATTTTCCCATTATGTGCAAAACGAAACCTTAGTGTTAGTTTATAAAATAAATATCTATCGCACTTAAACGTCGTTATTTAAAAGAATTGTATATTTAAGGAAATCTCGTATAAGCGATTTCCTAGTAATATAAAACATCACCATAGTGAGATTAAAAAAAAGAGTAAGCGTTGTACATGTCGAATAGCAGGAAAAAGTGCATCTGCGATCCTATATAGATCTGGTATATTTATTTTTGTTATATAACCCAGAAACACATCTGCACTAAAAATACATATAAAACGACGGAAATACATGTAACTGCACATACATATGTGAAACTTTATAAGTGCGTTAATTATAAAATTTATCTTCGTTTCGAGCTAACAATATCCCGCTTTATAAGTTTTTCTTTCATCGGTTTTCTAAAATCTCATATTTAATTTCAAGATTCTAGAATATTTCTCTAAATGAATTATTGAGCGAAGAATTTAAAACTTTTATGTATAATATCTCGGAAAGTACTATAGACGCAATATTCAAATGTATCATAACTTATAATCTACAACAACTATAATAAAAACTGGTAATTTTCTTTTTGTTTGCTTGTCATACTTTCAGCATTCGTTGAAACAGATTTATGGAACGTCAAAGTGACGACGAAGCGTTCCTTGACGGCAATAAATATTCTGTAGTAATACATTCAACTGACATGTTTTGGTTTCATCCCTGGGTAAGTTGTAGATTCTAATTTCTCAATCACATTTGCTATTCAAAATCAAATTTATCATCGAATTACTTAGCACCTTCTTATTTTTACCTAATCGCCTACCTTTTATTTTATAATATATTCTTATAGATAAAAGAAAACGTTTAGTTCTTTCTACGTCAATAACTTCATAACAATAGTAACAAGAAACTTTTAATAAATATGTGATAAAATGTAATGTACTACTCTAGACAAAATTGCCGTTATCATTGCGAGGTAATTCTATAATTATTTTATAAGAATTTCAAAAATATACATATTTTATTACTCCATGTAAAATATCCTATTTTGTATTAAAATAAATAAATGGTAATTTATTTCAAAAAATAAAATCAATTCCAACAATTGTAGCTAAACTTCTACGTCTTTAATGATATATATTCATTTAATGGATGCAGTGTAATGTGTACTATGCTTAATTGTATCCAATTAAGGCACTCTTCGTACCAATTTGGACCAATTGATTGCATTTCCATCGTCCTTACTCTGCAACTAATACCATCTTGTCATACGAGGCAATTACAAAATTGACTTGTTAAAAAAACGGTTTCTTTTAGATTGAATAACTTCTATTATTGTAATTTTTCTTTTATAAACTGATTATTTCAAAGATACGAGTATTGAAACAACTTTCATTCAATAATCTGACGTCTGGCATCGATAAAAGGTTTTTCTAAAAATATATTTGTAAATTCTAATATCGCTTAAAACAATGAAAGATATGACTGTCAAGATATTTATATATAGGAAGAAAAAATATGATGATAATATTTTACGTGTACAAATAACCTCAAAAAAATATTATAGAAGACAAGCTTTGCTTAAGGTCTCTAATACAATAAATTAAAATTTAGTTATATTTATTTTTCTAGCTATCGATACTTTATGCAATAAATATACTACAATAACAATACTTTAACAATAATTATTTTTTTTAATTATAATTTTTTTAACAATAATAATACTTTATGCAATAAAATGCAGATATTTGTTATGAGTACCAACAAATTATTAAGATATAAAATAAAGTTTGTTTTTTTTGGGAGATTTTAATTTGATAATTGACTAGGTAAAAAGGATAATGAAATATTTGCATAATCACATTTTATAAAGTTTAATGAACTGCATTAAATTACAATTTATAAATTTTATATAAGGAAGATTTTTGAAAGTAGTTCTACTAAAATCCTAATTTTCTACAAAATAACATAAATACGTTATCAATATTAAGATAAACATTTAGTTTACTTCCTACCAAAAAATATGAATATTTCACTGAAGAACTGATGAAATTCAAACCCTAGATTGTATAACGACGTCCTAGAGCTCGAAAATTTGTTTTGTTAACACATCATAAAATATTTCAAAATGTATTTTAGCACGATAGTTTACTAGCAATAACAAGAAATTAATACAATTTTATAAACCAGATCTATTAAAGTTTTTCAGGTACAATAAAACTATCAACGGAAATATTTACTGCTTGAAAATATATTGAAAAATGTTAAACTTTTCTAAGTTGATTAAAATTTTTATTAAGAAAGTATTAACCTACCTGTTAACCTACCTATTAACCTACCTGTATTAAAGTACCTGTAATAATCCTTACGAACTATCAACTGCGTAATATAATTGTTTTCAATAAATTATATTACGCAATTGATAGTTCGTAAGGATTGTTACAGGAAGATCACTGAACCTTAAGATTTAATATCTAACCTAACAATGGAAAGGTTGTACTTAACATTTAAATAGAAAATAATAAAATATAAACATGTAATATATGCCAAAATTCCTCAGTTACTTAAAATAAATATTTCCTTCCGTTGTTCGCGAAACGTTAAAGCGACGGGAGAATATGGAAATAGATGCAGTCAATTCAAACGGTTCAATACATACTATTAATATAGGCTCTCTATATTCTAGAGTTGATACACAATTGCTGTACTAATTTGAATGTTGTGAAATACGATTAAACATGAAAAGAAGAAATAATGGCGGAGCAAATTTAAACTCTACCCCGCGTAAGAGTCAATTATACAAATGCGGTCAGTTAAATAACGTCAGGCTGATGATTATGTATACCTAACTAACTTATTTCTTATTGATTGTAGGGGTTTATTATCATGGCTACACTACTTTTATATTTTATAATTCCGCGAGGTACATTAAAATTTATTAAGAGAGTATCCAAGCAAGACCTTAATTTTAATTAAAAGGTCACGATACAATATACATATCTCCGAATACAATCCCAATGCTCTTGTGAAAATTTTTACATCTGATTAATTTTTCTACAAAAAATCACCAGGCAAGACTGCCTCGACTTACGATGATACGAACGATTTGTTAATCAGTTTCATCTACGACACTGTCTTGTATAAATGTAGAAGGGTTACATTTTTAAAGGAGATATAAGTTATCTGGTATATTAGGGCAAACTAATCAAGCTAAATGAAAAATGTACAAAAAGCTTATTACCCCTTCAGAATATAAAAATGGTTTTAGTCGAGGTCGATTCCATTGATTGCATAGCTCATCATTGGAGGCACTATATCAAATCGACTACTTAATTCATGTGTTATGAATTGAACAATGACTCTGATTATAAAATATAAACCTAAGTGAAGCCATTTTAATAAGTTGCATATTATGTTAGATTAATGCCAAATATTTTATAACCATAATAATAAATAGATTCATGATATACAATTTTAACCCTTATATTCCACACAGTTAGCATTCGTTTCAGTAACAGCCCTGGTTTAGTATTAACGCCTTAGTATTTTTGACGGGACACGATAGTGACAAAGTGGCGAGAATTTAATCACAACAGTATGAAATGTTAACTGTAATACATTCTCACAGAAGAGGTTGGCGTTCGTGCAAACTGCACAAAGGTGAATACTTATGGCAAACCTGAAGTTTTGTGTTAAGTAATGAAATTATCGAAAACGTGGTCAAATATTTAAAAAAAAATTATGGTAAAAAGACTAAGTTACATGATGGTAAAATAACTTATATTGTGGAGATCCCAAAACTATTCAATTTGGAACCTTGTGGATATCAAATGCAAATTTAGACCATTTTGTGATTTAATTGCACTGAGGTAACTACCCTGTCACTGCGAACACTAAAATTGTATTTATTCAATTTCATTATTATTTACATTCATTATAATAACTATAAACATAGCGATTTGATAAAAATAAAACATGACGATGACAGCATCAACCAAAAGTAAAGTAAAATTTCAAATAATATTATATTATTGTCGGAATATGATATAAAATATTTTGTAGCGATAAACTTATTTAATAACTACAGAGCGAGCTCCACAACGCACGGGCATGCTGTCCGAATAATACTTGAAATTAATAAGTACGATGAAAAAACTAATTATAAACGCGATATTGCGTGACATAAATAATGAAAGTCCATTAAATTTAGATCAAGTAGTCCACAGAATATATTCTAACCTTTAAAGGAAATCATTAATAAAAACAGCTTTTTAAAATACAACCAAATTATTATAAATTAAACTATAACTGTTTTAGCTCCAAGAGATTAATTTCCAGTACACGTTTTACACTTTTAGTATTCAAGATTCGAGTGTGTACTCGTATTTTTCTTGCAACGAATATCTGCCAATAAACAATTAAGTGAAACTGTTTCCGGTAATGAATTACGCGCCTTCGTCTGTTCGGAAAATAGTTAACAAGGAACGGACGACCACTTGACGGAATACTTCGGTACTTAGATCAGAAGACTATTTAACAACGTGTAATCCCTCACAGATTCAAATGAGAATACTTCTTTCTGCGCGAAATAGTGAAAACGGTGAATATTGTTCCTGTAAGGCAATATAAAATAAATTGATACGTTTAGTTTTTATTTATTGACATATATATCATTACCATTATCAATTATATCATTATAATTTCAATTTCATATTTTAAGAATTTAAATCGTATCATATATTTGCGAAAGGCCTAAATGTTTAAGACTCGAACGAGGCATTTCAAAGAGTAGAATTGCCGTTTGCTCTTTTATTGATATTTTTAGTAGGATTTGGAAAAAGTTTCAGTTTATTTATATTATCCATTTAGAAGACATAAAGATACATGAAAATATGATGAATTCTTTGAATTATTATCCAAATCTCGCAAGAGATTATGTATATGAAGCTATCACACTTTCCTTTATCTAAAAGATGTATATTATTTTTAATAATTCACTTTTGCATAATTCTGCAGGTATACAATTCATTTTTGTGCGTTTTCTTTGCTTTAAAAAGAAAGAAGATTAAATTTTATAAAAATAATAGCATTACTTTGAAAGAGATCTAAAATGCTGTCTAATATAATATAATAAAAATAATTAAATGTTCAACCCTGTCAATATGTGCAGCGTTGCGAAAGCTGCCAAGATAATCATTTAATTAACAAGCAAGCATTGTGGACACAATAATATCAGTAAGGGATAATTAAACAATGTTCACATTTGACTATTATCGAACAACCAAAATCTATCCTCAAATGTTCTAAAAAACCTTATGTGTCATATTTCAATTATCATGAAAGGTTCAATTTCATAGTAAAACCTAATGAAATATGAGTAACAAAGTATACAGTTGCACCAGTGGGCCTAGCGAAAAAAGATTTTGGTTTATAGGCAATTTGCTAAAATAAATGCAGTTTGGCAAGTCAGACATAACATTATAAATGATCTAGTTTGGTATAAACAACACGACATGTAACTATTTTTATTAATATACTTCGATTATAGCATAAAAGTTATTATTCCAAACTGAATAATATTTTTCATTTCGATAGTGAGGAATATTTCTCTTTTTATATAATTGCAAACAACCCTATCTATGTTTCGACTATCATAAAAGTTTTTACTTCGGGATAAATCCTAATAAAATAAGAATAACTAGTACTCGGTTGCACCAGTCTCGAGGGAAACAAAACAATATCAAAATTTATAGACAATTTTGTTTAATTGAATGTAATTTAGCAGGACTAGAACGGCATTTATGGTCTTCTTGGTTACAAAGTGATTTGAAAGATAAATAATTTTCAATACATTTCAATAATAATGTAAAATTTATTATTCCAAGCGTAATTTTTTTCTGTTTTGTAAAATAGTTGTTATACTACGTAATAGCAAAAAGATAACGAAACTTTTCAAATGAACAAAGTTTATTGACCAATATAATGGTTAAGGATCAGAATACCATCACAGTAAAAAACAGAGAGGAACCAGAAAATAAGTCCGCGTTATGTAAATTAAATCAGAATTATCTATGTAACATTCCGTGCAACCAATTTATTTAGCTAAGCAAATTTAAATATAAAAAAGGTATATCCATATTTTAACTTAATTCAAGTTTAAAACTTAAAAGTCGAACATTATTGTGAATCTATCTTGATCACAGTAAGTCTTTAAATATCTGAAATGAAAAGGTATTAATACCATTTAATGTCATTATAACCCTTAGATTTTGATTGTCATCCCTAGTAAAGTGGTTATATTTTAAAATTATGAATATTCACCTTTATCCTGCGCCATGTAGTAACTATTGTACTAGATGGCAGTCACAAAGCGAAACAGTTGTAGTAGGCTCCAGAGTAAATAAATAAAACGTGGATGATTTGACTGACTTAAGTTTTACTTTTAATTTATATATAGTACAGTAGATCAATTCTTAGCATTTTATAGGTACCAGAGAATCTCTTAACTACGTAAACGTTAAGAGATTCTCTGAAGAGAGACACAAACCAAGTCAAGTATTTATGTTATCCAAAAATTATATGAAAAAATTTCAAATCAAACAGCTTTAAATATAACATACAAATCCAAATTATGTACAAAACCTTATTAAAAATTATATATGAATTAAATCAGAAAATATATCCTGGTTAAGCCTGTATCTTCAGTATTGCTTAGCACCTTTTTATTAGCCAGCATAAATCTATGAGTATATATATTATTCAATTGTTGTATACTGCTACTTCAGTTGCTGTATACATTTATAAATGATAAACATTTAAGAATGATTGTAGTGAATTTTAAATGGTGGCTAAATTCATTGATGTAGAATATTTATTTTTTGTTCACCAATATTGTTTAAAATTTAATGAAGTGGGTCATAAAATTACTGAGCATTAAATGAATTATAAAAAAAATTATATAAGATGATATATGTATTTAAAATGTTATTTTGATGTGGGAATGTTAGGATACAAATTAACCTAATACTTGAAAGACCCACACATTGTATCTAACTATAATTTTTATGTGTTTTCCCCATTGGTGGCAAATAAATTAAATAATAAAAACTGGATACTACCTGCAAGTATCGTAAAATATCTAATTCGGGATCTAATTGATTCAAGTAGGGTAGATTGGGTACGGTTAAAACAATTTTATTTATATCGTCTATAGTTTTGGTTATTATAATCTGAGCCACGAAGAAGATATGTCAAATAAAAGAGATTTCTGTCTACCAATGGGTAATGTGATTTTAGTTCCAGGTGTGTTATTTTTAATAGTAGATCAACTTAAACAAAAAAATCCGATTTGTTTCAACCGTCCCCATACCAGGGGCGGGGTCTGTCAGTAAAACCTTGGTTGAGGTCAGTTGAAACACATGGGAATAAGACAAAATTTAATATTATAACATGTTTTATTAATTGTTTATTCTAATTTTAAGAATAACTAAGGACCTATTTGACAATAATAATAAGTCTTCATAGTTCTAAATACTCATAAGGATATTTTTAATCAGCCTTTAACGTTTTTAGATTACTCTAGTTAAAATCTATGTATATTATCAGGCATCTGTAACTATAGATTACTTACCAGTAATATATAATTTACGTAAATTAACAAACAACAAAACAAAAATCAATTGTTTGTTTTTTTTTTAAATATAACAAACTAAACAAAAATTATTTTAAAATAAACGGAATGAAAATTCTCTTCGACTTTCATTAGCAAATCAGTCGTTAGTCAAATATAAAGTAATCTGAGTCGCAATTACTGCAAACATAGCTGAGACCATCTTCTGTGCATTCTTCATGAGTCCACAGTTTACAGCGCATCCAATGTACCACGCATTGGATCCACTTTTCTTCAGATCTCTCTTAATATGGTGACATACAAACAAGACAGAAGTACTCTTTTTCTTCTGATGGTACTTTCTATTGTACATTTTTCTTTTTTTCTTTTATGGTGTTCGTTTTATTTTTTTTTCTATCCAATTGCTTCTTAATATGTTCAGCACTTCTTCATTTCAATCTTGTTTCTTGCAACTTTCTTATATCTTCGTTGAAGTCTTCAGGCTCAAACTTATGATGGTCCATGACGATGGTTAAATTGTCATAGAAGGAACCTATTAGGCTATAGAGGCTTGTCGCTTACGCTAGGCATAGAGACAGTTAGGGGTTTCTTCTCATAAACATGTGAAACCATTCCTCACCTGCTAGCTCGTTGTCTTATTAAATTATGTTTAACTGTAAGTTCATAGGCCAATTTTTGTACCTCTAGGTACGCCGAAATATATATCGGCACGTCGAAATAAATACTTTGAAAGCTCTCGTTCTTGTTCCTCATTAAAAACTCGGTTGTGTGCTTTATATCCCATTTTTTGATAGTCTTTCTCGCCAGATGCATCTTGCTTTCGAATACATTTTAGGAGCGAACAGTGGTTTACTACATGGTTCTCTGCCGCTTTTCGCAATGAATCTCCCGTATTCACCTCCTCATAAGCGTCTTTGTACTTCGACATGTCTATTTTTCTCTCGAACTCTTTCTTACACGTACTTTCGGCGTCAAGAAAAGAAGGAAAAAGAAATAAATACAATGTTACAACCGTACCCAAGAAAAATGTTTCAACCGTCCCTAACTCCTATTTGAGGTAAAAAGCAGTTTTAGTAATTTTGACAACAATGATACATAAAAACTAATTACAGTACCATATTCTACAAGCTTCATTTCAAACAAAAACACACACTCAACACTCTTACTTAAATAGAAACCAAAAATACTTACTTTTGGTTAACATAACAAAAAAGGATCTTCTAAAAAGAGTTAAAGCGCGCGAGAGTGATGCAACTCTAAGGTTCGTGTTCAGATCGGTCGTCCGCTTCATTCTCCCCTTGAACTCCTCATCATCCCACCAACGGTTTGAGAGATATTCGTGTTGTTTCAACCGTCCTTTGTTTCAATCGTACCCAGTCTACCCTACCAAGTTCAAATTTGAACAAACGTAAATTTCAAACTTTAAAAGCATTGAGGTGCGGAGAGACGGACTGAATAATTGTTCCCTTGTGCTCGGCTTGACTACATATTGTAGGCGAATGATAATATAGTAAAAAATAACAAAAATTTTTGATCGATATATTTTCTTTCAGTTTAATTATTGTAATTATTTGAATTTATACCAAACGATGTGTTACTTTTTCCGATTATTTTAGATGTAATTGATAATAGCCTAATTCTTCAATTGACAGTTATTAATTTCATCATATACACAAATAAAGCTTGAATAACATAGTGAGTATCAGAGCCCCTTATCAATATGAAAATCTTTTCTAGTTTACATAATAGTTTTCCGACAAACAATATTAATTGTTCCTCGGTTGCAGTCATTAATTTTGCCAAAATAAAGAAACTTCTTCAGTTTTTTGACAGATTATGTTATAATTAACATGAATGTTTTAAAACTCGCCTTCATAAAAGATGTTACTGGTTAAATAAAAACTTGACGAAACCTTCGAAGAATTTTTTTCATTAAAGTTGATCAGCAGGATACATTTGTATAATAAATAGTAGATAAAACATTCATTTTCGAGGCTGTTTTTAAATTGTATGTAAATATTCACATAATTGTCTATAATTTTGTCATTACCAAAATTCTCTTGGATTTCAGCAGTACGCATAACAATTTCATTCTCTTGTTCATGATCTTTAGAGTCTACTAACATGTTGGTTAGTGAACAATTTTGATGTCCTTGTTGACAGTTAAGAAATTTATGAGGTATTATTAGGAATTCGTTAGAAATAACATCATTATAGCTATTAATGCAAATATCAGCATTTAATAATAATCCTTCATTCCCAAAAAATAAAGAAGAGAAATTCTATTTTTATTCACTAACATAATGAAAATCGGACTTTGCTTTCATCTTGAATATTTTTTCTACCAAGTATATCCCGAAACGTATGATTACAAGATACAAATCTTAGAATAAACATATTTATTATAAAACAAAATAGTAACCACAACCGCGCTTAAAAAATAATATTTGACGAACGAAATTCAGT
The DNA here is from genome assembly GCA_039881145.1 of Druceiella hillmani. NCBI lineage: Eukaryota > Metazoa > Arthropoda > Insecta > Lepidoptera > Hepialidae > Druceiella > Druceiella hillmani. The sequence goes on along the minus strand of JAYKKI010000018.1, from coordinate 1,592,527 downwards.
AGTCACAATGTTTGCAATAGGTCTATACATAGAAATTCACCCACACACACACACACACACACACATACACACACACACACACACACACACATATATATATATATATATATATATGTATATACATATATATATATATATATATGTGTATATATATATAATATAACTACTTGTTAAAATGCCGTACATCTCGCATTTGCTACGTGCTTGCAAACATCTTAATGTTGATTTTATTAAGACTTCGTTTAGTTCGCGTATTTGCAGTAAATAACGTAATCATTTAATTAGCCTCATTTTGAAGACTATTCTAAATCAGTACTTCAGATTTTACCTTCTTAAATACTATTTTTATATACTTTGTGAAATACTATTTTGTAAACTAATTCTTGGATAATTGCTAGTTGCTACTTTAAACGAGGAAAATTGGTTAAAGCCAAATTCCTGAATTAATACCGTCGATTTGCAACAGAAAATAATCTTTTTTCCTTCATTCTTGGGTCTGCAAAATAACATTTAAACTTCATAGCTTTTCAAATAAAAAAAAACAGCTTGAAGTCAGGAAATTAATTACGGTCCTCTCCCGTGCTTCCTTTCAACAGACTTCTTAAATGAATTTTCGTTACTTAACATTCCAAAATAAGTAACTTAAATTTCTATGAACTAAACTTTTTCTTACTTAGTCTGAATTTTAGATATGAAGTTAAAAAAATCTAACTTTATAGTAGTTTGATCTACAATAATATACTAGTACATGAAATATAATTGAGCGGCTACTTATTACGTGAACATCACTTAAATTTTCTTCTAAAACATGTGTTAAATATTTAATAAGGTGTAGTTTTAACCAAAGTGACGCAGCGTGTATTTGTGATCAAAGTGACACCGCTTTGGCAGAGAGAATGTTGAGAATTCGAAATATTTTATTGCATTATAGTCTTGATACTTTGAAACTTGTATATCAATATGCTACCTAAGTTGAACTAAAATATTATAACTGCATAAAATAGAGGAAAAACAATGACAATATCTTTATTTTTCAAGCTTGATATTCTATGATATTCTTTCAAAGTGGTGTTCGGTACATTAATGATGTCAATAAAATGAAAGGAAAATTAAAAAGATTGAACTTATCTGTCGAAATGGCGGTGCTGATAACATAAACTATTTTGTTGTGGAATATTAGAAGTTTCTCATTATTTTTAAAATCGTTATACTTTTCGTGAACGCGTATAGTGACGCGTTTCCTTTCAAATTTCCTTCTTTAGCATATTTTCACTTACACAATAATATATTTAAACAACTTTATTTATATATGTACCCAAGGCTAATTTCGCCCAATTATATTGCATAACTTACGACAATTACTTCGATACTCACGGTACTAGTTGAAAAGCTAACACTTGCATATGTATATATGTAAATCCGTTTACCTCGAATTAGGCCTGACGCCAACCGTTTGAGCTGGGGGAACCTTCATTCATTATTGTCTATGTGTACCGTCTCGAATACCGATTGGCCGTAAAACGCCTTAATCACTCGATACATAAAAATTACAAAGGCAAAGTTAATCGATTCCCAGCATCAATTCGCCTTTCCATGACTATGATCAAAACTAGTAGGCAGCAGTTCAATGATTACGAGATTGCGTAATAGTCGAAGATGCATTATCAGACGACAATATCCGAAAGTGTTTCTTTTGAATAACGGTATGACGATATATAATGAGGCTGTCATAGCCAGTAAGGAACTAGATATTGTATTGTGGAAAATATTGGAGTTGAAATGTGGAAAATAATTTTGTTTCCATTACTTAAAGCAGTATTGCGTTTGGTGTCGCAATTCTCGAAGATATTAAATTATACGTTCGCCTTTTAAAAGTTCAATATTCCCATTGTTATTTTTGTTTTAAACTTGTGTATATTTAAGTTTAAATTTTGGACAATAGTTTTTTAAATCTTCTTCTACTTCAGTTCTTCTAATGAAATGTTTAAGTAACCTTACAAAAATAATTATTCAGCGTTTGACTGGAAATGGTACTGACATTTAAATAAATATTTCATATCGATAATCGTGGAGCCTATGACCAATTTTTTTTATAATATTGTGATAATATTAAATAACCTTATTATTTAGTTTTTTTATAATATGTGTTTTTAGATAAATAAAAATATATTGACATGTAGAATACAAAATTTCATTAAAACTAGCATCTTGAACCAATTTGATTATAATATCAAAACACAGTCCATAACAAGATAGAAAACGTGAACATTTTAAAAAATTTTTTAAAGATTTAAGTTTAAAAAAAAATCAGCCTCCAGAAACAACATTTTACGTTGGTTAAAAATATTTTTTTAGCAACAAGCACTAAAATAAGAATGACCACCGTTATCTTTTATCTACCTACTTATAATTTTTAGGTTCTTTTGGATTCAAGAAAGAATTCTTACTAAATTTTAAAAACATCTTTAAGTTACGGACTTGAAATTCACACGTACAATTCTAGGCTCAAATCGAAATATATTTAGGCTCAAATCGAAATATAAATCGAGATAAAATTGTCTACGCGTTTATATGAAGCGTGGTAGAAAGTTGATCTTTGGTAGAGTACAAGACTTTCTTAATTTGTTTTATTGAAAATAATCAGTTGTTGAATTGGTTAAACTCGCTTTATTCATTTAATGTAAACCCATTCAATTTAACATTGGCTTCATGTAATTGTGCTGTAATATTTCTTATATTTTGCGTTAAATAAACACTAAAAAGAGATAAATATAAAATGGTAAAATAGTTCTGAATAAAAACGAAGTATTTTCAATAATTTTACACTTTTATGCTTCTGAAAGACTTGAAATTGAAGAAAATAGTTTTATTTGCAGTTTAATAGAAATATAACATACAATTAAATATTTATGTATATATCTCAATATGTATTGTGAGTTCTATTCAAACTTCGCAGATTTATTCACCACTGGGCTTTGATTATATTAACATTATGGTAGTTATGTCTTTCTCTTAGTACTTTAAATTAAAACGCTAAAAACCTGAACTCGCCCCACGAGAGTTCTGAATTTGCTTGGCAATACATAAAAATTTAAACATTTAAGTTTGTCAAGTAATTTTATTAAACTATTTACAAATGTAATTATTTTTTTACAGCGTTTATATATTACCTAGTACATCTTTCACAGGCGTAAGAATATCGTTTGACCAAAAGCACTTAGTTTAATAATTTTATAAAATACGGAAGGAGTGGTTAATATTTTTGCGAAATATGCAACATACATGTCTCAATATTTTAAAATATTAACTACCACATAATATATCCATTAAGATAAACGAGTACTACGCAATATTTAAGATTTGTGCATCAATCTATTTTTGAAAATATCGATTTTTCCTCCTGATGTATGAAATCTGCACTACAAGGGTTTCATACCTGCTAAAGTACAGATAAAAATTTAAATAAACGAGGTTGTGAAGTCCTTTTTTTCTTTTTGATGTACAGAATTCTATCATCGTCATCTACTATTAAATTTATTATTTGCTTTTCAGTGTTACAATTCCACATAGCTTCACTAAAAATAAAAGTAAACACCATATAGTAAAAAATTACCTAAAAATCGCAAGCTCATTTCAAGTAGCCATAATTCCTAAATGTCAGATGAAGGGTGTATACAAACCTTCATATACGGCCTTTATTTTTCTTGTGTTCTGCATGAATACTTTGAAGTATTACGTTAAAGTTTTACTTTAAATACTTCGTTACTTCAATTTACCGTTTGAATGCCGCTTTTTTAATTATTAGTCTTTGGATTAAATATTTAAATATTATTGGGTTTTAAAAATTTTCCAATCTTTAATTACCTGGCATTACTTGTGTATATGTCTTAGAGTCAGGTTTAAATTTCATAGTTATATAGTAAGAATGAATTGAAGTGTTATTGATATACTAGTAAATTTGTAAACATAAATATATTTAATAGTCGCAATCGTGATGCATTGGGTTGATCCTAGGCTTACGGCTTTTAACGGCGCGGCGCATTTCAATATCCTTGATGCGATTCCCGCACGCATCGGGAGAGACCTCTATGAAACAGTGAACGGATGTAAGCTGTTTAATGGTGACTATGTGAAGAAAATTATTACGAAAACTTCTAACAGAAATTTTTGAAATCCAATTATGACCATGACCTTGTGATATACCCAATTACTTTTAACAATGACCATCAGTAGACGGAAATCTCTAAACCAGAAATTATAAGGAGCTTTATTACAAACAGAAACATGTCTGAGAAAAATTAGAGAAATGATGGAAATTAAATTAGCATAACCTTAAGAAAGAAAACCTGAGAGACGATTCATATTTGGAGCATTCTTAGGATTAACATTAAATTATAATTCTAAATTTGATTGTTTTCACTTTAATTAAAAAAATTTACGAGCAATGACAAAACTATTTGTGCTTTTAAATAATCCGAAAAACCCTCTAAATTGGGTTGCTTTGAGAGTATAATATATATATTGAATCATTACTTTCTGGCGAAAAATTATAAAAAATTTATTAAAAAAATATAAGAAACAGTGAATAAGTTTTATATTTAAATTTTCCAGGCGTCATCTTCTAACCTTGAATTAATCTTATCACCGCGAAGCTTTTTTCAGAAAATAAATAAATTTTTACCACATTCGAATAAATGTATAAGTTATTTAAAATGTGGTATTTTTGTGTCGGTATATATTTTACGAAGGCATGTATATTATGGTTATAATCATAAAATTCATTTACATAGAATTAATCTTATAATATTTAAAATTGCCCCATATTGGCTTATATCACGGTATATATTAAAAAACCAACTTCCAGCATTTAAATTAGAGTATCGATTTTTTTTATAATCTCAGTTATTTTATGGAGAAAGTCAAACATATGAGGAAAGACATTTTTATACAAGGCCTAATATTGGGTATTTGACTTGATAAATTTGTTTGACCCAATTTTGCTATTTGGAAATCGTTTAAAATAACTCAACTGCAGAATTTAGGGATACCTTCAAAGTGTTGCTTTTAGAGAATTATAAACATAGAAGACTATAATGAAAGAAGTTTTACTCTATGGGTCAACCTTTCGCCTATGCTAATAATATTAAGGCCAAAAAAACAGTTAAATGCATTAAAGTCACTTATGAAAATGTACAAAAGATAATGATAAATTTATATTTTAAAGACATAATTTATTATAATGGGTTCATTAATATGAAAGATTCAGGCACATCTGTAACAACGAAATTCTCTTGATCTTTTAATAACGGGAATACTTTTAGAAATTAATACTGAATCAAAACTTACAATGTAAGAATACTCCAAAAAAAAGTGGAATCTAATAGTAATAAATATTCTTGAATTGTACTAAAATTTTATCCGTGTATTTTATTTCACTTTTTTATCAAAAAGCTGAGAGAAAATAAAGGGGCCATTTTATTTTTAGAAACAATTGGTAGAATGGATATAATTTAAATATTCAATTTTTTTTAAAGAAAGAAATGTAATAAAATTATCGCCAAAATGATTTGTCTTAATTGCTGACTAGTAATATTAAAACAATCTCTTCAAAATTTGTGACAAATTATTCGCTGAAATACGAAATAGATTATGGATAGAAAATAAATTACGTTTAACTCGGGTAGCTGAAAACCCACAATAATAGTTAACTCGCTATGTTCAGCTAACAGTACATAGAAATTTGCTTCACTTGACTCATTCATCCATACAAGATCACACAGTAGATACTTAGGTGATAACTCGGATGGATAGTCAAGTGATCGTATTCCGCTAAAACGTCAGTCACCGTTAGATATTCCAATATATAATCGCGTAAGTGAATAATTTTCTTCGTAATACAAAAATGTTTTGTACTCGGGAAGCATACAATTCTTCAGATTATTGTAACCATATAAAGGTAGTAACAGAACATGGAAATATGAGTAAACTTTTTATACAGTTACAAAAATATGTAGAAAAGTAAGATTTAATATTTTATTTATCGACCTACATCTCGAAAACCAAAAATATGGATATCACTCCAGGGATATCAGAATTAAAACTTCTCTCCGGTTAGAAAATTAAGCTTTGATAATATAATTAGTGAAATATAATTTTTTCCAAATTCTATATTACTTTTGTAATATTTTTAATAAACAAAAATATTTATATAAGCAGTATTATTTTGCTGCAATTACTCCAATAGAATAAATTAATCAAAGAAAGTATTTAGCTGTAGCGACGTCTTTGTTCGTAACTCAAATTTTAGTTCAAAATAGATGAATAAATATAGTTTATAGTTAATCAATTCGATATAAGAGAATATTCAGTCCGAGAACTCGCGATATCATTATTGTAGTTATCGACATCCGAATGAACTTGTACTGCAAAGGCTCTTTTTTAAAAGCAAACAATTGGAACATGTATATGACTGATTCGATGTAACTTTACTACGCATAAACACTGAACATTACTGAGATTAATCCTATAAAAGTATAGTACACTCGTTTTTATATGAAAATTTGTAAATAAATTTTCTATCAAGTATAGTGTTATCTCGTGCTCAATAATAAAATGTATGAACCTGATAATATACATATATATATATATATATATATATATATATATATAATTTTAATTTGCCTTGTTTGCAGCCATAATTAAAATAAAAAGACCAAAATACGTACGGGGCGTAACACCAATTCACGAATTGAAAGAAAATATTTTCTGCTATTATTTAAAAAATAAAGAAATGGCAGACCAATATGTAAATAGATGCAGTCAATGCGAGCGACCTGATTCCATCTAATTATTTCTGCTTCCCTACGCTGGATTGGGTCGATATGTAGTTTCTGTAGCTGCAATGAATTTATATATTTTAAATAACGGTTAAAGGTGAACGGAAAATATAGCAAAGGAAAAAGGTTAGGTTAGGTTTGTCACAGGAAGTACATTACTTCCTGTGATAAGAGAACGTCAATTACGCCAAATGGGATATGTGACATAATGTTGAGTTATATATCTAACAAATTAATTTGATCTCATAAATCTTCTAAATGCTACAATCATAGAATCAAAGTTAGTGACTTGCGTTCCCAGAACGCAAATATAAATTTCTTAAATGAATATCGAAATGAGGTTATTCTTTTTATCAAACATGGAAATTCATCTATTCTATAAATATAATTTAATTAGTATTTTGAAAGGCTTCACGCTGTCGTGAGCTCGTATTGTTGCTGCTTTTTGAGCAACCATGTTTCTATTTATAAATATGCCTTTGAAACTTAATAATTAATAATAGACATTTTATTGACCATGTTTTAGATCCTTGTGTTAAAGTATATTTTGTTCATGTGAAATAAATGATTGATCTGTTAAAGTTTGAAAGACAAATGAAATTAAAACTTTATAGTAAAAATGTGGGAAATGTATTTATGTATATACTATAATACTGCACACATTGGTCGCAGACGACATTATGTAACACATATAAACCGTTAAAAACAAAAGTGTTTTCAATCATTTTATACATTTAAGAGGTAATACGGAGATGAAGCTTTAAATAATTGTTTGGCCGTGCATTCCAGGAGTACCCTGTGTACCTCGAATTCTATAACAAAATAAAAAAAATCGTACTTCCAATATATGATATATAAATATTCAATCTTAAAAATGTATTATAAAATATTTACCAGCAATCAGTATTCGAAATTACACACAGATTGTTCTTTTTTTACAACTTCCACTAAAGTTACCAAAATCAGCGCTTGTTCTTGATATAACTAATTCCGAAGTAAATAACTTAATATTAATCGTAAGTCAAATAAAAATCTAAATAATTTAATTATATTATCAAGAACAAATTCTTCCACAAAGTAACCATCTCATTTAACATCAAATAAATGAAGATATTGTTATACGCCTTTAATTATTGTCATAGTATTTTTAATAATTATTGTTAGATGAAAATGTTTAAGGCGTTATAAAATTCCAAATTAAGCAAATAACAATTTGTTGCCGGTGAAATATTTCAATTATCATTTCAAACTTGGCTCAATTTTTCAACAGCAGACTGGTTATAAATTTATTTAAAACGTCAAATTATATAGTCCAAATTTCAAATTATTCTTCAATTTCAAAAACACATATTTCTTGATAATGTAAAGGTTTGAATTTAAACTTAAGTTACCTCGAATAGTAGCATCAAAACATGAAATATTACTCTAATTTATGTTTCATATATCAGCGAAAAAATAATTTGAAATTTCATTCAAATTTAAAGTGATTTTTTCTTCAGTGACAACAGACAGGTTCTTTCATTTAATATGCTTTAAATTCAAGCACAACTCTTAAAATATTTTAGAACACATTAAATTAGTTGCTAGAAAATTTCAAAGACGATTTTAACATTTCAAGAATTACGTGAATAATGAATTCGTGCATGCCAAAGCTTTGGAATACACGTTATTTATACACGTTAAAACTTACCTAGGAAAGTATGTTTCAACCAAAACCGATTGTAACAAGTACAGTTTGAAAAATACAAAAGTTTGTAAATGAATTCAATACGACTAGTCTTCTATTACTTTATGTATAAACAATTAATGTCATTTAATGTATTTCATTTAAGCAGCCAATATTTTTTTTGCAATTAATGTAAACATTTCTTAAATACTAATTCCACGGGTTTGTGTGGGTTTATTGAAGTCATCTCACAAATGTTTTTAATTAATTTATAATATAAAAAATAAATTTAAAAAAATTTCCAAAAATGTTAAACGCTAATCAACGGAATAGACAATGAATCCTAATTATTTTATATGATTTCTGAAATATTGCTTACTTGTATGTTATTGGTAAAATTCACATCATATCACATATATTATTTGCGAGATCCAAGTCATATTTTGTATATTTTGGCGTGATCCATGTCATCTCTTATATGGAATTGGCATAGTACAATAGTAGTTAAACTTAATATTTAATTAAAATCTTCTTAAAAATATTTATTAAAGTAATGACAAGATTTATTATTTATATGCATACATACTACTATAGTTTTCTAGAAAATTATTCCAACTATTTAATGCATGATTCAGCAAAACACTACGAGTTTAATATAACTACAGAACTTTTTAGAAACCTTGTAAAAAAATGTACAAAATACGTAACATCTACGTGTTTTGATCTTTAAATCCATGCTTTTCGGGAAGAATTCCATTTCTTTTCTTTTTTATTACATACCCTTAAATCTTCCTAATTTATGAAAATGTTAGGAAATTTTCTACGGAGACGTAACTGCAATATTGATAAATATTATATTGAATTCTAATAATCGAGATAATAAAAGGGATGAGTTTTCATTAAAAAGCAAAATACACGAATTTTCAGTTCATATAAAGATTAAAAATAGTGAAACAGGAAAGTAGTTTCAGTAATAATAGGATTATGTCAATATACATATGTCCATGTTAGACATCAAAAGAATATAAAGTGCACTTGGTATAATCAATTTTTCTAAAAGGTATTGTAAGTTCAAGCGAAATAAAAAATGTAAAGCATAGTTTTTAAAGTGGATTGCTGTTACGTAATAATGTGTATATTAATAATGCTAACATTAAAAAGAACATAACCTTAAAAATAAGTCATTATATTCTATAACGGTGAGATGGCTACTAATATACTGAAGTTATTAAATTGCGAAACTTTGCAGGTATATTTCACGATATATTAATTAATATCGCACTAAAAAGTCAACAATTCCTTAATTTAAATATAGTCCATTCGATAAAAAAAAATTTATACTTTGAGGCATATATTTTATTGCACCTCCATTGTAGTGCGTTAAAACAATTCGTGGGTTGTTGATGAGATTACAAGCCAACATCTTGGTGAAAACTGTTTTGCTTGGACGTAAATACCATACACATTTACATTGCACGATGTCATTAAATTACTCCAAAGTGTTTTAAGTAAAATAGTAAAATCAATATGTGAATATAAATTTTCTTATTTTATTATAATACCGTACGAATAATACAGGACTACATACCTGAAGGTTACATAAAGGTACTTTATAGCTATTGAAACTCACTCCATGAATGTGTGGAAAGAAATGAGCTACCTGTAAAAAAATATACCGCAACTATTTCAATTCGATAGTGCTGGCACCGACTTCAAAAATAAATAACTTAGTTGTTTATTGCGAATAAGTAGGTACCTATTTTGAGTTAATTACTTTTTACTTTTTAGTACCTGCTTTTTTCGAAGTCGGTTTTTAAAATATATTTTATCATAAATTTGATATTAAAAATATAATAGAGATATCTGCGGGTTAAAATGTATTAGCATTATATCTACTACGTAGTTTCTACATCAAACGACCTATAAAAGAAAATGTTGGCATTTTCAACAATACCTCCAGAAGTTACAATACTTGAAATCTAAAATAAATACTTCTAAAATTCTAACAATTAACGTCCTATACGGCAAATATAATCTAAAAAATTATCGAGTAGCTTTTTATCCTTTAATATTTTGATATGAATTTTTTTGAGTGTTAATTATTGACACGTTGTCGGGGTGAAAATATATTTTATCACTGTGCTAAATTCAAAGTTTCTACGCCACACAATTTCTGAGAACAGTGGCTGTGAGAGACGAATGTGAAGTTTGCTACGCTTATTATCGTGTACACCTTACTTTTTCGACGTTATGCTGTGTATACTTTAATATACAAATTTTAACGTACAAAATCTAATTTAATAATACCCTCACTTCGTTTATTAATAAAAAACGAAAACGAAGCACTAGTTCAGATAATGTTTAAGGCGATAGATGCGGCACAAACTACATCGAAGTACCACTTAGACGGATTAAATTTAAGTATAAGATTTCCCGTTTCGTTTCTGAGCAACTAGGTACATCACTGAATATTTTATTAAATTTCAATCCCATCGAGTTTCCATACTAACTACGCATAGCTTCTCTTCGAATGCAGCAAATAGGTAAACTTATTCATTCTCTTGCAAGAAAATAGCAAAAGTTTTAATCTTTTTTAATAAAAGAAATTAAACGGAATTGATATAATGCTATCCATAATAACGTAATTTTTTACGATTCCAAAATAATTTGTTTCTCTTTAAACTTGGTTTAGCGGAGTCCATATACTCGCATACGTATAGTAGATTTTGTGTTTATATTTAATGTAATGTGTGTGGCTTCAGCGGCATAACAGACATTAAATATAATAATTAAAGTCAACTAATATACAGTTTACTATTCGATGAAAAATTCAAAAGTTTCAAAAGGCATTTAAAGTATGTCTTAAGTTCAGTTTTTTAGCATTTATTGAACATCGTTTTTTGAATTTCTCCAATTCAATTTCTTAATCTCATTATACAGCCTGAAATTCACACAGTGTAGTGAGCTAATCACAGGCTTACGCCCTTTAACGGTGGACCCACCGCGGGAATCCCGGGATTACAGGGAAAATGTAACCAAAGATCTTTAACCGAGGATACGAGCGACGAATTATGTAATCAAAATATATATAATTGAATTTGACAGTATTACAAGATGAACGTCTATATATATTTGGCCCTGTCTATACTTTCCCCGACTTTCAGGATCTAACTGATATCACAAGGAAGAAAAGAATACAACTTAAACATATAATTTTCCAAAACACCTTAATTGTTTACAGGAAGGCTCTTCTTGTATTATTTAATAGAAAAACATTGAAATATACATAAATTGATGAAGCCATGCCTATACATTGTAATAATTAGGTGTAAAGAGAAGGACCACACACTACCACAACTACGGCGAACGTAAATGAATAAAGATATGCAGTAAACGAAAGAAGTAATTCCAAAGTAAAGTTTGTCGATGGCTCCGGTAGTAGGCGAAAGACCTTCGTCAATTACTTAAACACGGTCAATTAAGTGATGTCGTGGCCGAGAACCGTATTTATCAACCTGTTGACTCTTGGTAATAATTAATAGTTTGTTACTAAAAATACGTAAGTTAAAAATGTCGAGTTTTGATCGAAATATGAAATTAGGCCGGTAACATTCATAAAGTAATTAACTTTACATTTTGTTGGGTAAATTGATATTTTCATTGTAAGTGGTATAAAAACAAATTTAAATGTATATTCTTTAACAATTGTATTAAAACACGAGGATGTCGGTCGGAATAATATAAGTCCAATGCTATTTAACAAATAAATGACTGTGTGCTGTTGTAAGTTTTTTATTGCATTTAAATAATAACAAAACCAGCAAGATTGCTTCTTATCATTTAGTTTTTTCTAGTATGTTCATTAAAATTTAACAACTGCTCTACCTTTAATAATTTAGATACACTTAGACTAATCACACTAGTAATAACATTAATGCATTAACAACTTAGGTGAACATACATAGATGCTATAAACCATTTTAGGTAAAAATGTACGTTATAACAATATTTGAAAGAAATTCGAAGTACTGCAAGTAAACTAATAAAAATTAGATTATTTTTTAAATGATCATCTGTGAGTTTGCAAGTATTCTTATTTCCAAAGGAATCATGTCAAAATTGAAAAAAATGATTTAGATGAGAAATAAATTGTCGCACTTTTATGTGTAGAATTTTGGAAAGAATATGAATTATTGAATATTGCCAGAGTTTTTGTTCCTTGGTCTATCTATCAGTATGTTAATTTTATTTTCTTTCTTATATAGTAAAATCACAATTTGCTCAGCTTTTAAACTACAAGTGAATTGAATATATAGATATTTATTCTACTTGAAATATAAATGACTAAATTTTCTACTCTTCTTTTATCCATACCTGCATATCGCACATCCGATGAAATAACGTCGTAAATGCACAAAGAACGTAAAAATAATTATATGCCATAGAACACACGTAATTGAACTCTACATCCGATACAGAAATATCAATTCTATTTTTATGATGTCCTTTAATTATTATAAAATCATCGAATTATAAATCTCTGTACCTTATCAGGTTTGAATTTTTTTTAATATAACATTTCTGTAATTAATGAAATATTTTGCTATTATAATGTTTCTTCCCCAGATAAAATATATATTTCTACCCAGTTTCATTTATATGTACATAATAATAATACTTCACACGATGTCATGAAATTTTCTATATTAAAGAATAAGGTATAAATTTCACAATCGTAAGACTTCATGTCTTCTCAATGAAAATTTATTGACATTTCAGATATAGAACAAAACAAAAGTTACATATAGTTGTAAAAACTCTTCAGTTATCGAATGTGCAGTAAATGTATCCATTCTATAACGAATTTATTACCAATTTATCTGTTTTAAAACTACAAATTTTGAAATTCCTTAATTATTTGTATATAGCTGTACCCAATAATATTCGATCAAGCAAATGATTCTGAATACTCTCCATTCATTTCTAATGTGATATTCTAATTAGTATATATTATTTAATTTTTCCTATTTTTAATGTTTTACTAAATTAATTTGTATGCACACTCGAAGAACTATTTATTTCAATATCATTAGCCCTTGTAAATAAACGAATTTAACTTTTAACAGTTGACCATTATATCCAAGCAAAACTGTATTAAAAAAAGGTCATAACTGTGTATTCATTCTAATATAACAAAATAACGAATATGAAGAAACATTTATGTTCGTAAAACATATTTCAAAAGCATGTTGAGTTTGAACGCAAATAATGCTGGAAAAGATATAAATTTTAATTAGGGATACGAGAAAACTCAAAGCGAACTTCGTAGACATTGACGTGTGTTAAGTAATAAAACTCAGCGCCGAACTTGAACTGCATTCTCGTTTCTACATCATTAATTTACTTCGCTTATAAAAGAAAAAAAGTGGGACTTTTTCCTAATTCTTCACTTTTTATAAGGCTAATGGACTAATCATAAAAGTCTCGTTTACGTCATTTTCTTTCCCCTCTTTTCCCATTGTTATTTTTCATATTTCTTTAACTAGTTCTGTCATACTATGTTTCATAAGGGTACATGTATTAAAATTGAATAAATATATTAATTTACTACATATAGAAATCACTTTTAGTTTATTTTCAAAGATAACATTACGTCTCCAGCTTAGCAACAACAAATCTCACAATATGCTTCAAACCCAATTTCAAACGCTAGCGTACTTCCAAGCGCGTAAGCCTCTAATTAGAGGTGCAGGGGAATGTCAAAGAAAATTCGAATACCTTAACGCGTGTAAAATATATACCTCCGTATGTTAGTGTTAAATATTCCTCAACAATTTTACCGGTTTAATCTAGTGTTTGTAGCCGGTCTGATCGGCGAGGTATGAAATTTTACAGGTAAATCGCAATATTTTCAATATAATGTGTTGTTTTAGGTACGCAATATATATTCGTATATTAGCGTTTCGATTTATTTTAGGAGAATTTATTTTCGCTAAAATAAATAAAACTAAATTTGAATTTTTATTTTTTTACTGATAATGTTCTTTCGATCACGTCATTAAACTGTTAAAGCAAGTATTTTTCGTGTTTTTATCTTAAAATTCATATTAAGTAAATTTCAATTTGCGAACGCACCCAATCCTGATAGAATTGATCATCATCTGAATATACATAAACAGTTGTATCAAACCCTCAAGCTATCTGTATATTAAACTATATTCCACAAAATTGATATCACTCCTTATGTTAGCATTTTCATTCCATAATATATACGTATTATTTTACATAATTCTTCGTTTGTTTTTAAGACTTTACGCTATCTTATACTGATAAACTCTCAAAGAGTTCCAACGATGTTTCACATGACTTCCCGAATTCTTTTCAGTCAAACTGCCAATCGGGTTATTCACACCATATAAAACGTTTTAGTCTACTTCACTAAAATTATGTGACGGAAATTATTATATGGAAGACATCGGAACGAAATACCTAATAGTCGGGAATTAGTAGTATATAAAGATGTCAAATTCACAGTGAATCACAACAGTTCATCGAATTTACCACGATATATTATAGATAGTTTTATCGGATATATAAAAAGCATGGAAGTATTTACTTATTTATTATATTCCTGAATCAAATGCGAAAGTAATAAAAGAGTTTTGAAAAATTCTATTCACAGTAATTATGAAATAAAGTTTGTATTATGTATTTCGCCTTAATTCAAGTTATATTAACAATAATTTTTTGCTATATCTTTTATATAGGTGGTTTTATAATTATCAATGGTTTATTTCTTGTGGGATAACCATTCGCAGTTTACTATTAAGTTTTTCACATTTTTTGTCGTACGTCTCCTCATTTTTCACTTATAACTTAAAATTTCACCTACAAAATTATTTGAAAATATGATCACTGAGATCATATTTTCAAATAATTTATGTACGTTTGGTATATTTCAATGCGCAGATCGGTATAAGATTAACAGCAAACTAAACAATACTTTATAGTTACATATGAATACATTTTATTAATTTTTAGGATTCTGTAGCTAAACTAGGAACTCTGGTAGTTTTGCCACATCCGTCTATCCTCCTGCATCCCATTGACGTTTTATTCGCATATTATAGGTACTATAAAGCTGAAATTTGGCGCGGTAATATTTATTTGTAATACCTACAAAGTTAGGAAGTATAATTGTCAACAAAAAAAATTATTAAATTCAAAAACAATATTGGGAACCATAAAAATATTGAAGTAATTCTTGCCACTGTCAGACTAGGGAATCTACAATTCAAAATTAAAATGGTATCAAGTGCTATGGCACTTCCTCATCCTCATCCTGATTTTTGAAAAGACTAAATAAATATTTTGTTGACATTACAGCTAAAAAAATGTTATTGTTTAATACTATTGTTACATTAATTAATTTATGATAAGATAAAATTATCGAAATAATACGAAATTTTTCATATCACCATGATAAATCACGAAGCCACAAAGATAAGAACTCTATTGGAAAGGATAAGGAAAACCTTTCCGGTGTAAATTTCTCAAAAATAATTAGTTATGCAGCCAAATACTTTGGTACCAACACAGAAAGGTTTAAATAATATATTACGGATTGGCCTTATCAAATTATTACAAGCACAACATTCCATATTTGTACTTGCTATTTTCGTAACACCACTCTTGCTTTTGTAATATAATATCATGTAGTATGATCGCGGTTAAAAGGTGACTCTCAAATTTAATCCATATCGTAGTTCTACTCTATATGAAAAATAATGATAGAAGTTTTATTACCTTGTTTGAACATAAAACATTATTAACTAATTGATTCAACCAAATACGTTGCCAAGTTTTTCCTAAGCATTATAACCCGTACACATGTAATATTACCATGGCCTAGCAAAATGAAAACCTACAGACAGCATTAACGCTAGTCGGACGAGTGATGGAATGAAGTTGACGCAAATTAAACATAAAATAAAGATTATGTTGTGTTACAGATTTAAAGCTTCGATAGAGTTTTGATAGCAAAAGAATTCTAATTAACTCAGATCTGTTATGCATAATTCATATTAAATGTTTACATGAAGAATAAAAACATAATTTTTCTTTTCCAGCAACTATGTTGAACATGCATTCTAGTGATATATAAACATTTGTTTCTTTTTTTGGAAATTTCCATTAACTTTTACTTGCTTCAACAAAATACTCACATGTTTGATTTTCTTCCAGATAACTAGTTATATCTTTTGGATTTAACTATGATGTATCGAAAATATGAGTAATTATCGTAATTTTCTTAAACACGTTTTTCAGATCAATCATTTCTATATTTTTTGGCACCAATTTTGGTACTTTTTCGTCCAATTTAAGGTATTGTACCTTAAACAGGACCAAAAAGGCTGGAAATATTCATTAAAAGTTACTAAATAACAAAGCATATTCGTATTAATAAATAAAGCATATTAAATAAAGCAGACAAAGACACAATACGATGTTAAGTGTAACTTAACATCGTATTGTGTCTTATTCGTAAATATCGCAAAAGTACCAGTTTTCTTATTTTCAACTGTAATTTGCCTAATTAATAAATTTTATAAAGGTAAGTGTACAATGTACGTGCCGCTAAAACTCAGAAACGAGTTCCGGTACGATCATGAAAGTTATGTGATCTCGTAACCGTCTATCCCCCAGCCATGAAAAAGGTTCCTTTTTTACCTGAAGGGCGTACTTATAATCTGGAAGTTTCGCCCTCTAGAAATTTCTAGAACAGTCCAGAATATTGGAGAGTATTCAAGAGCATTTCACAAAATTCCAGAACATCCCAGAATATTCTTGTATATTTGTGAATAGTCTAGAACATTCGAAAACATCCCGGAACATCCCAGATCATTGTGGAACATTCCAGAACACTTTTGAATGTTGTGGAATGTTCTGAAATATTGTGGACCATTCGATTCTGTGGTCTATCGTGGGTTCGAACGTCAGTTTCTTATCAGTGAAGTGCAGTGAGTGAACAAAAGTAAAGTGTGTTTAATCGAAGTCATATAGTGGCTGAATATAAATCGAAAATAAATTGCGAAGAATGTTTAAAGTATACTTAGTGTATTTCTAAATAAAAGGTTGACTTGCTTTATATTTTATACAATACCAAAACGTAAAATAGGAAGATATCTTACCAGTTCTGAAGCAAAACGGAACAAACAAAAAGAATAGCAAAAAAACGAAGCAGTAGAAGAGTGCGAAGCACGTTTACGTTCTCAACGAACGAGAATGAGCACCGTGAGAAGCAGAGAAATCGACAAAAAACGAAATGCACGAATTGAAGAATCAACAATTCCGACACAATCTTATATTAAAATACTGCAAACGCAAGACACTCATGAAAATATCACCCTATGAGACGCGCGGGCAAGTAAATAATACAACCTAACAAAAGAAGCATTCCGCCACAACTCGACGAAAGATTACAAAAAATACAAACTCGTTGTAACATGAAAAATAGATAACAACGCCCAATTTTGTAACGCCAAAAAGTTCAGTAGAGAAACACCGGGAATCTGTTAAATGAATGGAAAAGTTTGATTACCATCACCGGGGAAACTCCACAATTAAAACAATTCCTTCAAAATATAAAAGCGTACAACGCCTGCTTCCAAATGACTTCTTTTGGTGTTTCTTCGATCAACACTAACAGAAATGATATCGATTTGGTTTTTTCCATCGAAGGAAAAACTATCACAAAATGGGCTCACCACTGTCATTACCCTTGAAACAAACAAAAAAGTCACTTCCAAGATGTTCTATTCTTACCGCTTAAGGATCAAAGACAATGAAACATATATTCATGTTCTTAACACTCGCCGTTTATTCCAACAATTCCTAGTAGATATGTACGCAAAACTGGAAGCAGAATCGATGCTTTACGCAAGACTGAATCTGAAAAACTTACACATGGACGAATACGTCCATATTTGAGACTCGATCATAAATGACGAAAACATGGTAATCTTTCCCTCATCTTACATAGGAAGTTCAAGATACATGCACGAATGCACTCACGATCTTTGGAACCATTAGATGCTAGATGTACACAATCACACACAACACGACAGACAATAAATAAGACGGCCCTAATCATGCAATCTCATATGCTTACATGTCAGAATTCATCCCACGAATATCGACAAAATCATCCAAGCTGAAATTCCCAATCTACAAGAAGATCCAGAGCTGTACGACGTAGTTGTAATAAAGATGATTCACGGGCCATGCGGGCCATTAAACCTCAATTCTCCATATATGAGTGATGGAAAATGTAGAAGAAAACCATTCTTGGACGACACACGAACAAGAGATTCCAAATGGCTATCCCAAATACAGAAGACGATCACCTAAAAAAGGTGACTTGATAGGAAAAATACCAATACGAGGCAGATACAAACTGGAAATAGATAATCAGTGAATATTACCACATAATCCACTACTTTCCAAAATGTCCAAGCACACATAAATGTAGAATACTGCAATTCAGTGAAATCGATTACATATGGATGTAAGTATGTGGACAAAGGTAGTGTTTCAAATGACAAAAGACAGCGAACAACAAATCAGATTCTCATGTATTAAATGGAAAGATACATCAACAGTGACGAAGCAGTACGGCGGATTTTTGGTTTTGCCATGCATGAACACGAACTAACTGTGCAACATCTAGCAGTACATTTGGAGAATAAACAGAGAATTTACTTCACAAAAGACGCCGCCAGATAAATCGCAAGCGAACCACCTAAGAACACAATATTAACAGCGTTATTCCAAATATGCCAAACGGATCCATTCGCGAAAATATAACTATATGTTCACGTCGCTACCTATTCAACTCCTGAACAATGACGAAGGTTTCTATCTTCGGATGTTGCTACATGATATATGGGGACCAACAACATCTTAATATTGTCGACGGTTACCTATTTCAGAGTTATAGAGAAGCATACCAGCGCTTAGGACTACTGAAAAACGACCACCACTGGAAATTAACATTACAAGAAACCTCACTCACAGACTCAGCTGAATCAATCAAAGACTTATTCGCTATAATATTAACAACGTGTAACCCATCAAAACCAAAACAGCTATGGGACTCCTTCAAAGAGAGTATCAGTGATTACATACTGTACTAAATGCAACAAGCTCATCCAGAACTGGCCATCGAATGCCAGGAGATAAATGTTTAGCAATAAAAAATTCAGACCTTAGTACAACTTGATATGCCATCATTACGACAAGATGTTTTCAGTGCGCTAAACTTCGATATTACAAAGGAAAAAACAACAACATCAACAAATTACTTCAATACATCTCTCACAACTAACTACTTCTCAATGACAATAAAAAAAAATTCGACGTTATCGTGTACCGGATCAATAACGACACTGGCGGAATTATTTCCTTGGATGCACCAAGCGGCATCAAAAAAACGTTTCTAATAAATCTATTGCAGGCAGAAATACTTGCTTAACAACACATTGTACTTGCACTGGCATTATCCACACTTATGGAAAGAGGGCGAACTGCCCATTTCACCCTAAAACTATCGTTGAATATAGCCGAAGAGCAATTCCCAGTATGTAAAATCTCAAGAGCATCTGGATGGTGTGAACTTCTTAAACAAGTTTAAAATATCTTCTGGGACCAATGCACAATGGCACATAAAAATCACTCGTATCCATGAATAGAACGTTAAAAGACTTGGGAAGAAACTCTGAAGCAATTCCCCCCGAGTTCCACTCATAATTTCAGAAGATTTTCGATAAATATTTTCATATTTTCATTTTCACATGAACACCAACAGTACCAGCCTGGTACTCTTTGCAAATACCAGGAATGCCATTACACTGCCTTTGGCTGAAAATGGGATGTCGAATCAAAACTACTCTGAAATTTCAACTCACCATTACTCTCAATTACAAACCACCATTAATGGAACAAGGATGATCGCCAAACAACTATCGAATAACAGTATCGAAGTCGAACTTATGACTGGAAAGAACCAAGGACACACAGTATTTATCCCCAGAATACCACTGATCTCTACTGAACTGCCATTCCAATTTAAAAGACAGCAATTTCCAATTAAAATAACCTATAGTTTTGAAATTAATAAAGTACAAGAATAAGCTTTAAAACATTGCGTCATAAATATTGTTTTTTTTCAAGGACAACTATACCTAGCTTGCTCCAGAGTAAGAAATTTGAAAAATTTGTACATATATAACCCGGATAGCAAAATTAAGAATGTTGTTTATAAACAAGTATTGTAAATCGTTAGAATGTTATAAACAAAAAAATTGTTACCTCACAATTAAATGAAACTACGTGATATAGTATTATTTCTACTTTCTTTAATTTCTTTACCACGACCTAGGTTTCGTTCTATTACAACATCTTCAGGTGGGATAATAGCAAAGATAAAGATCTTTGCTAATATAACAACGAAACCTACGTCGTGGTAAAGAAATTAAAGAAAGTAGAAATAATACTACATCGCGTAGTTTCATTTAATTGTGAATAATGAATTTCTACAAAATTAACGCCAAATATATTCAAATTGTTACCTATTATATTTTAAGGTGTATCCCTTTATTCCAACTACCACACAATCTCAAATTAACTCCCCGAGCGGAGCCGGGTATCCCATCCAGTACCAGAATAATTGTGAGTCATCGTTATTAAAATACAACCGAATTTCAACATTAATGCGGCTTAAATTATTCGCTGTGCAGTTTCGTGGAACTACTTTGAAGAGCAATTAAGTTTATTTTATTATCAATTCAATAGTTTTGTTGACCGAAATAGCGCAAATTTGTATACTTCAAATATAAAACTCGTCGATATATATTAATGTGCTAACATAACGTAATTCAATTTATATATTTCAACACATCCGTTAAATTGTTTCATATAAAGGCTCTGTTATTCGTCAGCGATAAGTATTTTAAATATTAAAGAACACAATATTAAACAACTATGCGAGAAGGCGCTATTTGAAAAAAAGAAAACGAAAAATGTGGTCTAGCATTTAATTATTCCCTAACACATAGTTATTAAATTGTGACTGGAGCAAATTATAACTTTAATACTATTTAAACATATTACAACTTTGTAATTGTTTTAATGGTTTACTAATGTGGTACTATGAAAACTAATTAAAGTGATTCTAGATTTTCATATATTTTAAGTCGATTCTATATGGTATTAGGTACATCAGTTTTGGAAAAGATTAAATTTTACATTTTCGCGTTATACTTAAATAGAAGTAATAGAAATAATAGTGGTCAAATATATAAAGAAAAAAATGTTGAGTGTCAGCTACGACGAGCTCCAGTGCCCCTTGCGTACGATTATTTTGAAATATATAAAATAGTAACAGTGTTTATAAATATAAATATCAATATCATTAAATATAAAAGGAAATATCTTCATTAAAAAAAATGCAGACAATATAATTATTTTCAAGTAATGACAAATGAATATGATATATAAAACAACAAAATTAAAAACATTTAGTAACGTCAGGCTAAAAAGTTAAAATTAAGAGAGACTTTTTTTATATATTAGGATAAAAGACACTAAATATTCATGTATAATGATATTTAATGATTACATCTTGATATAAACGAACGATAGTAAGGTATATATACACACTGCGTCATTGTAATTATGCCTTCAGAAAATGCTAATATATGTGTCACACTCCGTCATTGGGATTACGCCATAAAAAAATGTCAAACATACTGATACCTCACTCTAAAGATGCGTAGAAATGTTGCACGGAGAAGCCACCTAAGTGTTACACTTTTTTTAACGCTCTGATTTTACTCCTCATAAAACTTCATACCTAGCGCTATATTTAAAAATAGATTCTTAAGGAGTAAACTCCAAAAAAATTAGGAAAAAGTCTACCTGACACGGCAGAGGTCATGATTGTAAAATAACTGATACTGTGAAAATAGGGAAACTGTTCAGTTTAGAACCTTGCGAATATCAAATACAAATTTGGACCATTTTAATGCTTTTAATGACACTGGATAGATATTTCCTTAACTACCATGTCAATGAGAACAGCAAAATTTTATTCATTCAAATTCATTATTTTTTACGTTCATTATAATAAGTAATAAACATAGCAATATGATGTAAATGAAACATCTGTCATTAATAGAAAGCAAAGTAAAATTTCAAATAATATTGTCGGAATATTGAAAGAACTATTAAGTAGCAATAAACATAGTAAATAACCCCAAAATAAGCTCGACAATGCACCAGCAAAGTTCTATGTGAACAATACTCAAAATAAATAAATACAATAAAAAAACACGTTAACTAATTATAATCGCGATCTGGCCTAACTTAAATTGCAAAATTCAATTTAATTTCGATCAAGTTGTCAACAACATTAATAAAAGCCGGTTTAGAAAATGATAAAAAACTAAGTTCATGTCACCAGAATTTCGCCGTCTATAACTATTTTAGCTCCGAGTATTCAACTTCAGTCAATATGTATAAATGATACTCATTCAATTATCAACACATTTTTTCATTCATTCTTTACAAAATTAGTGGAACTAACTATAGAACCCACAGGCGCATTACTGTTTTCAATCTCGTACATTACATTTAAAGTTGTTATTATTTACAGTCTATAGAAGTTAAAACGTTCAACAATAAGTAATGCCATTACCTTTTTGAATATACGTACGCATGTAACATTGTTTATCTCAAATCTGCGTATTCAACGCCAGCTGCGGTACAATTTTCTTTTATTATTTTTTAATAGTGAAATGTGGTGGTGGGAAAATAGCGTGAAAGTGTTATCTTGCTACCGAAAAATAAACGGCCTTTAGGGTTTTTCAAATTATAAATATTACAAACGCGACGTTACTATGCTCACAGAAGCCTAACAAATTATTAAACTAAAAGGTAACGGCTTTATGGGTGAAGATAATTTGAAACGATATTTGGAATCATAGTGTATTAGTTTACAGAAGTTTCTATTGTTCAGAAGATGATAGATTTGATTGGAGTTGGGACTGAAATACTATAATAACATGGAATATACTTTATTATTTAGTCAAGTATGTATATATATATATATATATATATATATATATATATATACATATATATATATATATATATATATATATATATATATATATATATATATATATATGTTGAATATAAGGAGCACAGTTATACACAATGAATAAATCTATCCTTATTAAATATACAAGAATATAGAGATAGAAAAATTCCTTGATATGGGCAGCTTCTGATAAATATTGTAAATTGATTACTTTTTTCCTTCTAAAATAAATTTGATGATTTAATTTGTTTAATTAATATTGATAAAATCGTTTTGTTTAATTTTTTCTTGATTTGGGTAACCGAGAAAGTCTCTGGTTTTTAAACGAAAAATATTCCTTTTATATTATTTTAAATTTTTTATAGCCTAGTGACTCCTAGTTATTCAATTTTTATGAGACTACATTTTTTATAACCAACCTAATAAGAAATATCTAAAATGATTATATGAGTATTCAATAGCGAAGAAAATATTCATTTTCCTTATACTTGCCTCCCAATCGAGTAAAAATTAACGTCACTATCAATTATTTCTGTCGTCGCAAATAAAATGGATGAGTTACTGTGTTTTACGCATATTTTTATTAATTTTATATGTTCAATGAGAGAAGGATATGTTACATAAAAATCAAGTTTCAATTCCTATCTAATTTTATAAAGAACACTTCTTGTTGACTTCTTGGTTTCACACCAAGAACTTTTATTTTCATTCGAGTTTACTTCCCGAATGATAAAAAAATTTGCCCGCATAAACACAAACAAAATGAAAATAGAAAGTTAATATTGAAGTTGAATTTCAATTCACTTTTTTGATAAGTTTTCTACATTCCGATGTATTCATATTTATTCTAAATTAGCTTTCGTCCGTGACATTCATCCGCGTAAAAATTAATTCATGGCGGAAATCAATATTTTATAATTAGTACTCATATTCTATACCGATACTAACACTTAGATATTGGACATGGGAGAAATTTTCAGTATCCGCATATGTCTAACCACGATGTGTACTCGATTCGGGTATACATAGATTGCGAGGTGTTTTCTCTATTAGCAGCATGGCCTATGGCCCCTCAGCATGGTTTGCTCACGACATCACGACATCAGTAGTACATATATCGTGTACTTCATGACCGTGAACTTTTTGGAAGGTCTATAGTGCTGTGTACTGTAAGATGTTGTATAAAATATGTTTATTCAGAGTTAATACTTCATATAACGTACGTATGTGCGTATGTATGTATTGAATATGATGAGCACAGCTATCCACAATGAATAAAACTGCCCTTATATTAAATATACAGGAATATGGAGATAGAGAAATCCAATAACCACATGCAGGATGGTTTGCGATGAAAAAAATATTGACCGTCCTCGAGCATTTGCCATATTGAATTTCTATTGATGTCACATTCTTTATGTCCTTCGTCAGGTATCGAATTATTGATATTGATTTAGAACTTTAGGCATGTAGAAGTAATAACTTTAGGCATGTAGAAGTAAATACAAGTTTTATTACAACAAAGTTTTTTATCGGATTTTAAATTATGCACGTTTGTTTTTCAATATGTAAATGTATTGCAAAAAAAATCTTAATTTTTTTATTTTATTCAGTCAATATTATCGTAGAAGTAAAACTTATGAATGTCTAAGTTACCTAAATTGTAAGTAAAAAATTTGCACCCACTGTTCTTATTTTTATTGTTATTAAAATGAATGGAAAGTAATATTTTTAGGCATAGAAAAATACAGTCTTAAAATTTGACAATTATAGGCAGTCTTAAAATTTTGACAATTATTTTGAAAAATAATTGTAATTACAATCACTTTTGAATTAAATATTTCCATGAATTTTGAAATTAAAATGCATTTTGAATTAAATGCAGTTGACTGTTTATGGGATATTTGGAGATAAATACTTAGAAAGTTTATGGGATATTTGGAGATAAATGCTTAGAAAGTTAAATTTTTTTTGGCAAGATGCAAACACCAAAG
The DNA here is from genome assembly GCA_039881145.1 of Druceiella hillmani. Taxonomy (NCBI): domain Eukaryota; kingdom Metazoa; phylum Arthropoda; class Insecta; order Lepidoptera; family Hepialidae; genus Druceiella; species Druceiella hillmani. The sequence goes on along the minus strand of JAYKKI010000018.1, from coordinate 1,566,871 downwards.
ATTAAGGAACATTAAAAGAGGATTTCAGCAAATATTTTGAAGACGGAGATCAAATTAGAAACGAGATTAACACCAAAAATAATAAGACGCATAAAGTTTCGATTTACCTTTGGGTCTTTCGAAGATCATTAACTTAAAGTTTATTTAATTTTTTTTTCTCAATTTGACATTCAGATGGATTTTTAGGGTACAGTTTCAGGATTTTTAGGGTACAGTTATAGGTTCAGTTTGTTTGGTAATATGATATTGTCCTATGAAAAATCACTTCAATATTTTTCCGTAATACTTTCAACTCACACTGTTTTCGATGAAATATTTTTTCACACATATATTGACATAAACTATTATTATTATACCAGATTTTACCAAAATCCATGCAATCAATTTCACGTCATTTAAGAATATATTAACACGCAGACAGACAGAAAGATCGACAAAAATTCTAAAAACAGGTTTCCTGGCTTCTATCGTCGTTCTTTATACTAAATCAATCACAGTTTTAAGATATTTTCCATGAACAAATTTCATCATTATGTTATAATTTTATTTTTATTATAAGTACAGATTAGATCATTTGTCAAGATGCATCTAATTACGACGTTTATTTGTCTAGCGCAAAGATCTTAATATCGCTGAAGGCAGATTGGAAGATCTATTTTGCGTTCAACTTAATCGAACCAAATACCAACTTATGTGTATATATATGTATATATATATATATATATATATATATATAGATATATACATGTATATGTATTTATCTCACTATTTCTCTTTCAAAGTTTGAGAATTTTTTGCAGACAGGAATACAATATGTTATAAATTCTCACTTAATATTTTGTACATACTTGACAAAATTTCCATATGAGATTCTTTACATTGTATATAATACTTAGTATATTATTAGGTTATGATTATTTTTAGCAAATTCTCTCTAAGGAAACGATGCTATAGTGGCCACAATTGTGGACAATGCCACGCGGCATCGTGAACTTCGACGATTTTTTTAAGCAGGTTTAGTTTATAACGAATTGAAGTATATTTGCTCATTAAAAGTTAATTATTTCTCTGTAAGAAGGCAAAACAAATTAGACAAAGTACTAGCTTATTATTAAGACAAAGTACTGGCTTATTATATAGTAGAAATAGAAATTGAAGGACTATATTTCTCTCTATGCTATATAGACATGTCTTTTTTATACCGGCCAATCTTCCATAAAAACATTTTAGTGTCAATTGGTTGTAAATGAAAACAGAGATATATAAGTAAGAAAACTATATTTATTTCCTGGGAAATTTTAGGTACTATGAATGTGTATATATATATATATATATATATATATATATATATATATATATATATATGTATAAGTTTTGGGCGATATATCTTCTTTCAGTTGAATCATCGTAATTATTTCAATTTATAACAAATGATGTATTAGTTTTTCCGAGTCTTTCATATATAATTGATAATAGCCTAATACTTAATTTGACAGTTATTGATTTCATCGTAAACACAAATAAGGCTCGATTAATGAAGAGACTATTGAAACTTCTCAACAATATGACCAACTTTTCGCTTACATGAAAATTTTTCGACAAACAACATTAATCGTGCGTCGATTGTAGTCTTTATTTTGCCAAAATAAAGAAAACCCGTCACTTTTTAGAGAGCTTATATTAGAACTAACATAAATATTTAACAACTGGCCTTCGCAAAAGCAGTTACCAGTGAAATCAATTTACTTTCTTCTATAAATTACTTACTTTTCAAAAACTCATCGTAGATCAGCGGGATACACTTGTCTAATAAATAGGAGATAGAACTGTCAGTTTCGAGGCTGTTGTTTAATTGTATATAAATATTTATATAATCATCCATAATTGGGCCATTGTCAAAATTCTCATCAACAATTTCATTCTTTTGTTTGTAGTCTTTAGAGTCTGCTAACATGTTGATTAGTTAATAAATTTTATGCCCTAGTTTACAGTTAAGAAATCTATGACATTATTAAAAATTTGTTACAAACTAAATAATTAATAGCAATGAATGCAAAAACCAGCTTTTATTAATGATGTTTTATTCCCAATAAATTTATTTTTATTTACTAATATAATGAGAATCGAGCTGATTTGATTTTACTGAGACTTCGTTTAATTCATGTAATAGCAGTGAATAACGTAGTCATTTGATTTGAACATTCAATTAATATTAACCTAATTTTGAAGATCGTTCAAAACAAATTTTCAGATTTTTGCATTCATGAATACTATTTTTATTTTAAGTATCGTTATCTAATATTCAAACAATACAACATAAATTTCTATAAATTAAACTTTTTGTTATTTAGTCTAAATTTTAGATATGGTATTTTACATTTTCGTGCTTAAAGTATCAAAGCTGCTATGATCATTTTTACGACGACGAGTATATACTCTTATGTGCAAGATGTTGATCAACTACCACTACACAATGAAAGAAAGTTACAAAAAAATTATATCACAATTTTTTGGATTACCAACTGATTCAAACCGAACCTCATTATCGTTGTTAAACTATCTGTCTGTTAATCTCTCCTCCTGTCAATCAGAGAATCCTTCGTGCTTCAAAATGCAATAAGATAGGGACTTCAAATTCACACGCAAAACGTTGTTCTAGACCCAAATCGAGTTATAGTATTTAAAATGCGAAAATATTGTCTACCCGTTCATAGGAAGTGTCATAGACAAAAGCTCTTTGGTAGAGCACAAAAAAAAGGTTGAAAACCTTTTTTATTGAAAATCAATCAGTTGTTCGACTAGTAAAGTCGGCATTTTCAAACCCTATTTTGTTAACAAAACACGGTTTGAAAATGTCGAGTGTTAAACCAAAATTTTGTTAATTGAATTTAAAAACATTTCATTTAAAATTGGCATTATGTCGTAATATGTAACTCATCGGTAGATTTTTTAATATCTTGCATTTAAAAGCCTAAAGAGCTAAATATAAAGTTAAATATTTTTAAACATTTAAAAATGCTTGTACTTTAACATTAGAGAATATGATATTGCTAAAAGTTCAGTAGAAATATTACATACACTTAAATCTATTCGTTCTAAGTTAGTTCCGTATCTAAGTATTTGCGGACAGATTTATTTTTTATTTACTGGGCTCTAATTAGTTTAATGTTCTAATTGACTTAATTTAATTTAACTTGTAAATTATTGTGTATTTCCCTAAGGATTTTAAATTGACATGCGATAAACCTGAACTCGGTCTAATAGAGTTCTGAAGTTACTTGGGAATACATAAAAATCGAAACACTTAAGTTTGTCAAGTGATTTTATTAAACTGTTTATAAATGAAATAATGTTTTCAGTGTTTATATGTTACCTAGTACATCATTCACTGACGTAAGAATAGGACATTTTTTTTAGATTTTTGGTTCAATAATTTCATAAAATATTAAATTTTCGATACATCTCTGAATATTTTAAAATGTTATGTACCGCATAACATATCTGTTAATGTAAACGAATACTACGCAATATTTCAAATCTATACATCGAACTGTTTCTGAGATGATCGGCTATGACAGACTGACAGACAAACATGTGAGTGATCTTAAAAGGTCCCGTTTTTTTTCCCGGGTTTCATACGTGCTTAAGTACATTTGAAATTTAAATATCCAAGTTTGCAAAGTCGGTTTTTCTTTTTGATGTAAAAAACAATAAAACATTTTCGACATTATAATAATTTTTATTTTTCCCGTGATTCATCAATATCTACTTTTTAATTTACTATTTGCTTTCCAGCATTATAATTCCATATAGATTCAAAATAAAACCAAAATTATTCAAATCAAATAAACACCATTGAAATGTATGGTAAAAAGGTGTTGAAAAGTAATATCGCAGGCTAATTTCGAGTAACCATAATTCATAAATGCCAGAAAGGTATAAACAAACCTTAATGTAGTGCCTTTATTTTTCTTACATTCTGCATGAATATTTTAAGTATGTAATATCGATTACATTACGTACCTCGTTACATCGAATTAATTAATCTTTTGAATCCTGTTTTTTTTTCATTTTTAATCCTTGGGCTTATATTTGGATTTTATCGGGTTTAAAATATTTCTAATCTTGAATCACCTATGTGCGTATATGTTTTGAAATTGGGTTCAGATTTTAATTATATTAATAAGAAAGAATTGAAGTTTTTTATTTATTGACATATTAGTAAGTGCATAAATGTAGGTATATAATAGTATGATGATGATATATATGATAGATGTATTTAGGTATCCTTGGTACAATTTCTGCTTCCTTATAATTGTATAGCTAAATGACCATTGAGGGTAGAATTGCCACTGATGTGAAAAGCTAAGCTTTGCGAACACGAACCGCCTGCCTAGCGTGGCAAAATTACCTTCAATGGTAAGTGCATAGACAGAGATTTGTATCCAAATGGGCACGAAAAAAAGCTGTTTGATAACAACTAGGCGAAATATTATTATCTGCATAAAAATTCATCCCTTGTATTGAAAAGTATTATCAAAATCTCTAACGGAACTTTTTTAAATCAAACTATTACCGTGACCTCATGATATTCCGAATCAATTTTAACAAACACTCTAAGTAGATGGAAGTTTCTTAATTAGAACCATCACAAATATCTTCAATATGAACAGAAAAAGTATGGACAGGAACATGCCTGACCCGACCTAATGAGAGAAATCAGAGGAATATAGGAAACTACATTATCGTCGCCGTAGAATGTTCGATTGATTACAAGGCATACAGCTTTTAGCGGCACGGCGTACCACGCGATGTTATCCGTGTTCAATGCCCGACCGCTCACCCTGCGTGGCTGAACTGGATTCTGGTCGGCTATAAGAGATTGCTCTCGGAGCATCAAGTATAGCATATATGTCAATTAGATACAATAAAGTAAATAAATAAATTAGTATAGCTTAAAAGAAAAAAATACGTAAGGGAAGATTGATTATGAAGAACAATCATAATTCCTTCAAAGATTAAACATTTAATTATATTTCCAAATTTGATTGCATTTTTTTCACTTTAAAGAGAATTAATATAATTTAAAAGCAATGAGAATATATATATATATATATATATATATATATATATATATATATATATACTATTGGTACTTTTAAATATTCCGAAAAAATATTTAAAATGAGTTGTTCTTGTGGTAAAACATTTATTTTAAATTTACTTTCTTTTGAAAAGTCAAAAACCCTCTTTTATTGTCAATGAATAAGTTTCAGATTTAAATTTTCTAAAAGCTTTTTTGTAACATTGAATCCAACTTTATTATCGCGAGTGTTTCTCCAGAAAATAAATAAATTTCTAACAGGCCTGACCAATGTCTTAAGTTATATAAAGTTTTGCATGAGTTTTTTAGGATTCAAAATATATTTCATAATATTTAAAAATTGCCCTACGTTGATTTTTATCAACGTACAGTTTGAATTAATACTTTTCTGGGTTAATTTCAAATATAAAATTTTAGAAAAATCTAAGTTATTTCTTGGAGAAAATGAAATTAATAAAAAAGGGCATTTTACATATCAGGCGTAGGATTGGATATTCTAGTCGATAAATTTGGTTAACCAACCTAGTAAACGTAATTATCTCAAAATCATTTCAAATATTTCATATGTAGAAATACCTTTAACTGAATGTTTTGCTTTTAGAGAATTATTAATATTGGAAACAGCAATGACGCTTATAATCCCAAAGAAAGAGTTCTTTGGGATAAAATCTTAAATACGTCATTCAAAAACGTATAAATTAAGAGACTTAATCCGAAATGTATTGTTTTAATGACATAATTTGTAATAAATAATATATTAATATAGAAGATTCAGGCATATCTATGATATACAAAGAGCGAGATTTTTTTGATCTTCCAGTACTGTGAATATCTTTAGAAATTAATAGTGAATAGAAACTTAAAATAGAAGAATGCTCCAAATGTAAGTGGAATCTAAATTTTTAAATATAATCCACATTTTATGTTTTATTTTATTATCAAAAAGCTGTGAAAAAATACAGATGCAATTGGATTTTGAGGCACACCTACTAGAATGAGTACCTAAACCGTAAAACTGTTTGAAAGAAAGATCTAATATAAAATTTTCGTTCAAATAAAAAAAAACCTATTTCTTAAATGTTTACATGGAATATTAAAGGAATCACTTAAAAATTGGTTAAAAAATTCTACAAATAGACGAAATAAGTTACGATGGAAAATAAATTACGTTTAACCGAGGTAGCTTTAAACTCATATATTAGAACTTGAATAGGAAGGTGGACTAAAAACAGAGTTATGACTTATTACACATAAATATTGTTGACAAATTATGGAGATAACAAAATAACTTAACTATGTTTATTTTCTCAAATGTAGTATGAATTAAAAAAATTTCTTAACGGAATTTTAAATTGACAATATTTATATATATGTACACATCTGTTAATATATTTCTTCCTTCTTGGTTCCATCATAGTAGAAAAAAAAACATTAATGCTAAAACCATTTCTCTTCATGATTTTGGTTCGATGGATGCTTGTAAAAACTACTTAAGAAAATAAAACATAGAACTATAAATTTTTCACCAAAAATAATATTTTCAACTCTGTTCCTAAGAACAATGTTGTTGGTTGGATATATTTTATATATTATAATGAAATAAATTACTGTTACGATGGTCATACGATTAACATGAGATTTCAAATTATGGCAATCCTTATATCGTCAATTGTTTAATATTCAGTACACAATATGTAAATCTATTTTAGCTATATTTATAGAATAAATAATTGATAAATGAAATAATACTTTTGTCAACCAGTTAAGTTCAGCTAACAATACATAGAAATTTACTTTGTGTATGTCTGTATGTATCTCTTAGATCAATTGATCACTTAACTTATGTATCCATACAAGATTAGAAGACATAAGTCAAGTGATCGTATTCCGCTAAAAGGTCAGTCAACGTTAGATATCTTTAGATAGTATTCAAATAATTATCTTCATAATGCAGAAATGTGCTATATTCGGGAAGCGTACAATTGTTCAGAATATGAACATGAAAGTATAAATCAGTTTACACCGTTATGGAGATACAACTAAAAATAAGATTTTAAAACCAAAATATATTTATTTTAATTGTCAATGATCTACGCCTAGAAAACTAAAAATGCGAATTTCACTTCAAGGATATCAAGAATTAGAACTTCTTACAAATTTGAAAACTGTGCTTTTCATGATATAACTAGGGAAATACACTTTTTTACAAATACTATATTATCTTTATAATGTTTTTCTTAAACCCAAAAATTATATCAAAATCTATAATATTATTATGCTCTAATTATACCGCTAGAATAATTTAAACAAGGATAATATTTAGATGCAGCAATGTCTTTGTTTGTAACTCGAATATTAGTTCAAAATACGTGAGTAAATAAATTTTTATTAAAGTTTTATTGAACTTATAAAATTAATTCGATACGTTCAATCTACCAAACCCCGATATTTAAATTTAGTATGTTAGTAGTTGCTAAAGCACTTCATATTGGTATAATGTAATATATATTAAATTGAAATTGTAATTATCGACATTCGCATGAACTTGTATTCCAAAGGCCCTTATTACATACAAACAATTGGAATAACAATATGGCTGAATCGAGCACGTTACCTTGTCTAGACACAGTGCATTGCTTCGATTAATCCTATAGAAATATAGTATACTCATGTTTATATGTAAAATTGCAAGTAAATTTAAAAAAGGCATAAGATTATTATCATTAATTACCATAAAAAGGCTTAGTTTGCTAGCAGTGTAGTAATTCAACGTACTTATACAATGTTATTGACTGGATCGCAAACAAATTGAAAGTGAAAAATATGGTGACATATTATAAATATTATTTAGGTAGTGGCTAGTCCTAAGTATTGTCTTAGTTATTTGTTACGAAATAGTTATTAACGATTTTTCCATTGTCCTTTTTTGCCAAAAGCTTAAATAAAACCATAATATGTTCTTGCCAAAATAGAATGTGATAATTAACGATGACATGAAAACTGGATTCTGTTAGTACTTCCATGTTAACCCAATGCCTAGCAAAACTTTAAGATCAACAAGTTGCAGTTAATATATATGTATATATATATATATATATATATATATATATATATATATATATATATATATATATATATATATAATATTTATGTATTTGCAGTCATAACTAAAATAAAAAGACAAAAATACATATGAGATGTAAAAATACTTTGGCAATTTAAAACAAAGGTTTTCTTCAGTTATTTAGAAAATAATAAAAATGCGAAACAATATGTAAATAGATACAGTTAATGCAAGCGACCTGGTTCCATCTTATCTTCTCTGCAGTGGATTGGGTCGATGCATAGTTACTGTAGCTGCGACCACCAATTTAAATATGGTAAATAACGGTTAAAAGTGAACAGAAAAGATAGTAAAAGAAGAAGGTTGGAATCTACTTCCTGTAACAAGAGGACGTCAATTACATCAAATGGGACATGCTACACAATGTTGAGTTACATTTATAACAAAATAATTTTGATCTTATACACTTGTTTAATATCATGTTTATAGATGCTACGATCATCGAATCAAAGTTAGGGCCTTGCGCTTTCGGAAAGCAAATTTAAATTTCTCAATCAATATATACATGAGGTTTTCTCCTCGATCAAACATGAAGCTTCATCTGCTCTAAAAATACAATAAAACTAGTATTTTAAAGGCTTCATGCTATAACGACTTCTTTTTATTTCAACCTTTCCAGCAACCATGTTTCTATTTATAATTATATCTTTTAAATTTAATAACTTATAATAGACATTTCATTGGCCATATTTTAGATTCATGTTTTAAGAATGGATTCATGTTTTGTTGTATTATGTGTTTTGATGTACGGTTCGTGTTTGTAATGTGTACACAAACGTTACGTCTGCAGCAATCAATCCAAACTGTTTATAGCATGTACAAAATTTGTTTAGGTTTAGCTGCTAAATGTGATGCTGCATTTCAAAAGAAGTTACAGGCAAGTGAAGAAGAAATATTACATTGAAGTAAATTTTACATATGAAATAAATGAGATAATTGTTAAAAGTTTGAAAGGCAAAGACAGTTACAAAATTTATATTCAAAATATAGCATATATGTATTTTATACACCCAGTTGGATCGCATACGTTCCCGCAACATAAAACTTGTTAAAATGTTTTGAGTAATTTTATGCGTTTAAGGGATATAACAAAGATATGAAGCTTTATATCATTTTTTGGCCATGTATTCTAGAAGTAACCTATGTATCCTCTATTTTATACAAATAATACAAAAAAACAGCTCTTCCAATATATGATCTACGTATATTCATCAAGCATAAAAATGTATCATAAAATATTTACCACTAATCAGTATTGAGAATTATAGGTAGATTGATATTTTTTACAACTTCTGCTAAAGTTACCAAAATCAACTAATACACTTAGTAAACTAAACTCCTAGGTAAATAATTTAATGTATATCATAAATTAAATAAAAACTTAACTACTCCATGTTTAATACCAAGGATAAGCGCTGGCAAAAAGTTATATCATCATCGAAATGAAAATTTCGTTTGACGTCTTTGATAATTCTCAGATAACGATATTGACAAAAATGTTCAAAGGATTACAAAGTTTGAAATTAAGCAAATAACAATTCTGTCATAGAGAATTATGTCAACGGTCATTTAAAACTTATCTCGATTTCTTAATAGCAGACTGGTTTTAATTCTTTTCTACAACGTTAAAATCATAACGTAGAAACATTTTCAAGATTTCAAATTATTCTTTGATTTCAATAATAAATGTTTCTTGACAATATGAAGGTTTGAATTCAAAATTAATTTACGTCAATGGTAGTATGAAAAATGTAATATTTCTATCAAAAAAATAATTTAAAATTTAATCTAAATTTAAAGTGAATTTCTGTTTTGCAATTCATTCCAAGTATATTAAGAGTTAAAAACTAAAATTTCATCAATAAATTCCTGTCAATACAAACTTTAAAACTACTTTTTAACCTAATTCTGTTTAAAAACATCACTTAACATAATTTAATGACGTATAATAGACTAAATTTCTGTTTGTTTTGCAGATATAAAAATCTGTGAGCCAACCACAAACATAAAATATCAACAGAAATTATGTAAACATGGCAAGACATGAGATAAATAATTATGTCACGTTGAGCCTTGCGACAACAGACGTGTGCTTTAATTTAATATGCTTGAAATTCAAGCACAACCCTTAAAATATTACAAAATGCATTAAATTAGATGCGAGAAAATTTCAAAGATGCTTTTAACATTTCAAAAAACAGATGAATAATGGATTCGTACAGGCAAAGCTTCGGAACACACGTTATTTATACGCGTCAAAGCTTGTTTAGGAAAACATGTTTCAATCGAAACGAATTGTAAAACACATAGTTCGAAAATTATAAAAGTTTTCAAATGAATTCGAACGTATTAAAATATAAAAAATATTTTACAGTTTAAAGTATATACACAATTAAATGATGTAGTACTACGTGATGTAGTATTATTTCTACTTTTTTTAAGTTCTTTACCACGATCTAGGTTTCGTTGTATTACAACATCTTCAGGTTGGCTGTTAACAAAGATTAATTCTTAGGAACATCCAACAGCATTAATGTTTCAAAACAATAGCGGAAACCGGGTTTGTATGCGTTTTCCCACTGCCAATGATAGTGAGTTTATTGTAGGGGAGCGGTGTCCATTTTATTATACTTCCGTGAGTTATGCGATATACAAGTATTTTAGTGTGGGTAATAAATTAACTTGATGTTATTCTATGAGATTATACAATGCAAATGTCCCGGTGTGTGTAATAAAATTAAATGGAAGTTATGCTCAGTAATATATTTATACAATAGCAAGGGTATCTGAAAGTTAGAAGAAGGTTATACCACTAATTCTACATATCTCCCGTTTTATTTATTAATTTATTTTTGTTATTATTATTTTTTAAATTTTTTATTTTAACTTATGGAAAGTAGAAATAATACTACGTCACGTAGTTTCATTTAAATGCGAATAATAAATTTCTACAAAATTAACCCCAAATATATTCCATATTTAAAGTATACAAATAAATTGATAAAATATTCAATACTAATCAACTGAATAGACCATGAATCTTGACTTCTTACTTAGACAATGAATCTTGGAATCTTTGATTTTTGAAATATTGCATGCATATGTGTTATTTGTATAGTCCATATAACATCTCATATGTTATTGGCGAGGTCACATCTTATGTGTTATTGATTGCATATAAGAGATCACATGGGCCGTGGCCCATGTGATCTCTTATATGCAATGGCATGGTTCAATAGTAGTTAGACTTAGCATTTTTCGCCTTGTCTTAAATTTTCTTAATCAATATAATCACAAGATTCATTACTAATATGCTATTTAATGCACAAATCATCAAAACCTTATGAGTTAAATAAAACTGCAGAACTTTTTAGAAACTTTAATTATACGTTGCAGAAAATTATACAAAATGCGTAATCTCTACATGTGTCGATCCTTAAATCCACTTTTGTCGGTAATGACTTCATTTCTTACCTTATTTTATGACCAAACCTCAAATTTTCACAATTTATGAAGTGCTAGGAAATTTTCTATGTAGGCGTAATTGCAATATTGATAAATAATTAATATTGAATTCTAATAATAGGAACTTTTAAAATCCTTGAGAAGCTACGGAAATTTTAAAACAATAATCTATAAGAACTATTTTATAGGAATACGAAGAAGTGCTAGATATTTTCTGGGCAATAATTAATGGCGCTTCCTTGAATCACGATGCTCTAGAATATCGTCATAAGAATGTTTAAAAATTTAAGAAAATTTCAACCGATTTAATGGCTAGTTGTGATAATTTCATTATTTACTTACTAGAGGCAAGGAACGTTTTATGTACATAGGAAAACTTTTGTCAAGGTAAACCTTTATTATTTGCATTATAACATAGCAATTAGTGTTGAGTTATTCGAAAAATAATACATGTTTTTCTTTCTTTAATTTAAGGTATCGTTGTATGTTTTGACAGCAGATATTTCTAGTTTTTTGGTTGTATAAAAAAGTATGAAAAATACTGAATATTCTTTACATGCATTGCTGATTTATTACTTAAAAGGTAAGAAAGCTATTGGAGAAAAAAAAATATGTGTCATATAAAAAAAATAATGTATAGGAAGAAGAGTAAGAGCCAGTATGGTCATTTCGTGTAGACAATTGCGATGTTCAAGACGCATCACATTGTATAAGATTAGTTGAAGTTGATTAGAACCAAGAAATTCATTGGTGAAAGCAAACTACGGAAATAACTACAAGGCGCATTCCCACGATAGTGAGTTTATCCAATTCGACCCACCGCTATTACTTGAAACGGTTAGATTTTGTTTCAAGGCTGGATATTTAGGTTATGTAGATTCTCAAGGAAAGAAATTTTATTTAGTGCCTTAAAATTTATGAAATAATTTTTTTTACATTCTCGAAGTGAAATTTTTACAATTGTATGGGAGGCAAACAATCAAAGGGAAAATGAGATAAACGACTTCAGAACAAATCGAAAGTCCATGTCCACCGAAAAAAATATATAGTGGCTCAAAATATATTTAATCAAATAGGGAGTATTTGATTAAATATATTTTGAGCCACTATTAAAAAATTAAATAATTGATGCAGGTGAGTACTGTTACCAACTAGACCAATTGAGTTACCCTATCGAATAATAGGGGTCAGATATAATGAACACAGAACGCGTAGTATTTTATTATGACCTTGCCAAACTTTATAGATGTTTGATAAGAAAAACCCACCAAAAACTGTTACAGGTATCATGCGGTGTACTGGTGTATTAAATATTTATCAAATCTGTTATACTTCTGTTGCGACTTCACTATAAAAACCAATCTCTATAAAATAATTTATGTGATAAAACGTAAGTTCCAAAATTGGATTAAAAAAAAACAAAAGTTTTGAGATTTGTGATACATTTGGTATTAATTTTTTTGAACAAAAACCAAAACTCCTACTAGCAACTGGCATTTTATTACTACTATACATACTACGAACGGTGTTGATGTCATTATTGTCTAGATATCGTTCAGAAATATGTTCAGATACTTAAGAATTATCTCTTTTTCAGTTAAAAATTTTGTTTTTCTGAATCGCTAATTGTAGGGCAAAATATTTTATATAATTTTTTTTGCCACTCAATTATTTCTAGCATCTTCGATTCTCGATGAGCCAAAATCAACATCAGTTATTAAAATAATATTTCCTTTGGAAATTTCAGATTAAAATAGTAATAAAGATTAGTCACATTCCCTGAAATAGTTCATCTATATGGAAAGTTCGGCTTATTTACAAATATCATTTATGAAATAAAAAGACAGATGTCATCAAATAATAATATGATTTTAATGTTCAGAGAGGATAAGATTAAGAAAATAATAACCAAGTATGATTCTACACCCAAATTTTTAATTAGTAACTCTTTTTCACCACAGCCAGTAATTTAGGTTTATGCAAATGAAAAAATTATGTGGTAAAAAAAGAACAGTTATTAAAAATAATAATTTATAAACAATTTCAAAGAAGAAAATTTTTCTTAAAAATACAAGACCAAAATGGAATCTCAAAATTACTCACGATGACAGTTGTGCAAAGCACTAATCAGTTACAATTATAAATTTTAACCTTTCTGCTTCATAAAACTGTATCCGTCTAAACTATATTTCGACTTATATTATAAACTCCGAAATTTACAAGTCTTCTAAAACTTCAACTTACATATTTCAGTATATTCGCTTAGCAGTGTAAAAGTTTAAGTAAGAAAATCAATATGTGAAAACAAATTTTCATATTTTAATATAAGACCATGTGAATAATATAGGACTACATACATATAGGTTAAGTAAAGGTGCTATATGGTTACTAAAACTCTCTTCACAAATGTATGGAAAGAAACGAGCTACCTATAAAAAATATACTATTCAATTTTCTGTTTTAGAGTTGGCATAGATTGAACACTCGCAGCACTTTGGTCACAGCACCGTTTTACGGCATAATTGATTCCATTGCAATGTAAAACTCAATTATCATAAGGACAATGTTCAGCTAAAATTTCAAGAAACTTAGACTATTATTAATATTTTTAATATGTGATATCATAGGTTATGAATAGCTTTTATTAATTGGAAAATAACATACTCCTATGACCAAAAAGAAAAATAAACGAAATAAGTAAGCCTCGAAATACATGTATGTCAAGTTGTATAAATGTATTCTATAAGTCTTTCCCATTAATATACCTAAGTTTTAAAGAACGCCGCATAGTAAATGAAAACAAGTTGGTCATCTACGATGTAATTTGGAAGAATTGTTCTTTTTGAGAATGTGTCTTATTTAATCTAAATTTTCTTTAAACAATTTTAAATAAGGAAATAACGTTTTAACCGATGTCGTTACCGTTGCTTACTGACGAAAATAACATTAAACACATTTTTCCAATTTCCAATCTGACTCCGAGAGTTGAAGCAAAATTGGGAGCTTGTAAAGAGAATGCTATCCGGCATCCCATTTACTGCACCATATTTTTGCCATTTCAAAAGCATCCGTGTTAAACATTTTAGAAGCGCATGGAAGTTTAATATTTTTAGTTGGATTCTGCGTAAAATACTCGATATCCGCGCTGTGTTTGACAATCGTACAATGGAATTCTAAAATAAACATGACCCACTTTGTCGAGGTTGACATTGTTTATTACTTTAGTATCGGATATGTATTGTAACGTTGACGTCTAATTCTGTAAAACCATATAACTTGATATATATCTCCCTTTATTACTAGTAGAGTGATAAGATTTTTTCAAATATTTTCCAATAAAGTTATATTGTATTCTAAATAAAAACATTAACAATGAAGTACTTCTGACTTCTCAACAATTTGAATATTTTACAATAGTTATATGCGAGGTGACTTTAACCAAATCCTTCTTAAATTAATAAAGGTTGAACAAAGGTATGTAAGGAGTAGAAAGAGGTAATATAAGAAATGGAGTCAGTTAAATTAGATCGTGCTCGCTCCTATACCGAGGGTCGTACAACTGCTGCATTACTTTTCACGTTATTTTGTGACAGAATTAAAACGTTGTTCTATCGATTTAATTTAAAGGTTAAATTAATGTAAAGAAATAAAATATATAGAAATGAGAGCAAAATATTGAGAACTTGTAGAATATTTGTCCACCTAGGGTCTACACTATTGTAATATTTCATCCAGTAGAACTTAATTTAGTAAAAAGCAAACGAGCCAAAAAACAGATATAATCAGATAGAATATATTTATGTACTATCATACTAACAGTACCTTGCTACCTATTATGTGAAAGTGATCAGAAATGGTGAATATATAAAAAAAAACAATCCGTGTGTAGTTAAAACTTGGACTCAGTTTTCTGCTCAGACTGCATATAAAAAAAAATTAAGTAGAACTCTCATTACAAGCGTTCCGTACACACACATATATATGTATATATATATATATATATATATATATATATGCACATATATGTATATATATATATATATATATATGTATATATATATATACATATATATATATATATATACATTTAAATGTGTATAGCATTTGTGTAGAAAAACTTGCAAAAATTTTTACTTTTTTGCAGAATAAATGTGTAATAAATAAATGTAGTGAATATCTAAAAGCTAAGACATTCAGAATCCTCGCTATATTCTTCGAGCGAACTTTAAATAAACCACAAAACACAATTTTGACTTTGGCTTTTTCCACGGTATTCCATTAGGGGGGAGAACATATTTTTGTGGACATTTTCAACTTGTTTCTCAATATATCTATCTCTCTTATTATCTTGCGTAAAATTCTGAAAAAAAAAATTTAAATCCTCCTAATTTTCAGCACTTTCAATTTACACGACACAATACATGAAATAAAAAAAAAAGTGCAATGTTTCTTGCTTCCGAGAAATTTCCATATGCATTTCTTGAAATATTAACTCTATTGCCAATATTGACACTCAAAACAACTAAAATATTGAGACGTATGCGGGTTTTTATGCTTTATCATGACACAAAGTTTCGAGTTATAACGGTTACTAAAAAAATTATTAAAAATTTCAGCAATATCTACAGAAATTACCTCACATAAAGGTTTAGGGCTTTTGACGGTGGACTCACAGCGGGAATCCTGAGTTCAGTAAATTTCAGGCCAGTCCTTTAACGTAATGTAAATAAAATACCACAGACCAATGACGACCGGAAGTTCCGTTGGTGTGAGAAATTACGCACTGCGATGGACAATTTGCCTGTCCAATGTTGCAATCAAGACTACCACCTCCAGTAGACAGAGTTAGGTTAATGATGATTATGATAAATCCTTCAGCCTTGAAATATCAAAAGGATATATCTGGGCCGATATCAATATGACTATCTGAATTCCTCACAGAATATATAGTTTCAACTAATTAATAGAAATATTTATATACATTTTTAATTCTAATGTACACAAATGATACATATGACAGACTTATTACTACATCAGAACCTTACTACCATACAAGAATAATTATATTAAAATTATCCAACATAGCGTTATATTGGATAATTTTATTATAATTTTGCCATTACTGTTATTGACTATTACTGTTACTATTATTGACTATTTATGACTATTTAATTACACTCAGATAAGTGTAAAAATATAGTTAGATGAAATAAAGTTAGATCTAAAAAGTGCTAAAATATAGTTAGATAAAAACCAATAATGGAAAAGACCAATTTGAATTCCTCTTAAAACGAAATTAAATGAATTACGTATAGCAGAAAGAATTGATACATAATAAAATTTTAATAATATTTAACAGTATTTCATATATTCGTCTAAATATAACATAGAATTTAATATTTTATCTGAAGGATGTAACTGATATCACAAGTGAGAAAATAATACAATAAATACATACCGTTTTCCAAAATATTTTAATTGTATATAGTTAGGCTCTTCCATATCTTTTAACAGCAAAACACCGAGAAATGCATAAAATGACGAAGTCATTTATCTACGCTGCGATAGTTAGACGTAAAGACGATGAACACACATTAACGCAACTTCAACGAAAGTAAATAAATATCGATTGGCAGTAAAGAAAACAGTAATTCTAAATAAAAGTTTATCAATGGCTCCTGTAAAGAGGTGATAGACCTTCGTCAATTACTCAAACACGGCGTATGAAACGATGTCACGATCGAGGACCGCATTTATGAACTAGTTAAAATAGGGAATTAAAAATGTCAAGTTTTGATCGAGACATGAAATTAAATGTTTTGAAAATTATTAGGCATTTAAAATTTTCAAAATTTTTATTGGAACTGATATTAAAACATATTTAAATGAGCCTTCTTCAAGAAATGTATTGAACACAAAGATGTCGCTCGGAATAATGTCCTACAATTTCAATACCATTTCACGAATAAAAGACTATGTCCTGTAGTAATTTTTAAAATGCATTTAAATGATAAAAAATCAAACAAAATTCTTTCTAATCATTTAGTTCGTTCTATTATGTTCATTAAAATTTACCATCTGCTCTGACTTTGATAGTTTAGATGAGTGATACCATATATGCATTATCGATATAAGGGAACATCCATAGATGCAATAATTTAGGAAAAATTTACGTTATAAATACATTAAAAATAAATTCGGGGTATTGTGATTAAACTAGATATATTAGATTATTTTTGAAGTTATAATTTGTGTGTTTTGCAAGTACTCTTGTTTTAAGAAGGATCATGTCAAAACTGATAAATTTACTTAGACGAAAATTAAATTATAATTTTATGAGTGGAATTTGTAAAAGAACATGAATTAACGAATATTGCCATAGTTTTTGTTTCTTAGTTTATCAGTATGTTAATTTTATTTTCTTTCTGCCAGGAAACTGAATAGTGAATGAATACGAAATTACTATATTAAGATAAATTCTAAATTATAAATGAATACGATATTAAGGGAATTGTTCTTCTTATAAAATAAATGACTAAATTTTTTACTCCTATTTGATCCACGTCTGCATATGGTACATCCGATGAAATAACGTCGTAAATGCAAAAAGGATAGAAGAATAATGATGAGTCATAAAATATAAAATCATCGAATTTTAAATTTCTGTCACCCTATTAGGTTTAGAATCTTTATATGCTTCTCACTTACAAATTAGACACTTGTGACGTTCTTGCGCTAGATGTGTGATATATGGAACAAATGAATTTATTTCAGTAACCTGTAGTCTGCATCGATAAGCACATAAATCACGTCACGCGTATAGATTGTCTTGTTGAATGCTTTTTGTAAATTTTGGCTATTATATTAACAAGTACATTTTAAAATTCTGTTTCATAAATTCATAATCTTTCTCTGAAAAGAATAGTATGCAATTGAAACGTTTGAATATTCATTTAAGAACCTTAAAAATCTTAAACATATTTTTATTTTTTCTTACGTCGAAAGAATAAATATATTTAATTCATTCATAATAAATATATTAATAAGTCGTTCGTTAAATTTAATTTTAACAAATGAGTAGCTATTGCGTTGCACTTTAATAACTGAAATATTATTTTTTTTAAATTTACTAATCCCAAAATTAAGAAAATCTGCAAATAAATTATTTGCCATTGTAATATTTCTTCACTAGATAAAATATTTATTAATTGTTTTATACGTCTAGATATTTTAGGCATAAAGCCAAAAGTGGCATCTGGCTGAATAAAATCTTCAGTTATTTGTTACTCAGCAAATGTATCCATTTTGTAATGAATGTATTATGAATTTGTTCATTTTAAAACCATGTAATTTACCTTTCCATATTCAATTTTATATTGCCATACCTAGCTTCTGCTAATATTCTTTCACGCAAATAATTATGTATACCTTCCGTTTATTTATAATGTGACATTTTAATTTGTATAAATTATAAGACCTTTTAATTTTTTTCAGAAATATAATTTTTAGCGATATTAACTAAATTAATTTGTATAAAAACACCTGAAAACTCTTTGTATCAATTTCATTAGTTCTTACAATAAAAGCCAATTTAACTTTTGAAAGCTATAATTGCAAATTTATGTTCGTAAAAAGTTATTTCAAAAACAAGTTTAGTTTAAACGAAAATATTTTTGGAAGAGCTATTTTAATTAGGGACACAAGAAAACATAAAAAAACAGCAATTGACATGTATTAGATAATAAAACGCAGAACCGACCTTTTAAACTACATTCTCGTTTCTAGATTATTAATTTACCTCACTTATAACAGAAATAAAGTGGGACTGTCCCCTAATTCTTTACTTTTCAAAAGACTAATCTACTTATAAATGTCTCATTTACATTATTTCCTTTCCCCTCGTTTTACGTTGTTTTTTTCATATTTCTTTAACCAAGTTCTATCATACTCCTTTTAGTAAGGTTACATGTATTAAAATTGAATAAATATATTAATTTACTGAACTTAGTTTATTTTTAAAGGTTATATTACACCTCCAGCTTAGCAACAGCAAATCTCGCAATATGTTTCAAATATAAGTTCAACGGCAAGCATGCTTCTAAGCGCGTAAGCCTCTAATTAGGGGTGCTGGAGAATGTCAAAGAAAATTCGAAAACCTTAACGCGTGTAAAATGTGTACCTCTGTATGTTAGCATTAAATATTATTCTACAGTGTTACCGGTTCATTCAAGTGTTTGTAGCAGGTCTGATTAGCGAAGTATGAAATTTTACGTATAAATGGCAATTCTTGGATTATAATCTGTTGTCTTAGGTACGTATAATAAATTCATATATTTGTATTTCGAAACATTTTGGGGGAATATATTTATATCAAATTTAATAAAACGAATCCAGAACTCATATTATCTACTTATAATGGCCGTTTTGTTATGTCATTAAACCGCTGAAGGAAATATTTTTTGTGTCTGTATCTTAAAATACGCAATAAGCAAATTTTCAAAAATTTACGAACGCGCCTAATTCGGTTATTCGTGATAATTAACAGAACATTCATATTCAGTTATATAAAATGCCTAAGCTACTTCTATATTCAAACATATTCAACAAAATTAACATAACTTTTCATATTACAACCTTTATTCCCTAATATATAAGTACGATTTTACATAATTGTTCACTCATTCGTAAGAATCTACGCTGCCATACATCAATAGAGTCTCGAGTTCCAATGATATTTCACACGATCATCCAAATTCTTTCCAGCCAAATTGCTTATCGGGTTATTCACACCATATAAGACATTTTAGTCTGCTTAGCCAAAATTATGTGACGGAAGTTATTATACGGAATAAATCGAGACGGAATACTTAATAGTCGGGAATTTATACGTAAAATTGTCAAATGGTACGGATGAATTCACAGCGATATATTACGGATAGTTTATCGTATATATTAAATGTATGTAAATATTGATCTATTTACCATCTCCTTGAACCAAATGTCAAAGTAACGAAAGAGATTGAAAAATATGATGAGTTGCATTAAAAATAAAGAAGTGTAAAAAAATTGGTTTTCGGACTTTTTTGCTACATCTTCCC
The DNA here is from genome assembly GCA_039881145.1 of Druceiella hillmani. NCBI lineage: Eukaryota > Metazoa > Arthropoda > Insecta > Lepidoptera > Hepialidae > Druceiella > Druceiella hillmani. The sequence goes on along the minus strand of JAYKKI010000018.1, from coordinate 1,546,080 downwards.
TATGTGTGGTTTTATATTTGTCAATGCTTTGTTTCTCGTGGTGCAACCATTCAGAGTTTTATTTTTGATCGTTGCATTTTTTATCGTACGTTCCCTCATTTATCACTCATAAAATCGCACTCCCGAAATTATTTTAAAATATGATCCCAGTGTGTACACTATGCTCGGTATATTTCTACATGCAGATTGATATAATATTGACAGTAAACTAAACAACACATTATTACATTACTCTTTTAAATAAACATTTCAAAAATTTGCCTAAATTTTTATGTTTGATTTTCACCCAGATAACTAGTTATATTCTTTGGTTTAACCTATGAAGTACCAACAATGTGAAGAATTTTATTAAAGACGTTTTTTCAAAAATCATTCCTTTATTTTTTTGCGCTCTATCACTATACCTGAAATGAAACCAAAAAGGCTGAAAATATTCATAAAATATAACCAAATAACAAAGCATATTCTGATAATTACAATTTTCACAATCGATTATAAAGCAGAAAAAGACACAACGCGATGTTAAATTACACATTCGCTAATATCGTTAAAAATACTAATTTAGTAATTTTAAACAATAATTTGCCTAATTTCAAAATAATTATAAGTCATCGTTCTTAAAATTTAATCCAATTTTGGCATCAATGCAGCTTAAATTATTTGGTGCTGAATTTTATGGAAGTCCTTCAAAGAGCACTTAAATTAAATTTATTATGAATTCACTAGTTTTATGGACCGAAACAGTGCAAACTTTCATATTTAAAATATAAAGCTCGTCGATATATATTAATATGCTATCATATATAGATACACTATAATGTTAAGACAATGGAACTCAGTATATATATTTCAACAGAAGCCGTAATTTTTTTTTCATATAAAAGGTATTGTTATTCATCGACAATAACGATGTTAAATATTAAAGCATCCAATATTAAATACCAATCCAATCTATGCAAGAAAAACAAAAAATGCCTATTAGGCACTTCAGTTGGAGAAAATATTAAGTTTCTCATTTTGGTGTTTACTTAATAGAAGTAATGTTATCAATTTTGTAAATAAAAGAATATCCGATTTCTAAAAAATAGAAGATAAGATTTATATGCGTATTTTTTATTATACGTGTTTGTGTATATATATATATATATATATATATATATATATATATATATATATATATATGTGCGTGTGTGTGTGTGTCTATTAATATAGTCAACCTCAAACACTGGCCTCAGAAAAAATATTCTACAAAACATACACCACACACACCTAACCCGAATGTTGTTTTGGTACAATACAGCAAATTTTCCTCTAACTCTACATCCTCATTAACCTAGTGCAAGAAAAAAAGATAGAAGTCTTCAAAAAATAAATACTGTGGTTGGAATATGATTATTGCAAAGGTGAAGTTTTGGATGTTTATTGTCCTTGATCGTATTTTTAATGAGAAACGGATAAACTATCCGTCAACAAGTAATGGCTTATTACAATGTTATTCGATAAAAAAGTTGTATATTTTATTTTCAAGAAAATACTCTTTGTCCGACAACAATATATCAATGGATACCTAAAAACGACTACTTGTTAAAGTAGAAAGTAAAATAAAATCAGTGAAAAAATCATGAAGTGCATTTGCATATTACTGAATATCATCATACAATTATGCGTTATAGCTAAGTAACTAGTCTGGACTTGGAAATAAAACCTCAGTGAATTCAGATACAATTATTGATAAAATCTTAAAACTAGACATTATGATACGATACGAATCAAATTATTTTTTTTTTAAATTTAAGAATTATACTGGAAATTTAAATAAAAAGAATACAATATTTACGCCGTAAACAAATTGGGAAAGTTAAGTTTAGTGTTAATATGGCGTAAAATGCCCAATAATTCGTAATAAATCACTTTTTACTTAAATGAGTGAAGTTTATAATAAACATAAAAACTTTTCAAAACGATGTGAAATCCTAAAAATGTTCATCTATGAACATATGTGTCACGGAACTATGAAAATATCAGCTCGTAAAACTATAAAACTTTGATAAATGTGTGATAGCCTTTTTAATGTTCCGTACCTCAAAAGAAAAAGTGTAAGAATATTCCGTTACTGTGTCTCTACCTTTCTCAATAAGCGTTTGACATAATAACATTGCATATTAATAAAACATATTAAGTCGCACATATTTGAATAGCTAATACCCAAAAATATTCATATGGAAATTTTAAGGGCAAATTAAATACACGAAATTTTTATTATTTCCATATGTTTTGTGGGATGTCATTTGAAAGGGCTAACAGCAAAGGTCTAAAAAATATTATTTTATAATTGTAGGTAGTATAGCTTTAGAAAACTACTCAAACTTAATTACGAAAAAATTAGGTTTTTAAAAGCAAAAGTAAAAGTTGTAGAAAAAGTAAAACTAGATTTTATAACTTTTGAAATATCCCCCACGTTTGTAAATCTGCGAAAGATATAGTAGATATTATATTAACATAAGGAAAATAAATACTAGTGAATAGAGTAATAGAAATACTATGATCCCTTAAATGTTTATAAATGTCTAAATATATACGGAACCAGTCTAGTGCGAGTCCTGCTTGACAGTTTTAATTTCAATTAAAGGTAAGTTCAGATTATAACAAAAGAATTTTTTTCTTTTTTAAAATTAGGATTGCGTACATACTTATATTATAACATATGTAAAATACTTAAATATGTATAACATACACTGTAACGTACCTATGTTGTTATCGCTGGAAAAATATTATTTTATCGACCTTGTCAAATGGTATTAACCACAATACAAAGTTTCAAAATTATGGCTGGTATATTAAACTAATTTGCAAAATCAATTGGCATTTTTTTTATAATATTGTGCAGTATGATTGCGTTTACCTGCAAACTTATCAGGTTTTTTTTGTGTTGAAAATAGATCTTCTCGAACATTAAATTATGACGTAAGTTTGTTTAATTCTTTGTAGAAAAGTGCTAAATTTAAAAATTCTGTTAATGCAATGTGACGATTTTTCATTAAAACCTCGTATTCGAAGGTTCTGTACACATTTAGGTGCAAATATACATTTAAATGTATGTAGTATATTATTTAAAAATATTAATATTATTTCTTACCATGGAAATAAACAAATATATTTAAAAATTTTGTTGGAACTTAAACGTACACATATAATTACGTACACACATAAATATGGTCGAATTATTGCTATAGAAGGAATTTCTTTCAGTCAACCACAATCTTAACTGTGAGTATTTAGTAGTATGGGAAACTATAAGGGACAGTCATGTATCTACACTTTTGTAAGGTTTACAAACCAAAACATTAATTAAAAAACAAAAAAAGCAATACAAAAAATGCGAGAGAAAACAAGGCTTAACGCAAATAAAAAATTAAATGAATATGTACAAAATGATATGGTTAAGGGAAAGCGAACAAAATGAAATTTAGGAAAGGTCAGAAAAAAGACTTTTTCAGACGACCTTTGAAAACATTTGTAGGAGCGAGTTCCTGGTATTTGGAATCAGTTGTCCTAAAGTTTTACAGCTTGAACAGGAAAGGAACTTTCGTAACGGGTGGTCGTATGTTCGGGATAAAGAAGTTAATTTTCTGAGCGTAGCGCTATATCGTGAGCAGAGAAGTTACTTTTAATACAAGATGGATAAGTTGGATTGGATAAAGTGTTTTAAGTAATATATGAACATGCCGATGGCGGATATTCGTCCATTTAAGTTGCGCTTTGAATTGGGAAATATGTTCATATTTTTTGCCCAGTAAATTGACAGACAGAATAAATATACTTTTTAAAACACGAAATTATTTTTACTGTTTTAAGTCATTTGTATACACGAATAATTCTTCATGTCCACACAAAACATTTTTACAGACCCAGCTAGATATCATAAGTTAATGGGTTATTACTCGTTATTTAATAGAATCCACTTAGATGTAATCATTTTCTTCTTAATTTCGTTAAATATACTATGGTTCTGAATACTGTCAAGATATTTTAGAATATCTGGTTAGTTGATATAATATTGGTAATATTTACTATTTACATATTTTTTTAAAATATTTTTTATTTCAATTGGTAATATTTACTATCTAAGATTAGTATTATGTAAACGGATACCTATAAAGAAAAAGTACTCATTAAATGCCCCCATTTTGAAAGGTCTCTTCAACAAGATCTTACGTAATAAGATATGCGTATAAAAAATTTAACCCCTTATAAATATAGAAGAAGGTATCTTACAAAATTTTTTAAAACGATTTTAATTTAAAACTTATCAGTAAAGTTAAAACACCTACAAACTTTTTCAAATTCGTCTAACGTTAAAACAGCGATAACCTTTTCCTAAATCTTTAAAATAAATTTCAGTTTTATAGCACTATTATTCTGTAAATAAAACGGCTGTAATCTACAGATGGACAAACGAACAGACGTAGCGACCCTAGTTTGCCTACGGAGCAATGAAATCGGTTATTATAGATAAATAGAGAGATTTACGCGTGAGTAATTTTATAAGGGTTTCAGTTCCTTTCTTCTTGGGGCGTGGAACCCTTAACATTAGCCGGAAAATTGTCCATTTTGATTTTTATTAGCCACCAATTCAGTTTGTTTTTAATAAACATTAAAAGTGTTTATTAGTATAAGTAATATGTAATTTATGGCCCATCCTTATAAGATTTAATTAAATCTAAAGATGGTTCAAACTGTCCATTTTTTATAGATTTTCCATTTCATTCGTATTGATTCTCATACTTCAAGAAATAATCTTTCGACTGTAGTCTAGTTAGTTTTTTTTAATATTATGTATTTTTGCTAACTTTTATTTTTGACCTTAATCTATCAGGTAATTAATGATAATTTACTAATTTTAGTATTGTATTAAATACCAATTTATAATTAGACTAGAAAGTAAAGTTTGAGAATTATTGATGTATTCACAAAATCATCATAATTCCGTTATTACCATACCTCTTGTACCCACATTTTTAGAAAATGTTGATGTATGGGAAGTAACGAAAAGAGAATTGATTAAAAAAAATTTGATGATCGTACTTAACAGCTTCAAAAGTGAAAAAATAAAGATGAACTATGGTAAAGTTATAATCCCCGCAATAACTCTCTGCTTCTTGTTTATTTCCTTAATTTACATATATTTTAATACAATTTTCTCTACCATGAAGAAATATAGGCTAAAATCAACTACGACCTTACAACTAAATCATCGCTTGAAATAATTATGAATTAATTATTAAAAATTTTAATAAAAATCTTTTACAACCTCTTAAGAATATTGATAGGTTTAATTATTAACGATATAATTAATTATTCATACGGAAAAAAATTGTTATTACTAAATCATACTGACGGAAAATTCAAAACATAGCCATAGCGCTGATTTTTTTGAAAACATTGAAAAATCTTAAATGTTGATTTATAAAGTATTCTTAAATAATCAGTACCGGATTGTAATTGAAAATATTGAAGATTTTATTTTGAAAAATACTTTTTTTTCCTCTGGAATAATCAACCGTAAATATAATACTAATATTTAATATGAGTTACCGCAAATGTTAATTGCTAAATATAATTTCGTTGTGGATGAAACTTAAATATGCTTTAAAATAGAAATTTAATAATCTTACTAGGTGAAGCCTATATTTTTGCCACCACATATACCCACATTTGTTTAAAAAAGAAAATATAGAAACAACCATCTTTATTAGAATGGTTTGATCTCTATAAAATATTCATCAAACGATACTGCCATGCGTGGAAATCCTTTTCTTTAACTTTTGAAATTTAAATTATATACAAACATCAATATCGAATTCCTCCTGACTTGTTAGGATGTTTATTAACTTTCTGCTATATATCGTTTTTTTCTCTGATTTTCATGATTACACAGAATATCCCTATGTCATCACAAAAGTCAGAAAAAAATCGACATATTCCGTGTTGAGAAATAGGTCGTGAAAAATAGGTTTTATATTTTACTTTGTTCAGTATATATTATTCCGGTATATTAATTTTTGATTAATGCTAATAATTAGTACTGTTGTTTTTACAGTTATATTTTCAGTTAACCGTTTAAAATAAATTATTAAAACTTTCGTTTATTTTTAACAAATTTCTTGCTTCCGTAATACTGCTAATAACTTTTGGTTGAGAAATAATGAGACTGATGAATTTGCTGCATCTCAGGTTATACATATGTTTATGGGAAGTTTTCGTTAACTTTCGATATGGATATTGTTAACAATATTGCACTAACATTCTCGGCAATTAAAATATTGGAATGAGGTACAGAAACGGTTTCATCCGACACTTTAATAGTTTTCTCATAAATGATAAGTTATGAATCGTAAGAATTTTGAGTAAATACTGGTGATATTTTGTTCTGAAAAAACGAATATTTATATAAAACAGTTTATACATTAATTAGATATCGATATATCTTGTTAATATCACAATTCGGTAACTCTTTGAACTCTATTTTGTTTTATTTTCGTGCAATTTTCTTAAGCAACCAGCTATGATAACATCAAAGTAACGGATCATGTATCGTGTAGTTTGGAGTATTGATCACTCCGTTTTCCTACTTTGTGAACATTTTGTATAACTGATTGACTTTCTGCATATTCCAGTGATATATTACAAATACATCAACGTAGATAAAAAAAACTTTACGGCTTTTCTTTCGTATAACCAGCATATCTTAATAATTTGTTATGTTTTGTACTTCAAGAGGAAAAAGGGACCCTTAAAAGATCATTTGTTCATTCACCTGTCAATCTGATCATCTGCAAGAGCAGTTTTCCTCAGAAATCGTTTGACGTGAAAACTTGAAACTCGGCATAATGGCAATATTATTTTCGTCATAGTAGGAATATATTAATATACTTTTATCTCGTATGTCTCAATAGAAAATATTTAAAGATATTTATACGGAAATTTTGGAACAAGCATATAAAGTTTTTTTATTTCTTGCACAGTATGCGGTATGGATTGATGTTTGCAGATTTTAAAACTATTTTAGAATTTTGTTCAAAGCAGTTTTAGGGATTTTACCCAAAATATTAAAAAACATTAGTTTTACGTGGAATCGTGAATATTAACACAGAAATAAAGAATACATCTCATTAGTTTATACAAAAAGGTAATTCATTAAAAACCTTTTAGGAGGAGCAAATAACGTAACTATTTTTTTTTCTTTTCAAATGTCGTGTACCGTGTGGCAAGTATTCCTTAGTCCTGAAAGTGATATTAGCTTGATATACTTCAAATATTTTGTTTGACTGGTTCTCTTACATTACTAAAATAATTGATGTTTTATCGATGAAAACTACCTCGCTGTAAGAAGGAATAAAATATCTCCATGTTACACTTGTGTCATCGGATTGTCAGTTTCTAAAGCAGCCCAGTGCAAACTTTGTTTACAGGAATAATTTAATTTTAAATATTTTTAGTATAAAATTAGGCACATAGCGTCAAAAGCTTCTCCAAAATCTAAAAAGTAAACATCGGTAATTGAAAAAGTGGACTACAACTTTCTAAATGGTTTATTTTTTTGAGGCAAAATAGCAGTCATATTTTTTCAGTAGCTAATATATTTATCATATAACTTTTATTTAAGCCATTAATATAGATTCAAAATAGAAAAAGCCAAGTTAAAATATAAAACATTAAATTAATTAATACTTTTAGGTTTAACGTGTTATGCCCATGATTTCGTTCGCATGGAATTTTAGATTTGCTAAAAAAATCGAATTATATTATAGCCATATATAATTAGTTATTGGTTTCGCTACGGCACCATAGTTGAGTATTATGAAATTTCATGGAAAAAGCTTTTTTATTAAACTAAGCAAGCTAAGCAACAGTTCTACTACTGCACTATAGATAGAATCCTACGGAATGTAGATTTAGTTCAAACATTCTATTTAATATTTTAAATTTAAATAGGTGTTTCAAAATCAAACCACCATACAAGATAACGTTTCGATCCCATTATGTTGGAATACGTAATTGACCTAGACAATGTACAAATTATGCTACAAATACTTACATTAAATCATAGGGTAAACGTAAAACCTTATCAATATATACATAATCCTTAAAACACAGCCTCAAAAAGTAAGAGGGTGTAAAAATGCTCCGCAAAATTAAACATCAATATCATCGTAAGTTTGGAACCGTTTGAAATACCACAATAAACTAAATTGCTCCTATAGTTATTTACAATAATCTGTGTAAAATTCGTACTAATATCCTAAATAATTTTTCAAATAATCGTAAGCCTGTTCACACACGCAGTGAGAAAAGTAGACCATTTTGTTAATATTAGATTTGTTTTAGTATTTGAATATACAGATAGAAATAGTACTCGAGAGATGAAAATTCGAAAATGATTCAGTGTAAAAATATGCATTTCCTATATATATTATGTATATATATATATATATATATATATATATATATATATATATCTTTTATAAATGCATAGCATATTCCGTGATATTTTTGTTTTGAAATTAAAACTATAGAAACGGGAGGCTTACCGAATTTTGTAGAGCTTTTAGGCGGTTTTTTTAAATAGTCAAGTGGCATTTTCATTTACGATTGATAACGTCGAGGAAGATTATCCTGTTTAATCCGCATCTCAAAAAAGCAAGACAATTATTTGGCGTGAGTGTAACCCAGTTTATTTTTAAATAAAAGGTGAGTCTGATACTGATAAACAGTGTTTGGAAAACGTGATTACGGAGTTGAAAGGAACATCAGTGGTAGACATATTTAAAAATTTCGCCGAAAATAATACAAATTATTTTAATTTTAATCTAACCGTAGAGGAGTTAAACATTTTTATTAGAATTTTGTTTTTCTCTTTCTCTCACCACTTGCCTCAAATAAAACATTATTGGTGTAGATATGATGACGTACCAATTCCATTTGTGAAAAAAGCAACGTCAAGGGATCGTTTTGATTAAAATAAAATTGAAACAAAATAATTCAATGAAAACTCGAAAACGCACTTGCAAATATCTCACTAGAATCTTTGATTTCTAAATATCCAACACGAAAATAATGATAAAGCTTCCTAAATTTGCCCATTTATCGAAAAAACTAATGAATCATTTCGGATATTTGAATCCAATTTAGTTATTGACGAAATGATCGTTAAATACTTCGTCCATCATAGTATCAAACGATTTATAAACGATACAAGCTTTGTGTTATATGTAGTGTCAGTGGTTATTGTAGTAACTTTTCGCTATATACAGGTAAATACGTTTATATCTCTGATGGCGATGGCTTGGGCTCAAGAGTGGTAAAAAAGTTGCTTTTTCTTGTTTTACTTCGATATTTTTTTTATTAGTATACAGTCATCAAATCTCAGGGTCAGAGCTACGGGTAAAGTAAGAGAGATTAGGACTAAGAAATGTCCTATTATGACTAAACAAGAAATAAAAATGAAAATGCGAGGCTATTGCAATCACGGTGTTTATAAAAATAATGAAATAATGTGGGTAAAATGGTGTGATAACAATATAGTATGTCTTTTGACTAATTTCGATACTGTTGAGCCTTTTGTGGATACTAAAAGGTATTCTAAGACAGAATGGGTGAAAGTGAACAAATTCGACACCTCATTGTTGTGAAATTTCTTCTAAAAGATTCCACTTTAGATGTTTTGTCCATGTTTAATTTATTACCACTTATTAACGCGTTAGATGCCACATGAAAATAATACAAGGCATTTTTCCCAGCTCATAATTTCCTTTTATTCAATTTGACATAGAGAGTTGAGGTCATCAACGCCCACAAGGCCTTATGGGGATCAACTTGTGAGGTTAGGAACACCCACGGTTGTTAATATTACGTAAGAAAAGTTTACAATTATAGTTACTTCTTACAAAGTGCCAAGCCGTATTATTATGGTCAAACTGCCTCCGATAGGAACTCATATCGTTACCTACACTTTATTGTAGAGGAGGCTAAAAATACTTCATACAGAAGGTATTACCTATCTATCTAGGTGAGTCGCGGAGATGTTTAAAACAAAGTGTCCGATGATAACTTTCCTTCAAAGCGTTGTTTCTAAGTAACTGTTAAAGTAAAATTCAACTATGTATATTTATATGTTTTGGTATACTTTACAATTTATTTTGCAATAGTTTTCTATGGACCAAGCCTAAATAAAAATATTAGAAAAACGTAAATAAAAATCGTCAATAAATTTTACTTACCGATTTCCAGAAGACGTAATTGATTTGCCACTTTAATTTATATATATACACTCTTTTGGCATAAAAAACGGGCGGTTTTGATTTTGTCATATTATTAACAAAATATTATTTATTAAGAGGTTGTATTAATTGTAGTTTTTACTGGCAGGTATAGTGTATTCTGGCACATAAAAATGAACGTTCCAAATTGGAAATTTATTGTTTTTGAATGAAAATTCTCTTTCACTGACAAAAACGTATTTTTAGCGGTGAATGAAATCCTACTCTTAAGTTCTTTTTCATTTGTTACGTTTTGAGTTATAATGAAACAGACAACGTAAACCTTTTACCTTAACAATAAATGTTGCAATAGAATCTAAAATTAGGTGTACCTACAAAAACAAATGAGATTAAAGCATAAAATGTAAAAAAAATGTCCCGCAAAGCAATTCTTCTACCGCAAAACGTTGCGAGATCTAATGTAACACTAAGTCTGTTTATTTATTCATTACCTTTCTACGGGAACATCTATCCAACAACTTTGTCATAAATTGTTACCAAATTGATCAACTAACAATATTTAATAGTTACCGAATCAATATTTGACATGTTTATTTCTTTAAGAAATAGAGTTTTTTTTTCAAAATATACCAATATTTGTATTAATATTTACGTTTAAAAATTATATATTATTTATATTTTATTTTTTTAATATTTGACCTCGGCAATACATCTAGCAGCGAGTATTTCATAATAGTTTAAGATATATCTTACTAACGTGATAAAACAGATTTCTAGTTGATTGATAATATTTTTGTCGCGCAGCTTTAAAATTACAAATTCTATTAAATTTTACATTAATTTTAGATTTCTGTGTTGAATTTAAAAAATATTGTTGCTGATGCAAAATTATGGTTTATCATCTTTTGTTATTGAAATTTTTTCTGTTTCATGGCGTTAAGTTTTCACTTCTGTCAACAGTCCCCATTACTATCTATGTTTTTTTTTACTTATCCTATAAAATTAGAATACAAAATATTAATATATGTATATATATATATATATATATATATATATATATATATATATATAATAATGCTTAGGTTCGGTATATAATGTAGTTCTAACATTAAGTATATGGGGGTTAATGTGAAATCATCTGAAAACCTTAAAACTGTTGGGAATAAGCAACACTTCAATAATTCATGGTAACTTCTGTTTATGTTAGCAAACAATTTGAATTATTGCATATATTTAACACTGTGACATGTATAGATACCTGTCGCTATGTGGAATCGATTGAAAATTTTATGGTGACTGTTTTCATTCCTATTCACGATTTGAAAAAAATTAAACAGCAAGATACTACACGCTCAAAATTTAATTAAGTTGTTAATAAATTGGATAATTTGAGATCTATATCTTTTATGTAAAACTAATAAATAATTATGAACACGTGGAGATTATTGATACAGGCTTATTCAAATTAACTCCCATCATTAAAGCTTGTAGTTTATTTTAATTCAAACCCATTAATATTACAGTACGTCTGTATATATTCATATAACTAAATAATAAAATTGATAAAATCGTTAATGAGTATTATTCCATAACTGCCAAAGTTTGTGTTTTAGCGGTTCATAAACCTACCATATTTTGTAGTTTAAACTGAGTCTAAAGCTAGTTTAAATATGTTCGGAAACAGTTTCACAATATTGTGTGACGGTAAATATGAACAGCATCGAAGTCGAGATTTCATCTAATTTGAGCGATGAATTTTTTGTCACTCGCACCGAATAAGCATAGTGTTTTGCTTGTCATAATTTCCCTTATGGGAAAGAGCATTAATATTTGTGTTTTGAATAATGTTTATCAAAAAGTATTTAATTAACGAAATTTGGTTAACTGTATGGGAATTCGAAAGAAGATTTTTTAGTTTATTCATATCTGAATGTGTGTCCAAAGATAGTTTTAGTTTTATAACAATATATTTTAAATTTCTTGTTTATATCATAAATTTAGTTTTTCTTGTTCATTATAATCATGCAATTTTAAATTTAACAAGAAATTATAAGAAATTGGGATCATAGAACTTTCAAAGTTAATAATTTTAATAATTTTTATAAATATTCAGTGAAAAAGTTAATGCAAGCTTTATTTTGTCTTATGACACTTGTGTCGTGGGCACATAAAATTGTTTCGCCATTTTTCATGCAATTTTGCTTTGCAACTTGCTTAAACAAAACAGCATGAGCAGTAATAGACAAAAATTTAGTTCATATGAGTCTTATTTCAGTAAAGTGGAAAACTGACACAACGTTCTTTATGAACTATTTTATACATTGTTATCAGAAAATAACAATATTATGGGTTTAAAGGTATTGAAATTATTTTTTTTAAGAAAAAGAAATAAAACATGCACATTTTGGGAATTTCTCTGTACGTTATTCCAATGACGTATATGAAAAAAAAATAAAACATGTTCCACAAACCAAAGAAATTTTTAAGAAAAAAAATTAATTGATATCCAAATTACATTGAATTTTGCAGATATTAAGTCTTCAGACCAAAATAAAATATCGCATTAAAATTTTTTGTTTAAATAAAACAATTAAATGTAAAAAAATAGGAGATAGTCTGACGGACACTACGTTTGCCCATAAAAACTCTTCTTTTTTAATCGAATACAGTGTAAAATTAAATTATTAATACTCTATAGCAAGCAATCAGTAACCATATTTGGAGCGTGTTTGCTAAGCATTAGGAGCCAGCAATGTGACATATTTTAAATTTTCTCATTCACAATAATGTGTATAAAAATAAATGAAATTACAATATTGGGTGTAGTACAAATAAACAACATCTATACGGGTAGAAATTTGCATCAACATTTTAAATAAAAATATTTTCCTTAGCGGAAACAGTAGTAATTTAGGGGATTAAAATATGGAGATATTCGGCAAATATAATAATAGACGGTACACTGAGTATATACCGTAAATAAATAATAGAGGGTACACTATTTGCGACGAATATATCATGAGTAACAGCAATTCAGGGTCCCTATTGATGACTAATAAATGGAGTTATAGTTTTTAATAATGAGATACTGTCGAAAAAAGTATAAAATACTGAAAAAAATTGATTAATCCTTATCTAAATTATATATTGTGTAGCTTTCAATAACTTGGACTTTTGCTGTTACCATATGTAAAGAATTAAAAATAATTTATATTTTAATACAAGATGAATTTAGCTATATGCAAAATTACAGTTGTGATTTACTTAAACACAAAAATAACTTATCAACATTATGACGCTGATAAAAAAGATTGACAGTGTCAAAAAGTTAAAAGATCTTTACGTCAGTATTATATATATATATATATATATATATATATATATATATATATATATATAAATAGAATGGTTTATGGTTCATTATACCCTTCATTAATTACTATTTATAAACGTTGCAACATTTACACTTTTTTTCACCTTTCTATATTTAAGCTAACATATCTGTGTTCACCCTATATAAATTAGGGATATTGTAACTCACGGGCGAGGAAATAAATGACTAACATATTCAATGAAAGTATTTTAATTATTAAATTTGAAGAAGGTGAATTTAATGGACGATTGATTTCATGAGATTTGCGGCTTGTCTGTACTCCATATCTATTTAAATTAAATTTAAATGTATATTCAAGTAAAGGAAATTGTATATAATTATTCACATATAAGAACACGGCATGGCATTGAAAAATATTTTCGAATATGGAGAAATCGCTTTCAATGTTTACTTAATTTTTTTAGTATGTACCTCTTAAATAATAAAGTGTGCATTCACAATTAAATGAAACTACGTGATGTAGTATTATTTCTACTTTCTTTAATTTCTTTACCGCGACCTAGGTTTCGTTGTATTACATCTTCAGTCGTGGTAAATAAATTAAAGAAAGTAGAAATAATACTACATCACGTAGTTTCATTTAATTTTGAGTAATGAATTTCTACAAAATTAACGCCAAATATATACAAAAAAAGTGTGCATTATTACTTTAGTGATACTACAAAACATTGTTATTGAAATAAACGAAATATCTCTTGAAAATAATAAAATTTTTAATTTTAATTTTTTAGCCAGTTGTAGACTGTATTAAGTGAATCTGCGGAAAAAGCAGTATTTAATAAAGCAAATTTGAAATAAAATAAAATCAATAGGTATTTTTGCAAGTAACAAATTCATTTATTGGTAAGAATAACGAACAAATGTTTTATTTTAATATTTTTAATAGAAAAAATATATTTCAAGAAGAATTTAGGGGATTTTCTAAATTTTATTATAATATATTAAGCAATATTTTTTTATGCCGCTTTGTTAAAGTTTCGATACGCCGCTGTTTCTTTTCTCAGAATCTCATGTAGTTGCTTCCCATCATGATGCATATATGAGATCTCCTAGAAATTAAAGTCATTTATCTGATAAATGGAAAAAAACAATATATAAAGTTATATTTGTACTCATCCTAAACAATATTCATGAGAATGTAAAAAATTATTTTTTTTAAAGGTATTTGCTTAAGTTGTTTCACGAAAGCTGGTGTTGCCGTGAATTTTAATTGTAACGCTGGTTATGTATTTTTATTTAAAATATTTTCCTATCATAAAAAAAATGTATTAGAGACAAGTGGTGTTGCTGAAATCCTCTATGTATGAATTACAATCAGAGCTATTGAATAAGTACCTCTATTATAAACATATTAGCAATCATTTCTTCCACTCTCGCATTTCCTATATTATAAAAGACATAATTGGAAAGGTTGTACGGTAGAATGGCGAAAAATAAAAGTTACAAAATATTGCATTAATAAAATTGTATCATATATATTGTGAAATATTTTTACCTTTGCACTGATGTAGTTGTATTCAATTAAGCCAACTATTAATTCCTGCAAAATCATCTTAGCGTCTTCTATACTGTTTAAGTATGGAGATGATGGTCTAGGTCTTCCGCCATTATTGTGCCTTTCATGTCGAACATTTGGTAGCTTCTTTTTGCAAGCTAATTTGTAACATTTCCACCGATTCATTATTTGTTCGCAATCTTTCTTTCTAACATTTGCCGTATTGAATCTATTTATCTATTTCTAATTTAATTAAAAGTTATCAAACATTATATACCACAAGCAATGTCTGAAGATATAAGAAAGTATTATGTGTATATATACATATATATATATATATATATATATATATATATACATATATATATATATATATGTATGTATATATATATATATATATGTGTGTGTGTGTATATGTGTGTGTGTGTGTGTTTATATGTGTGAGTATATATAGCCATAAATATTATGCAATTTTTGAAAAAATATCTTTAGAATATATTGAGATAAAAAACTAAAAATTTAATAAATAATTTTAATGAAGAGAATTATGTGTCTAATTAAAATAGGTAAATTTATTTAAATACTTTTAAGTTATCTCCAACTAACAGTAATATTCAAGATATTGGTATTTATAGTTAAATGTTTATTTCCTATTACTTTCCAATATTGCTCCAATATAGCCATTAATGTTATTTGAAATAAAAGTAGTTATATTTATAATATTTTTTTACATATTTTTAAATGCACACTTAAAAAAAATTTAATGATTTGGCCGTTCGTCCTTTTAGTCGTTTTCCAAATTCAAACAACTTTTCCTTCGAGAAAGCGAAAACTACGAGTACAATACGGACGAACGCAAATAGTATTTAGACGATACTCCAAAGACGTTAGTTTATGTTATAGATGTCATTTGCATCCGTAATTATAGAGTTAACCTAATTGTTTACGTGTTTTTCTACAGAATGCGATGTTGCCACGTTAGATTTCTTAATTAACTTTCATATAGTTACATAGGTTTTATTGCGTCCATTCGTAGCAATTAATACCTTGGTTATACTAACCTTATAGATAGTATAAGTATTTTCAGAAATAATGTAGTATAACACAATTTTCATATTTTTTTGTCTGCACCAGTATAAAAGATTATTTTATTTAATTAGGTCCTTAAAAATCTGTAAAAAGCATCATCGTTCATAAGGTAGAAAAAAATGTTATATGTTACTCCTTTTGTTCGGCCGGTAAAATGAAATTACGTATCTGGCAGAATTTATGAACGAAGTAGTATATTTCAAACCTAGATGAATCGACAGCGTCTACTTGTACTCTCATTTATATCGAATAAATGCTAATTAAAATATGATATTTCCAATGAGATTCATATCGTAATATCGTTGATGCCAGACATAATTCAAAAACGGAATTAAAACGAAAAACGACAATTAAAATACTGTGGAATTATATACTTATGCGAATTGTGCAAATATAATATTAAAATTGATGTTTAAAATGATCTGGATGAAAAATCTCCTTAATTTTGATACTAGTAAATGTTAGCACTAACAACATATAGTCGCAATCATTATACATTCTGGCTTCAATACTCAGAAATAAAACGTCGATATAAGAGTCATATAATTATTAAACATATGTACCATTTCGATAAATAAAAATAATTGTGTGCAATAAATTCTATTTCGAGTTAGATAGTGATGTAACATTTTCAGTCATCTCTTTGAAACAGACTTGGTACAGAATGAACAGATACTTTGACACTTCAATCACACAACCATTTGACGTCTTTAAGATCTTGATACTAAATGACTAAAATACTATATAGTCACTGAGACCATAATAAAAGAGACTTATTACATTGGAGCTGAGAGCTGAAAATATTTTGTCTCGGTTTGTATGAACGAGTTATTCAAGTGATTTCTTTGTCATATTTGCATCACACAAATTTTTCATGCTGAGAACGTACATTTTTTCGGAATTTAACAAATAACTGCTTGGGAGAAAATTACAAAAGCCTAATCCTTTTTTTTAATGTGAAAATCTCGTTTTATTTTCTCAATTTTAACAACGTGACAATATTTTGATTCTTGTTATATCATTAGCTGCCCATTCCGACGTCGCCCTGACAAAATCATCGACCGTTATTGCACTTAAGTTAAATCGTTTTTTTTTTGTATAATTATCCACAGTTATTAACGTTCAGCACAGCTTAAAGTTGTAACATAAAAACTATTACAGAAACCGTCTAATTTAGTTTACTCATGAAACGTATTTCGTGTAGATTTTATTCCCTTGTACGATTTTTCAAACATGATTTTATAGTAGTGATTATGGTTGAGTTGAATATAAAAAACAATAAATCGTAATCTTATTTTACAACTGTAAAAGAGGAATGAGAACTTTATACATTATTGAAATTTATTGTAACAAAATATTATTGTAAGAGATTATACAAGAAACATATAAATTCATATTTCTTTCAAAATTTAGTGAGTTCTGTAGTTGTATAATATATACACACGTTTTTTGGTTTCTAATTACAAATTTTAAAAGCAAGGATTTGGAAAAACACTCAAAGAACCGACCTGAATTCCCCATGAGATTATAATTATTTTTATCGTCATTAAAAAACTAAAAGTCGAGAGAATTACATTTGCCAAGGCTTCTTAAAAATAATTATATTGACGGATATTTCTATAACTCTTATTTCAGATTCACATGACATATGTCATCACTACAGTAATCAAGATCATATATAGTGGTATTTTAAATACAAGGGTGTTTATGCAGGGTAATTTCTGACAAAATTTTGTTCTTCAAATTAAAGGGGATTAAAAAGTACTATACTGCCATTATTATAAACCGCTGGTCATAAAGTTTAATATGACCGTTATTCTAGGTCGAAGCTTTCACTTAACTTCTTTTAATTCCGTTTTCGTCAACTGTAAGCTCTAAAGGAATAATACTTATCTGGTCAACTGTAAAGGAACAATACTTATCTGGTTAGTCGGTGGAGGAATGCATTTTATTAGTATCTAAAATATCGAATAATTTAATAAGTGGACATATGTATAAGTTAATATTTTTAAAAATATTCACGTTTTCGTAAGCAGCTATTAGAAAGGTTTTATACCATTTCACATTTTAAGATTTATGACAATTTTGGAGCAGACCTTTGCAGAGTAGTTAATGCTACTAAGCTAGTCAGAAAGATTTAATGACATTTAAATAAAATAATTAAACAAAACATCTAAATTCAAACTATTTGCATACAGCAAATCTAACGCAATATTGAATGCTCAATCTGAAAAATTAGAGTTTCACAATATTCCAAAAAGATGTAATCGAATAAAAATATATTAAACAAGTACATAGCGTAATAACTGCAAGTCAACATCGTGAATAAAATTAAATCAACTATGGACATCGATACGGTTTACGTCCATCGCTGAGCAATATCGTGAGACTCCTTCCAACAGCAGTTAAATTTACTTTAGTGTCAATTCAACACGCGATCGATACAGTTTTATTGAGCAAAGTAGAACAAACTGAACTCAAACCAAAATGTAATTTAAGCTTTACTTAAAATTGTGGCGAATCAATGAGAGTTATTTATATATTTTACGATGATTGCAAATGGCATTAGGGGAAATAATAATCGATAATGTTAAGTTTTATACTACAGTTGAGAAAAAAAATATATTTCAAGTCACAAGAATAAATGGCATCTTAAGAATGTGGTCAAAGGCTTTGAAATTTAACACCAAACATGTTTTCCATAGCTTTTACTTTGGATACAAATTTCAAAGGATTTTAACGAATTTTTATGGCACTATTATAATCTCGTCACGCCCGTCTCTTCGTCCACCCGTATGTCAAAGTATTTCAGTTTAAGGCAAGTTTTGTGGAATTTGGCAGTAAAGTGTAGATGAGTTGTATAATAAAACAAATTGTTTAAATTGTATTTTCAATTACGCATTGCGATATATATATATATATATATATATATATATATATATATATAATTACTGATGTGTTCGTCGGTCTGTCTCGTGGTCATAACTGTTCTTTTTAGAAATGGTTCGACAAAAAAATGTTACATATGGCATGGTTATGGAGCTTATTGATTAGTAAAGAGTTCCATAAATATTTCTTTATGCATTTTGTTTAAAACAGTAACAGGATTATTTTTCAAAGTTGACACAAAAATGTACCCGTCTCCAAAACTGCTAATTTTAAAATTATAATAAAATAGTCGTACTAGAAACGAATGTAAAATTGATAGAAAAATTATTATTTTATATGTTCTTCAGAAGCCCACGTTAATTTCGTGCCTATTATAATATCATATTTATGATATTTCAAAAAAGAGATAATATTTTTAAATGGTTAAAAAATACTACGTATCCTTAAGGATCCTTCAAAACCTTTAAAACCTTAAAAAAAGGAAGGAACCTTTAAAGATTTATACTTTACTTTATACCTAGATCACATTAAGTGCAATAGTACGCCCTTCTGGTGCAAGTATTACCCATATCAAACAGGTCTCACTATTTCGTGGATCCGGTCAAGCATTTAATCATTAAAGAATCCGGTCAATCATTCAAGAAGTATTTTAAAATGCAAAAGAAAATATCTAGTAATTTTTTTAATTTTTGTGCGTATTTCGCGAAACACGAGTCTTATAAACATTCTTTAATGTCTTCCATCAAATTCCTTCATTTCTAAATACGTATGTCACGAATCTGAAAAAGTTGTGTGTATTTTAAAGCAATAAATATCATGGAACCAAAATTCTTTAAAATGTTTAAATGTACCTGAGTTTATAAAGAAACATTAGAGTGCAAAATTTACTTGCATTCTCCAGTTCTATTTACAGTTAAATACATGTTTATGAAAAATGTTGAAAAAATATCAGTCCATGAATGAATTTAATAAAGATTTGAAACCAAAATAATTTATAGAATGATCATAATTTTGTCATACAAGAAATTAAAATCAAATGTACAATTTCTTTGTATAGCATCAACGACATCGCACTTTCTTTCCATTCACCATACGAAAAACCATATAAACGGTACCAATTAGCGCAGTAAATAAATTCATTAACTCCTTATCGCGTGATAAAATTGGTTTATTGTTCTGAAATAATTTTTACACTATTGGTCATCACTTGATATGAATAAAACGTATGAACGGTAATTAAGGCAAATTTATAATATTTAAATAAAAATTGTGCGAATGAAATTTTGTCCAAGCATATTGCTAATAAATAAGTACTCATTTATATTGAGGTTTAGTTCTGTAAAGATAGGTAATTACAGGTTTATATTTAAAAAAAATGTTGTATTCATCGTGACAATGACCAAATATTGTGGTTACTTGGGTATAACTGGTCCATAGGTAATGGTGTAATTTACCGAAAGTGATGAATAGTAAATACTTAATATTGCTGTATATGGAAGAATGGAATTGAAAGAAAATGTACGGTATATTAATATTGTAAACTTCGGTTATGATTTAAATAATGTGAATAGGAGTGTAATTTTAGCTCTAGTAGTAATCAAAATATTGACAATGAATTAAATATTCTTTATAAAGTAACCTTTAAATCTATATCTAATTAAGTTTCTAAACGAAATAAAAAATCTATAAAATATCCGTCCCGGTATTCATAAAGTGTAAGAAAACTTATAGCAGTAAAGGAAACATTTCATAAAAAATACAAGAAATACTGTAATTCAATGGATAAGTTAACCTTCAACATGTCGATATCTTGCTGTAAACAATGTCTACAAAAGTACTTAAATAATGTTGAGAGCAAAATTATACATGACTCAAAATTCTTCTAGTCATATCCAAAATTCAAACGTAAAAATTCTAGCAATATTCCATCCAAAATGAGCTACATGGAGCAAACCGCTTCAAGGGTCATTCTATCGCTAATATTTTTGCCTATTTTTACGGTTCTGTTTATAGCAATAGGGCAGACGATGACGTCAATAAAGGTAAAATGGCCGAATTTTTTTCAGCCAACGCGACAGGTAAAGTTAGCATATCTTGGAAAGAAACTCTCAAAGCACTTCTAAATTTGGACGTTCAGAAAATACCAGGTCCTGATCAAATACCTGATATCTTTATTAAGTACCCATGTACTTGCAACTTGACTGAATTCTATATTTAATCTATCATTACGTACAGGTAAATGCTGGAAAATGACTAACGTAACGCCAATTCACAAAATAGGCGACTTAAACCACATAGTCAATTATCGTCCTAATCAATTCTACCTATTTTGGGTAAAGTTTTCAAGTGAACTTATTTATAACATTATTTATTGTCATGTAAAACCACATATATTTCTCAACCAGCATGGTTCCTTACCAAAAAAGTCTGCGTTAACAAATATGGTTGAATACATATTTCAAATATTTTAGATCAAGGCAAGCAAGCCGATACTCCTTTGAAAAAGAGATCTATGCTATTTTAATATACAAATTAACCTGCTGAGATGGATTCAATAATATATGACAAACAAGAAGTATAGTTAATGGGTTTTCAACTAGTGAACGTGAATCAGAATTTGGCGTACCACAGGGCTCCCAACTCGGGCCACTATAATTCGACATTTTTATAAATGACTTAAGCAAAGACTGTTACAGGCCAAGCA
This sequence comes from Druceiella hillmani, assembly GCA_039881145.1. NCBI lineage: Eukaryota > Metazoa > Arthropoda > Insecta > Lepidoptera > Hepialidae > Druceiella > Druceiella hillmani. The sequence goes on along the minus strand of JAYKKI010000018.1, from coordinate 1,524,229 downwards.
TCTTATGTTCGCAGACGATTTTTAAATTTACAAAATGATGGAAAACGATTTAGATATTGCACAATTCCAAAAACATCTAGACATTCTGTCAGTGCTCAAGGAACAAAATGCACCTAAAACCTATTAAATGTTCCTACGTAAAATTTTCCATTCCCTTTCAAAATTTTAATAATCAGTACGCCATCGACAATGTAAAACTTGTTCAACCTGGTACCATTAAGGATCCAGGTATTATTGTAGATGATGAGTTAAAAATTAAAAAACTCGTGGACCACGTTACTAGTAAAATTGCGGAGATGTTGAATTTCGTTTTGAGGGCAAGTAAGGATTTTAAAAATGTTCAAATACTCTCTGTATAATTTACTTGTATAAAGTCAGCTCGAATACGGATATACGGTAAAAAAAATTAATCACGAAGAGCTTCTTTTAAATTTAAAATTAAATACATTTATTCAAAGACATGAAAGTATTGACTGTATATTCATATGCAAGCTTCTTCACAATACAATTGACAGCAATCTTCTTTTTCAGCACTTTCAGTTTAGCATTCCACACAATAACAGTAGACCGCATATATCGTCTCTTCTTCGTATTAAAGTGTCGCACGAATTTAGAATTTCTTGCTTCCGTAAATAAAATAAGCGGCACCCGGAATGATTTTCTTTCACCTGTAGATATATTTGGGTTCTAAACGTCATTATCATTAAAAAAAAACTTATTGAGATTAACAAGGACAGGTAACTTCTACTTATAACTAAGTGATGTTTAGTGTATTGCTACGTTTATATTTAAAATGATTCAATTTAATTTATTTATTAACTTCGGTTATTTTGTGCATAATTTATTTGACTCTATATTTTTTTGATTAATTCCATTATTGATTATTATCTAATTCACAAAAATTAATTTAATATTTGACTATATATTTTATTCACCATCTCCGTTATTGATAATTTATTTAAAGAATAAGTTTATTATTTCTTATATTATTTCCCATAGTGGACAATATATTTCTATAAAGAGATTAAATTATTTCTTCAACATATAGAAACAAAAGGTCTAAGCTAAGAGGCCGGAAGTCAAGAAATTGTCCAAACGGTGAGTGTAAGCCGCTGAAAATACGTCGAAAAAATACACGTTTCCTCATGCGAGAAAAGTCTTTGTTACGATTTTCTGTGGTTTTAATTGAAAATGGTAGAGGGGGACTTCCCCGGCAAATATTACGCTTTGCTGCTAGGCCAATTAAAGGTTTTTCAAATTAACGCCACTTCAAAGCAGTTCTATATATGTCATATTGATCGGATTTGGATACTAGTGATTATTCCTCATCTTAAATCTACACAAGTAGCTCACTGGACAAATATATTCTGCAAGCTACGAGATAAAATCTGAAGAAACCACCGCTTATATTGTAGAACCGAATAAATCATAATTACAGTGAGTTATACTGAAAAATTAAAAAAAATAAATAAGGGTTTCTCGGCATAGACGGGAATAGAGCATAGAGCGAGTTTTTTTCAATAACTGATGGAAAAAATTCTAATCAATATTATAACAATCTTTTTTTAAATTTTACAATGTATCATTTCCTGACATTACCTGCCTACATAAAATGATAACGATCTGGTCGAATTTCATAGCTTGAATCGTTTTGTTAAACCGATCATCTATTTTTATATAGTAAGGGAAGAAAGTAAATCAAAAACTGTAAATATCTTGATAACTACTGTATATTAGATTGTTAGATAGACAAAAGGACATAAAACCTTTAAATTGATTGGATCTCAGCGCGTATGTCAAAGCTGGCACTATCATGTACTGCCTACGTACTTTTTATATTTCTAAGTCAATTGCTCGCCTGCTCTATTTATTGATAGTACCGAAAACTGAAGAAAACAACAATTCTAAAAAAAAGTAGCGTACAATCCTTAAACAATCTTCGCTCTATTAGCATTTTGTCTATTAATTTAAAAAATAAGTAAATAAGAAAATGAGTTCATAGTTAGCTGAGACTCATTTTAGAATTCGTAAATCATCTTTCCCAGACTCAGTCTGGTTTTTTTAGGAATCATAGTACGAATCTAATTTTTAAGGTTAAACCCCATTATCACAGCGAATAAGATGCTGCTCATGCATGTTTAAAAAAAAACTACTATCAGCTAGGTAAAGTGATTCAACTATTTAATCTTAGTGCTTTACCTCAAGTTTCAAAAGTGTATTTCATATACTGAGATATACCCCAAGTATCAATACTTGGCCTTTTACTTTTGTCCAACATAGGAAGTGAATTAAAGTGTGTACCCTCATATGTTTATGCTGATAAAATGATGAAAATATAACTGAGAATCAGTTATATTTTTCTTCCTATCTTGCTTATAGGCAAGAGGTGAGGGTTAAGTTAACTAACTAACGACATTTTAAGGAATTGGAACTAGGCACTAAGCAAGCTATTATTAAGCAAGCTTATATCAACTAAGCAAGCTATTATTAGTTTTATATCCAACAAAACTTTAAGCCTTAATTCTTGGCACATATTCACAGGAGACGAGTTCAAAATAGTTGTGCTTCTCGGTCTACGGATAGACTCTTCCTATAGTTTATAATGCAAAAAATGTAGCATTACTAACAGGGCTACAATTAAACAAAACTACGTGTTCAAGGTTTAATGAATATACGTCTAAAATCATTTTATAAATGCCGTCCTAACTATTCTATTCCGTTCAAAAAGATACTAGCCGAGATTTTCATTTTCCTCTTGCTTGGTCACAGTGATGTTATTTATGTTCAACGTCTTTCAGCTAAATCCGATTAGCATATTCAAAGGTTACAGGGATGCGATCGGTTTTGTCTTGGTATCCCGCGCAGATCTCAAATTACACCGTATTAAAATGAAAGTGGTATGCTCAGGATACGTAGTGCTTTGCATGAGGCTTGTGTTCATCTATTTAAAGTAATATTTTATTTTATCATCATTTATTTTTCGTCTGTAAATTTTAATAATTGTGTACATGTTCGTATGCATAGTGAAATACAAATCTACATATTTTATAACCTGTATGTTTACTTTGTATAACTATTGTGTATTTACCAATGATATCTAGTTTTTTTACGAAAATTAAGATTTACGAAATAAAGAAATTGCAAAAGTTAAAAATGTATAAAAATAAAGCGAAGTAATTTATAATTTTGAAAAACAGTTTAAAAATAATGAACATTACCCGCCCTCGAAACCTTTTAATTGCTCTATGGTAAAAATTAATCATAGCAGCTACTGAAACGTTGGGAGCAATTGTAAAATGAATACTGACCATTTCATTAACGGACTTTTATGATTCAAATAGTTCCAAACTCAGTTTAGTATTAAAAATATCAGCTTTTTGACAATAACCAAATCTGGATATTGTTAAAAATTTATTCAGAAAAAATTTTATAATGTCAAATTCAATGAAAATTTTAAATCAAGATAATGATTATTAGGAATAAATGGTTGAAGTTATGATTGGAATTATATTAAGTACATTTTGACGTATGGTTATTCATAATGAAGGCCATAAAAAGTGCATAGTACAATATGGTAGTAAATAATTAACAGTTGTTACCGTTTATAAAAATCTATTTTATAGATTGCCTTCTATGAATAAACATAATTTAATGCAATAAGGTTTAGAAATTTACTAATAAACCCTTAAAACGCTTTCATAATGAAAACTATATAAATGCTTATTAATTTACAGATATGTGATTAGTTGTCATAAACAGAAATGTGGATAATTTTTGAACTTGAAAATTTAAATTCGCTCACTTATACAGTACTAATACACTCGTATAATTATTAAGGCATATTAAGCAATATGCCTTAATAATTTCTAATATGCGCACAAAGGTACTAGTAACGTTATGAAGTGAAACTAAATAACTGTTAAAAAGTTCAAAAACCGTTATTGTTGAATTGATAACTGTCGATGACTAATTGTGTCTATGATAATAATCGAAAATATAAATAAGAAACAGTCGTCAATGGGATACTGTGGAATGAAGTTTTCAAGCGTAGGACGTATAAAAAATTTAAAAATTCCTTTGAAATTTCAATGTACTTATTCAGGCTATTTATACAAATATATATATATATATATATATATATATATATATATATATATGTATATATATATATATATATATATATATGTATATATATATATATATATGTATATATATATATATATATATATATATATATATATATATATTTAGTCTTGCACGTAAAAATAATACTTGCAAAATAGCAAATATTTAAAAAGTTATGAAATACACCTATAGTACTTTCAACTAAAGTAAAGTTTCATTATTTTGTACAACTCTTGCAAGGCATATTTTTTTTCATGATATAGATTTTACAATTGATTTTTAATCTATATTATTTCTAAAGTGAAACTACTTTAAATGCAATTGAAGCACACCATGAAATGAACTTACAAACAAATTTACATCTATTTATCGCCTGTAGCATATTAAGTCTAGCGTGAAATTTTCCCTAAGCTGCTCTGAATAGATCTCGTTTTAGATATCGAAAAAAGTGAAAAAGGCATAAGAAATAAATGCATTATAACTTCTGGCTTATTCTGAAAATTAACATAAAATGAAAATATATTAAGGTATTATAATAAAGATGGTGTCGGCATTTATTAATTACATTTTCCTGTTCAAAGCCCACTTCACATACAGAAATCTGTTTGGATTTAATCGAATCAAATGAAATGCCAATTAATTTATGGCTTAATTTTATACTCCATCTATTAATAAAGATATTTCGTAATATACGCTTATTTAAATATTAGTAGCTTGAAAATCCAAGAATCAATGAAAATTCTTATGGAATCAACCCAGCCAAGTAAGTGCCAGGGTATATTCAAAGTAGGGTTTCATAGTTGCCTATATTTCCTAATTTTTTTTGAAGGAAAACTGGCCAGTTTCGAGTTAGACTCGTGCATGAAGAGGTGGCGTAGTACTCAACAATATTAAAGTTATAAGTTTTTTCTCCTTAAAGATACTGCGAAAAACAAAGTCATTGCTGCGGCCAATACCGAAAATGCGCCATATAAAATGCGCCAAGTTCTACTACCTAAAGTTTGATCAGAATTATAGATACTTTAGTTGAAAAGTTAGACAGGTGGGGACACACTTTTTAAGTTTTTAGAAGCGCATATCTCACCAACTATTGATTTAAATTAATAAGTTTGTTCGAAGTGTCTACATAATTTTTAAGATCCATACGTATATGTGCACTGGTTTTTTCATCCCTTAGATAACTGTATAGAATGATACACCTAATATTTTTTTTTCATAATTCAACTATTTCATTTTAAAATGGTTCACGAAAGATGCCTGCCATTCAAATTCCAGCTATATAATGTCAATAGCCACCGAGTATAATGGCTGTTACATACGAAAATAAAAACGGACATACAGATGGACAGACAGACGGGTAGGATAAATTTATAAGGGTTCCGTTTTTACCATTTGACTACGAAACCTTAAAAATGACAAACAAAATTAATTTAATTTACCATTAAAAACAAAACTAACTAAAAGTTTAAAACTATAAAAATTGTGAGGTTTGAAAGACGGACGGACGTACATACAGAAATTTTAAAGGTTATATTACGTAAACCTAAAAAAATAATAAACGTTCTTTTCTTTTTAGCATTATTATGGCAACAATATAATTTTCGTTCGAATATGACCTCTGCTATAGACTAGAAATAAAAAAAGAACTGAATATGCTGTATTTAATGACACGTGCAAATATGACCTTTTCAGACAAACAAGAAGGTTAACCTATTGCGTGTTTGTAAAGGGAGAGATACAGATACCAAACTGATTATTAAGTTTGTTGTTTTTATTCGAGAAACAATAAAAACTTTCCCATTTACAATATCGCACCTACTCTGTCTATGGTATAATGTATTTTTAAAATCACAGCGGCAATGTTTGAAAGTTAGGTCTAGAACAAAAGTTTCTTAGATATCGTAACTAATTCATAGCCTTGTTTTTAATTATATGCTTTGGCAGTTTTGAATTCAACATTCACCATTTACTTTCACAAATGACTCGTTTTTAAAATTAGGTCAAAGATTTCTTGAAGCTAAAATTTCGAAAGAAAAAGCTTGTTGAGTTCACATAAAACTCTAAGAGTTCCAAAGGAAAAGCTTGCTGAGTTCACATAGAACTCTAAGAGACACTTAGACAGTATAAACGTTTAATAGTACGTCATTTTCCATTAAATTATCTGCAATTATTACTATTAATTTTTCACGTTGTCGATAATGCTTTTCACTTTGAGCTACTAAACTTCCAAAGGATTAAAATTATCGCAAATTTCTTCAATACTTTGAAATTCAGAGTCAATTTCTAATAACAATGTTTTTTTAAATATTTTTGACTCTTATTTTTTCTAGTAGAAAGCTATTTCCTGTGGACATTTTCAATAATATCTCCAGCAATAGCTTCACTGTATTTAAACGACTAGACAACGTGGTATATTTGATTAAAAATCTTGTCTGTTTTTGAGTTAGACAACTTGGTCAGATGGACATATGAGCAGATGAACCGAGAGAGATGAGTGATCTTATATGTATTTTCCCATTCTTCTTTTTAAGGTATAATAACCTAAACACTTAATAAAATTATTAAGATGCCTAATTTAATTGTCATAAACTAAAACGGTTTACGAACTATTAACTGAATAGGACCTTTCTTAAATAGATTTATATATATATATATATATATATATATATATATATATATATATGTGGCTTATCGATTGGACTATTTTATACTATGGAAGTTTTATGTAACTGCGTTATGTGACGTAGAGGGTTCCAAGGAGGAAGATATCAGCGACATCTTTTGAGTGATGATCTCCCAAGAATACGACCATAGTTTGCAATATATATTCAAGAAAATGTAATGTTAGAGGTGGGTACAAGCTTCATTCATAGTACGCATGCACGATAACAAAAATATATATATATATATATATATATATTATATATATATATATATATATATATATATATATATGAAATTAAATAAAATTTTTCTAATACTTTATTTGTCACCTCCACCCTCCCTAAAATTTCCCTATAAATACTTTTGAGTATTAGCTATTGAGGTAAATACGGATTATTATGTTTTATTACTATGCAAAATATCACGATTTTACATCAAGCGGTTTGTGAGAAAAACGGCTACGAACAGATACGAATGATCTTATGTGGGTTTCGTTTTCCTTTTTGGTAAGGAATCCTAAAACTGTTATAGTTTATAATTGTTGTGTCTTATTTTAATAACTATAAATTTAAAGTGAACACTACCATTTCAATGTTTTTATATAATTATAAATATTTTTACATAATCGATACAAAAAATAAATATAATAGAAATTATTATTTACCGAGAAAGTAATAATTTTAGTGTCAGTTATAGTTAGAAATAGAAAATATATTGAGTTTTAAGGGACCAGGAGAAGGCCTATTATTCAATTGTAGGTAAAAAAGAGGATAATTATTATGTATATGCGTATGTATCAGATTATTTGGTCCCTCCTTAATATCCAGTTGCTTAGTAGATTGTTGTTTCCAATTCCTTACTATTGATTGACTGGTATGTTATTTGTTGAAAAAGAAATTCTATTCACGTGGAGTAGGTATTAATATGACTTAAAATAAATCAGTTTTATGTACGTTACCAGTGGTGCTCAAATTAAAATAAATATTTATTTTAAATTTTTATACTATATATTATATTATCATGACGATAAAATAGAAAAATATAAGACTCTCAAAAATATAAGACATTGTGTATGTTATATATTCCTTTATTTTTCGCTTTATTCAATTTTATTTTATGCAGTTTGGCATCATAGATGTTCTTTATCTCACGAAGCGTATATAGAATATGAAAAAAGATCACGGTTTAAACAGATATTAGGATCTTCGTATTATTTTATAAAATGAGCGTCAATTCTCTTACTTTAGTTCAAATTCTCTTACTACGTTATATCTAATCATACCTTGTGTCAAAGTAACCAAAAAATTTAATTTGTTTAAACCCAGAAATTTAACAAAGTTAAACATGGGGACAATGAAGACATGAATGCCAAAGTTCAAGAGTTAAACTTAAGGTTGTAAAGAATAAAATTATAACGACAAGAAATGAAAAATTTAAATCGAGTTAGGCGGCGTCAGTTTAAATTAGCTCAACTTCAAAATTATGCAGCTGACAAGTAATTTAAGTCACTTAATTAAAGTGAATTTTCCGAATTGTTTGAAGTAATCTCAACACATTAAATATAAGAAATAAAAAGTATAAATATTCCTAAACACAAAATTTATATAAGTTTATTTAAGTATATATTTTAAAGCTGAAACTAAATTACCACAATTTTACCATAGACGAAAAAAAAATTATTAATTAAAGTTTTTTTAACTAACAAACTTCGTCACACATTTTTACTAGGTTTTTATAAATTGCTTCTGGATAGCATATTGTGCAATAATTTTTTTGCGGTTAATTTATCAAGTGCTGATCTACAATATTTCAGCTTTTAAACAATTAACAGAAATAAGTGCTGTATATTTATAGCTATCACCATTTAAATTGGTTTTGCGAAAGCCAGTGTATTCTGAAGAACTCTGCATACGTTTCGTTTCCAATTTTCGAATGAAATTTAATGCACAGATATGGCTATAAAATGTTATATACATTTATTAAAAGTAATTATTTTCAAGATCATATAACATCGTGTCATCAAGGAAGGTGAAATAAAAAATACTATGCAAAAGCATTTTCATATAATATATTTAGATTAATATTTTACTTCATAACTTACTTCATGCGAAATTAAAAACATGTTTTACTTTAAAAGTGTTTATTGCTTTTTCTAAAAGTAAATATTTTTCTTTATTAAGAAAAACGTTACCTAATCTGCCGAACTTAGAAATTTTCATAGTTTTTTTTCACTGTAATTCTCATTATCCGATTGCGTTAATTTATTAGATTTTGTAGCTATCTGTTTATATTTGGAAGATAAAATTAGAATCTTAAATACAAAACAACGACAACTAAAATTTTATTTCATTGGTAACAGTTTATTTCCAATAACTTGGCCATATAAAATAAACAAAATCTTTTGATTTTCATATGGACTTTATTGTCGTCACGGTTTTTTTTTATTAATAGGAAGCAAAAAACTATCCGGACAATTTTGTCGACCTTTGAGTCATTCATACCAATAGCCTCTGTCTGCGGTCGCCTGTTACTTCAGAAATACATTAATTAATTTGCTTCACTACAAGTTCCTCTTTTCGTAATCTTATTTAATGAAGTAAAAGTTTTTGTAATTTAGCACTTTGTCATTTAATATTAAAAGTTTTTGTAATTTAGCACGTTGTCATGTTTGTACATTTTTCAAATATATAAAATATTTGAAAAATGAGTCAAAATGTGTCGACTAGATAAAAAATTTCATTAAAGCGTTTAACTTGTTAAAAAACTGATAAGATTAACTTAAGGATTAGCTAGAAAATAGTATAAGGACTATTGTTTTAATATTATTTTTAATTAATTCTTCTCGAGATCATGCAAACCGCGATAGTTGTATACCGTTTATAAAATTTTGGTTAATTTACTTATTAGTAATAATTATAAAACGAAATTTGGGAACAAAATTTGTAATAAGGAACAATTATATATGTATATATATATATATATATATATATATATATATATAAATTAATATATATATATGTATATATATATATATATATATATATATACAAATACAATATTCATAGACACATTATTGTTACGCTGGTGGAATGGCGTGGATGATCGCTGAGAAATAGTCAGTGAAACTTTGGAAATCACGGAGCAGAATATGTATACGGAAGAGAATTAAAGAAAGAGTATAATGATGGAGTTACGATTTATACACCTTCCAATATCGACTACATGGATTAAATATTTTTATTTCTTACTAGAGGTTAAATATTTTAATGAAACCCTTTAACTATATCTCTTAAGTTTACTTACATGTCTCTTTCATTTTAGCTTATTTGACATTATATTATATTATATGTTTTAAATGTCACTGAGCATATATTAACATAATTGTATTATATAAATATGCTCTTCCAATTAGAGTAATTTTGACAGTTGTAGGTTTCGAACATTAGATAGTGAGCTAACACATTATGTACCAATCCAAAATTACAATCATACAGTAACTACTTTCCCGAAACATTCACAAAGATATGCATCTAATTTTACCTCAATTTACGCTTTACAAGTATATTTTATATTTTGCACTTTATATTTCACTTTCACATTTTCAATTTTTCATTTTAGACTTTACATTTTAAAATTTACATTAAAGTTACAATATCCCTTATTCTATGCTTATATGAATATATTTGTGATTTTACCTAGGTCTATAACTCACATATCTAGTATGTATTTCCATTAAAATAGAGATACGCAATGGCTTTTATTTTATATCCACATGAATACATGTGTAATTCGTCTATTTATCCAATACACGGGTATTTATCCAATCATATCCAATACGCGTGTATTTATCCAATCGTGTCTGAATTCTCCTGTTATTCAAAACTTTGTTCATTATTTCAATTTTGACAGCAAAATTGAGAACTCGATCACATGTTTAAACTGAATTAAACATTGAGAGATTGTTAATCTTACAATTATTAAATTTAATCAGACGACTTAAGTATAAAAAAATAGTGTTTGAATTTGACATTCCAATACTGGTTTAAATAATGCAAAAAATTATGCAAATGTTGGTACCCACCTCCACTAGCTATAGCTCTTTTTAGCTAAAAAAAATTACTATGGTGCCTAGTTCCAAATCTGAGCCCGTTCAGTATTATACTGTGCTATATATGTCCGTTTTAACAATAGGGAATTCAGCTGTTTTTTATATTTCACAAATCACAGTTTACACGTTACCTAGGTATCGTGTAACAATTAGTAACAACGAGTGATTTATTGAACCCTTCCTCCCCCTCTCCCTCCGCAGTCGGCCAGGCGTGTACGCGCAGGTATCAGTCGTTCTTAACTTTTCTGCGACAATTTATTGCTCTGGCACTCTTTGGACTCCAATACCAATTTTCTCGTTGACCCCGGCCATCGCTAGTACTTTTGTACCTATTTCTAATATTGACTTCGGTTGAAACTAGTAAGGGCTTATCGATTGGACTATTTTATACTATGGAAGTTTTCCGTAACTGCGTCATGTGACGTAGAGAGTTCCAAGGCGGAAGATATCAGCGACATCTTTTGATTGATGATCTCCCAACAATACGACCAGAATTTGCAATATAAATTCAAGAAAATGTAATGTTAGAGGTGACATTCTCGCAGTTCAACAAGGGCGCAATTGGGTCCTCTCATGCACTATTTTCCTTCTAAAGTACGACCTACAATTGAAAATCGCATGGATTCATAAGATAGCAGACGCTTGAAATTATTTTTGAAGCTAAATGAAATAAGTCTATGTTACCAGCCTTACTAATTTATATCTGAAAAAGCGGTGGTCACGGATTCTTTTTTAAAAAAGTATTCTACTAGGGTTATAAATTTTTTTTAAATATCTCTCCAGACACCATTTTTGAGTCATTACGATTTTCAATCAAAGTCACAGATATTTCAGAAGGTAAAGATTAATTAGTGGTTGTAACACTAGTGCATGTACGTGTATAGTCACCACACTATAAACGTAAATTACTTATACCACAAAAAACACAATGAAAACTGTAACGATGACACCATTAAGAACGACGCGACGTATTGATAAACAATTATATTAAAACAATGGCCAAACTCATAATTTCCATCTGTATATAATTAGTTATTTCACTATTGTTTTCAACGACCTCGCATAAAGCCACCATATTATCCTTATACCTGTTTTCTAAGAATTAATTATATTGAAACGGCAAAACACCATTTAAAGTTTGAAGGATAATAGGTACTATATAATAGGTAGGTACCAATATCCATATCTGACACTGTACAACAATATTCAATGATAGTAAAAGAAAATAAAAGAGTGTTAAGTTTAGGATCTATTCTAATTCTAAGAATCAGCGCATACGAGCACTAAAGTTAATAGCCGGGCTTTTTCAATTGGTTGCTAATCTATATATTTACACATTAAAAAATGTCAGTGGTTATTATGGCTTATCGGCTTTTGCAACCAAATATAAGTAGTCCCTCCAAGTCGTAATATCGTATATACATAAATCAGTTCACACATTATGCGGAATTTAATCACATTTTTATAATGCTGCTATGGAAGTTAGCTTGTGGATTGAAAGATGTAAACCTATTTTTAACCTGTTGTAATTAATACCAATTTATAACCTTTCGGTACTAAGTAACTACTTTTTCAGGTTGTATTTGACAACACATCGAGCATGCGCTATCGGCATTGGAAAAGGGTTGTAAATGAAACCAGATAGTCTACACCTCATACAAGAAGGATATGATGAATGTTTTTGAGTATTTGTGTACACCAAACACTCCCAGACATTATATATTCAATAGCTGCCAAAATCGGACCAGTCATAGAATCCCGGAATTTATGAAGATACATAAGTTTTGTGAATATGAGCTGCACATTCTCGATGATTCAAGAGTCCTCCAAGAACACCTAGACAGCAATGACTGGGCCGAACTACCTCAATTCTGCAATATCATTCTGACTTCAATACATTAACTATATGATGAGTGAAGTTGCACAACACGGTTCCATGCTATATTTTAACAAGAGAGGTGTTTTGACTGATGAATAGATGCATTTTTAGACTAGATGTACTTGCAATCAGTTTGATTCCATGATGAAGCCAACTCCCTCATTAAGCAAGGGATATAAAAAACCTAGAATCGTTTTAGTTATTTTCTTCTTAAAACTGCGAAATGGTAATTCCAATGAAAAATTTAGAACTTTTCTTAATATGGCAAGGCAAAATCTTGAGGGGTTGGTGAATATGGAATGTGAATGCCTTATTATGACTTTGTTGTCCTTCATGTAAGACTGGACAATGTAAGTAAAAATAATATTCTAGATGGTAACCTAACTATAACCTGAGCTGTATATAAAAACGATGAAAATTTGAAAGCAATCCTAATATGCGATGGTACTTACGTCTGTATATATAAAAGTACTAACTTTCTATTTCAGCGTCAGTTATATACCTTACACAATTTTCAAAACTCCTTAAAGCCTTTCCTTATGGTCACCACGGGTGGCTATAACACTGATGTAAAGGGCCCATACACCGCTACTAAGTTAGAAACAAATATAATAATTGATATTATGAATAATGGAGAAAATCCAATTCATTGTTTACGGGAATCAAATGATAAATTTATTATTGGTCGAGGGTTTAGGGTTTAGAGATAGCTTGGCCGATATCGAAGCTTGCGGTTATGAATACCATGTCCTACCCTCAAATGATAGACAAGAAATCTAACTGACAACTATCAGCCCAACGAATCTAAACTGGGCATTATGTGCTACTGGGTAGCAGAAGTGGTTAAGGGCAGATATAAACGTGATGTTTAACTATTATGCCAAATATCCAAACATATTTCAATATAGCGTTGCTACAATGGTTTCACGACTTCAAAATCGCTGTCGCTAAACTAAACCGGTTCAATATATCCATCACAGATAGTATATAGACTGAAGTCTTCGTCAACAAAAAAGGGAGGGGTTAGGTACACCTAATATTTTATACGAATACGTGGAAATAAAATGTTTAAATAATAGAAGATCTGATTTTACGAGGTCAAAACCAAATGACCTGGATTTCCCCAGTTTAAGCATAGAAGAAATTACATTATTAACTTTGGGAATATATCGAATGAAGTTGTCAAGGTTTTATTGCGGCGAACACTTACGAAACGGACTATATACAATAGAGGTACAATAGAGGTAATAATACACATAAAATATGCACTGGAAGATTTACCGGACTATGGCATTAATGAAGATGCTTGGCTATATCGTGGTCGTATTCAATCACGATACATAAAAGCGAGAATACTTTCTTGTTTTGTACTTTGATTGTTACTAATTATTTATTAATCACAATAAAAATATTGTTTAAAACTAAGGTACCTCCCTAACTGGATAGCGTACTCTAGGTACATGTGCTCACACTATTTCCACTGTGTGGTACCTAGGGTACGCCAGGCATGAAGGATTTACAGGACCTACCTTATTCGTTAATGTTATGATAGACAATGAATGAAAAATCATTTATTTTAATAAATATACGACATCCTGAAATACCTTATCATTGTGTTACATTTACATTTATATTTTTTTTATAAATACCCTATGTTTTTTAGGTAAATACTCCAACTAGCCTAGGAATCGAGACAAGCGCCTTCGTAATTCTTGTTTTACATAATAATACCTTTCTACAGATATATAATTTGTTCCTATTGTAGCGGGTACCAGTGTCCATCCATTTTTTGCATCATCTTTTTATTTCAAGTAAGGTTTATGTAAATATATTCGCTAATGATTTCCTTTATATACATGATTCAAATCTATGGTGGTTTAATGAATTTTTTTCATTATAAATTCATTTTTAATATCTATATATTTGCATCCTTTGAAAAACTACTTTTTATTCCCCTTATAGCACTTTTATTGCAAATATTTGCATGCTGAGGCTTATAATTCAAACCACTTTTGCATCTTTTGTAGAACTCGCCGTTTTTATCACACTCACAATACTACAGTCATAAACATTTATTCTTAATTCGATTCAATTCAACTTGTCCACACACACACACGCACGCACGCACTCTACATTTTATTATTGTTCTCAAACTGGGTGTTATAAATTGATACCCATTTGAACTTTTAAAATGTTTGATGAGATTCACTTTCCTTGTTCGATGATTCGCTTTTCTACAGTTTTTTCTATTTCATTCAAATTTAGATGACCGAAACACTAGTGGCATAGATAAATGTCGAATTTTTCAATATCCGATATGTATGCAACATTACTATATGTATTCAGTGTAAGTTTGATACTACCATATATAGTTTTTAGTCTGTGCTTATACTCGTTAATAAAAGAGTGTAGTTTATACAAATCATAAATCGCGAATTTTTTTTGTTTTTTTTTGTTTCCGGACTATCGTGAGTGTTAAAAACTATTGAACTGTTGCATGACGGATTGTTGCATTATCAAGACGCATTGAACTGTCATGAAAGATTGTTGTATTTACGCAGTATACAAGTTTAGTGACTAACCTTTACAATGTCCACTAACTATGTTTTCAATGTACTGAAGCTAAAGGGGACGTGAAAATTATTCTGAATGGTATTTCGCCCCAGAAAATATTCAAATTCTTGAAGACATAAAATATTGTGCGAAGTCAGAAAAAGGGGAGGAAAAATTTAAATCGTCAAAAAAATTTTGCCATAAGCTGTTACCATAATTTGACGATAACGATTTTTTGCGAAGGATGATTTTGCGGTAGAATTTAATTTTAATTCATCGAAAACATTGCAGCTTGGCGCCATGGTAAGTGGTGCAGATTATCAATACAGCCCAAAAAGTAAGCGGAACTGGATTCAAAATTAATGATCAGTGGACAGGTCGCTACTATTAGCAGGATTATCTGAACAATTCTCCCCTATGATCATGACTACTGGGCATTCTAACATATCTATGACCGCGGATTACTAATTAAACTGTTGGAGTTTGTAAAACAATGTGTAAGTAAAACAAGATGTGAATGAAGCTAGCGGTGCATTTGCCGCTTATTCGAAATTCAATGGAAAGAAGGAATAAGAATCTCTCTATGGCCAGAAAGATAAGTGCTACCAATATTACCGATATTGGTAGCACTGACCTTTCAAAATGAAACGTCAAGTTGCTGTAATTTCATCAACGTAATCAAACCGCCTATACAAATCAGTGACAAAAAATATAGCCGCTTATACAAATCAGTGAACGAATAATAAAAATAACTCGTCACATCGCAAGAATTAAGATCGAATGCAATCTATCACGTTTAGCGTACTCCTACTCCTTACGTACCATACTCCTGAATGAAAATTTAAACAAAGATGAATAGTATATCGACTCGGGTGCAAATGTACACTAATAGCAAATAAAAGTTGGGCCATGAACGTTTTGTATGAACAAGATAAAGAAATTGTTAACGCAAATAGTGAAAGGTGTCAGTATTTTGCTCTGGCGATGTAAAAATTACGACTACGGCTGATAACTTTGAGTACGACATCACAGTAGAAGATATGTTTTGTGTACCTAACCTAACCTAACAACAAACTCATTAAGTGTTAGCCAATCAATTAGAAAAGGCAACAATGTGCCGTTATCGATTGGCGGTGGTGCAGGATATAAGAAAGAGTTGATAGCCACAGCGTTGTCAGTTAACGGGGTAAAAGGAATAACATAGTCTTCAATTAACAGCTGTGCTAAATAAGCAATGGGTAGTCTCGACAAAAGTTTCTGACTACCAATATCGGTAGCTCGTGATTTGTGCTCGTGAAATGTATGTCTGCATTCAATATAAAAATGCAGGCAGAAATTTCAACATGGTAGCGAGAATATATTTGTATTTCATTACTATATAAATGAGCATTTGCGGAAAGTTGCTTAAGTACGGGATCAATAATAAGGCCTGTGAAACATGTATAAAAATATCTTCGCGAAGACATCATATACATTTAGGCACTAATAAACATTAAAGGGTACACGGGATATTTATTAAACTGTTTAAAAACCTTAATTTTTCAACGACCTAAATATATTGCCTACTACTTCTTTCATGGTTGTAAAAAATTGCTACATATAGTAAAAATGATGACATCTACTTTGCCATTTATTAAGTATTTACCAACGCTGTTTTCTTTATATTTTTGGCTCAGTATTTTCAGAAATGAGAGGAGGATTGCTGTATTTTCAGATATTTTTGATAATATTTTCTTAAATGTGCTATCTAAAATTACAAAAAAAAACCTTTTTATAACTGACATAAAAATGTTTCGAAATATATCCCGCATCGTGTGTAAAATAAAAAAATAAAGACCTTTGTTTAGAACCTCTTTAATTTATAAGTGAATACATTTTAAACGTTCATTTAAGAGAAAAGGTAAGGAATGTTACTTTTTAGTGAAAGTGCAAAACGCGTAAATAATATGTATTACTGCTTCAAATTTAAAGTTTGTAGTCCGCGCGGTTTTTGTGAAAATTGGGTGTGAACATAAAGAAACATAAACTTCGTTTCTAGCTTGAAATTTTCAGATTCAAGAAGTTTTCTTTCGTCGATATGAAATTTTAAAAAATACGTATTTTCCAGCTATTTGGAAGTGACCCATAGATTAAGTTTGATGATCTGCCGGGCAAAGAGTGACTTAGTAAGCTAAATACTTAACGGTTTTAAATATTCCGGAAACTGCTGTATAACCTAGTACTTTGCTATATTCCCTTAACTGGCAACATTATAGTTTAAAAGATGCATCAGTAGAGAAATAAAAAGACAATTTTAGCTATTTCTAGATTTGAGAAGCAATGGAGTCATCAATAGCTTCAGAGCAGCATTAGTAAAGTAGCTAGATACCACATACTAAGTAGTTATACGTGCAGATCAATTGTTGTCATTATTAAAATGATCAATTAAAATAATAATATGTTTTCTAAGCTTTCCATTCTTTATTTTTATTCAAGGGATAAAATTCAATTTATGATTTCTAGAAGCTAATAATTTTGATTAACCAATTTATTTTTCCGCGTTTATTTTTCACTATATGCTTCAAATTTATTTAAGCATGTTATATCTTTTCGAAGACGCAAGTATTTTAGTACCATGGTATTCAATTTTTCATAGTCAATTATTCAAATTTTCTTTGAAAATGGATAACTCGGGAGGAAATAATTTCAAAAATTAAATTTAAAACAATTTTTATCCACCACTAGCATTTGACACCGAAATGTTTTCTTTCTCAAAACGGAGATCTTTGAGATTGTAATAAGTTCTTAATGGAAGTGCAAAAAGTGAGTTACGGACAAATAATAACCATCTCTTAATAATAATGGAGCATTTTATATTTACGGACACAATGGAAAAGACATCGTAATTAAAAAATATTTTCTGTATCCAAATAATTTTACCAAATTTCACACAAGAGAGTCAGTGCCTAAGATAATAAATTTAAATACGATTCTAGTTAGTCGCTTCTGTTAGCACTATTATAAATCAATTTAAATGCAAGTATTTTTAGTTATCAGTACCGTCAAGTTATTATGAAAACGAATAAAATAAAATTATTGTCAATAATGAATAGTTTCCATAAAATATTTGAAAAATGGCTAAGTGAAATGATGATGAATGGTTTATATACTTTAAATGGTTTGAAATATTTATTAAGCTGCATTCAATTAGAATCAACGAGAGGAAAAAATAATTATGCTTAGAAATCTGCTAAAATCCTAATTTCAAATAAAAGTTAAAAGTGATGTCATTATTTAAATAAAAATTAAGGTTATATATATATCTAGTTATATATATATATATATATATATATATATATATATATATGTATATATATATATATATATTGCCAAATATAATATAGTTGTATAGTATATTTTCAAATATATCCAAATATCTGCAATTTTGATAGCCAGAACTCCCATAGTTCGCTGCTTGATAATATACAGAAAAAATATTGTATTTTAACTCAATTAAACACCCCTTGTCAAATAATTACATTTTTGACTTTATCTCAAAAGTGAAGATAAGATACAACTTTTAATAATAAATAGGAAAGCGTTTTAAAAACGTTTTAAAGCGTTTTAAAAAGTAAAACTTTAAAAAATCTATTATAACTTAATAAATGTATTGTTCTTGCTTATCATTTAAATAGATAGTAATAATATTATTACTTTTTGGTTTGTATATACAAACCTCTATTATATGCAAAAGTACCTTAGTTATTTGCAACAAAAGATTTTCCCCTTTATACTCAAAGCAATAAAGCAACTGAACAAAATACAAATAGATGTGACTTAATTAAAGATCCCAATTACACTCTATTATTTTTAATTCTCTAGACTATACTGAGCCAGTAGACAGTTGACATAAATTCAAATTATAACATACGGGTAAACACAAATTGGAGAAATAATGGTCAAAAATTAACAGCGGGTGTCAATTATGCAAAGATAGTTAAACGTCGAGATTGGAGTTATATATATATTTAACTAAATTGATATTGATTACGGTGATATGTTGTCATAATTGGAGAGACTGCATCTATAAAGTCAAGATTTTATATTTTATAATTCCGCAGGGTAAGTTAAGCTTCGTTAAGGAAATATTTAAATTTTCTCTTGAAAATTATGACACCAATGTTAATTTTCGTACAATAATCCGCCAAGAGAGAGTGCTTTGATTTTTGATGATATGTACGACTTAATAAGATATGAATAATTTGTAAATGAGCTTTAGCTATTATACTACTCAGATCTTAAATGCATGTTAATAGATTTAAATGGCATGGATATAAATGACCTTGAATATATAATAAATATTATTATTTCTTGAATTGATGAAAATCTATATTTTAAGTATTTTTAAATTTAGACTCGTAAATATGTTTATTTATTATATTAAGATAAATTCTCTATAAATAAAAACAAATTAAGTATCAACCAGATCAATTATTTCTTAGAAGAGTGTGAGGGAAAGAAATATTCATTTGAAAAAATACTTGAATGTCTTATTTCGAAAATTTATAACTCCTTATAATAAAAATCCATATAAATAAAAGATGTACCATTATGAATTTCTAGCATATCTGTTGTTTTCATAATTTCACATTAAATATATCTCATAAGGAGACCGATACGGGAACGTAAACCATCAAAATCTAATAGTGTTACCCAAATCAATCCGTTTCACTCATTTCAATAATTCAAGTTTCGGTTGCCTTGCAACCAAATGAAAACAATATGGTAAATATTTGTCTGCCCTATATTAATGAAATATAGCGTGACATCATATCGCGTAGAACGCAAAAAGCTCAGTTTTTTCTTAACATTTTTTTAACGACAATGCCAGCTTTTTTACGAGTTTTGACATGAATCTGAAAGCTTCAAAACTTTAATATTTAACTTTATAATTGCGGAAACCAACAAATTGGTTCCCACAATTACGAAGTGCAGCTACTTGTGCAGCGAACAAACCTGGTGCTTCTCAACAATATTTTAATTTAGGCCAAAAAATATCGCATATTATTCTGATGTCTTCAATATTTTTTCTTAAAAATAAACAAAGATATGTGATCGTTATGCTATTATTTTCACGATCCTTAACTAAATTGCGTATTTGCCAAACTATTATGAATTCCTTGTCAATGAATTCCACAAACCTTTTCATGGAATAAATTTAACTTATTTCAAATAGATGATAGATATCAAGATTATGACGCACAGCAAAATAACTTCGAGGCTTAACTTACTTTCGAGATCTTTTAAATTTACTTCGAAGGGAAACTTAAGTACAACTTTATTATGGACAAAACTCATTTTAACCTAAAAGCCACTTCCAAACTTAATGTCTTGTATGAAAGTGAGAAAGCAAAACAAACTCGAGAAATAACAAAATATAGAGAAGAACAACATGTGATTTCGTGCACCGTAAATCTGCGTGTTAAATGCAGGGTACCGCACAATTTTCTTTTTTTATTATCTAATAGGGAAATGGAGTCACATGAAAGAAGTGAAAATATGTATCTAACATTATTGTTGAGAAATAACGGTACTTTTAAAGATTTACAAAATATAAGTATTACAAACGAAATATCTTTAGGCTCGCCGTAGCTATTCTGCTTGTATTTAAGAACTTATTAAAGAAGAGATAATGGTTTTATTGGTGAGAATAGTGAAATGCTAATTGACTGGTATAATATTCGAAAAAAAATTGCTTACGAATCGTTGGCCAAAGTTGCGAAAGTTGGATATATGTTATAGTTTATATATAATATGCTTAAGAATAACCAATAATATGAGTACAGTCACTCACGATGCATAAAACTGCATCGGGACGATATTATTAAGTACAAAATTATTTGCTTGTAGTGAATGTTCTAGTCCAATCAAGTGATGAAAATGAGAATGGCCAAGATATGGGAGCAGAAGATCACTAGTTGAATTATTTGCTCTTATATCCTTAATCGGTATAAGATTACGGCAAATGTGTGTAATCAAGAAATAGATTAAGACACATAATATTTTTCAATCGAAATTATTTAGCTAAGACAACATGTTGCTAACAAAATCTCACAATATACACTTTCCGACAAAAATTGTAAATTGGTAACCTTTTTCCTTAAACCTTAAATTCAACATTGCAATTTTGAAATTTGAAACTAGTTGATTCAAACTTTAAGGAAGAGATAATATTCGTTTTCTTATTAACTTAGATTTTTATAGTCTAGTGACAAAAATTAGCCGTTAAACCGCGTTTTTCAAAATGTAACCTAATGCTTGAATTAGTGGACCCATTACCATTAAACTCGCCTTCTGGTTGAATAAATATTAGAATAAAAAGTAATTTTACTCTTTTATTACCGACATTACATCTTTTATTGATAAAATAAATGATTTTTACTATAATTTGTGTATATCTTAAATAATTTGGAACTTCGTTAATGAATTTGTTACCTTTCTTGTAACAAATAAAATTACGTTTTAGCTCCTAATTCTCAGATAAATCTTCGAATAAACTTTCCTGCTCGCTTCTTGGTTACAATGAATGAATTATTCGTTTCTTTCCAGGTTTAAAAGATAAGAAATGTTTACTTTTATTAGAACGAACACTATTAAAAAGAAGTTACTATTTCAATTAAATTTTAGCTTACATTTTCGATCGTTTTGCCACGTTCAAATAAATTTATATTTACTTTAAAAAAGCTTTTACCCATTAGTTTGTTCACTTAGAAAGTTTTTGACCAAATTTAATTATTCTTTAACGGTGATCAAATTTCGTCATTACTGAAATATTGTAGTGAAAGAACGAAGATCTTATGGTAATAACGATTGGAAAAAGTGCTCCGAGGGAATTCCAATTAAGCGCAGATATCCAATAACGGTGTATGCTCTCATGCGTATATCTATTCGGGTGGTCGTAGCTTGCAAGGTGCACCTCACCAACCTCTCCCCTTGTATCACGGCGCTTCGTTAATATCGCGTGCCTGCCTGCTTGATGCATGACCCCATATGGGTGAATCGACGCTTAAGTCCATCGTATCGTTAGAGCGTTTTTGAAATATAGTGTTTCGTAGAATAATATTTATTTATGCATACTTATTAATAATATCTGAATAAAGTATATCTAAAAAATATCTACCTGTAATAATGTATAAAGGTATATTTATTAATGACATCTCAAACATCTTTTACCATTCATTATATATGATAAAAAATGTTTGAGATATCAATAATATGTATGTCCTTATTTCGTAACTCATATATGGATATGGTGTGTATATATATAAATATATATATATATATATATATATATATATATATATATATATATATATATATATATATATATATGTATATATATATATACACAGTAAATATTATAGTTTGTTCATAGAGGCTTCTAAATTCGATAAAAGATTAAAAAAGAAGAAATGGATTTCGATTCATTGACATTGATTTTATAATCTGTCCATCTGTTGTTTTTGTCAAGAACTTCTCGCGTATTTTTGATAGCTTAACTTTGAACATCCACGGTTACTATTACTACTGTATCATAATCCCAGGAACCTGGTATCCATATATCCTGGAACCTGATGTCCAATACCAGTTTGGATATCATGGGGTTGGAACACTGATGCTAGGTATTGAGCAAAGACTTCAGCTTTCTCTTCATTTATTCTTTTTCATTGACAGCATGCATTCTTGATAGGTGGCACTTGAACAAGGGGTCGTTTCTATCCACATCTTCCATTCCACAGTGAATAGTTTGTCTGCGTCAGGACTCAGTCCGCTCATGTGGACGTCGATGCCATTCTGCTTACAATTTTTAATTAAATTTTTAACTAGATTTATCACCTGAATAAAAATCCTTTTGCCAGCCGGATTTCGGAATTTATTACGTACACATCTTATTTTTGCCTGCCTTTAATTAGATTTTTAATATCGGCAGGATAATTTATTACTCGCTCTGGGTTATCTCCAGGGACGGGAGTAGCCTTACTTACTGACAGGCGTAAGCAATCAATAAATGTCTGTGCCTGCTGCTCCAGGTTATCAATAGTGCCGAATCTTGCTTTCAAATTCATGAGATTGTCAAGATAGTTTCTGAATAGGTTGAATCAGTGTACTAATTAGTGATGTTGTGATTTCCATTTTTTTCCTTATCGTTGTACTCAGCGTCAATAAAACAGGAATGGAACTGGAAATTAGATCATCCACACTTTCTATTTCGATGTACTGGATGCAGCTCTACGCAAGGTAAAGAATGCAATCTTATCAGGATTTTTAAAGCTATCAGTAGGTCAATATGTCGGAGGACGTAATAAATGGAATTCGCATTTTGTTTTATTAATGGTAGATAACATTTCGTTCCCTTTGCCCGAAGTGTTTTTTATACAGAAAAACAGCTTCAACTTGAGAAAGTAAAGCTGTTTTTCTGTATTTGTAGTGAAATATCTACATCAATCAAATAAAGCTTCCCACCGATCACTAATCACGATAGCATGCCCAACAATATTCCGTAATACATTATTACAGGTAGATATTCCATTATTTACATACCTTTATACATTATTACAGGTAGATATTTTTCAGATATACTTTATTCAGATATTATTAATAAGTATGCATAAATAAATAACATTCTAATTCATCTAAAGTAATTGTCCTCTATTTTGAAACTTACAATTGCCGTCGAATGTCGTCAGCACGTCAATTCAAATGTAGCCTATATATTATTTCATCCTGAATACGATATAATGGTAAAAAAATCATCGATATCCTTATAGTTGCTCTTACCTAATGTGCAGTCAAATAAACAGGCTCATAAAAAAACGAACATAAATTCCAAAACAAAGATTAATATTTTATTTCTTTTCTTATGTCCCTTAAAATAAAAAAAAAATTTCCATATATACCGCCAAAGTTCAAACAGGCCAATTTCACAATTGTATTGCATCTACAGAAGAGATTGTAACAATAATAAACTAGCGCCATAAATTTAACACAGTTGACGGCATCTCCTTTTCATTTAATTCAATCGAATCAACTGCCAATTTATGGCTTAATTAAATTGCGTTTTAATAGGCAATGCAATTCAAAATTGTCACTAGATGAATTTAGAGACGGTCAACAATATAAAGGGGTAAAAATAAGAACTTTTAATTTTTATTAGTTTTTTTAGGATTCCGTAACTCAAAAGAAAGACAGTCATTCACGTATCTGTTCATCACAGCTCTTTTATCATAAATCGCACGACGTATGGACATGATATTTGACAAAATGATCAAATATTAAATAAGTTCCGCTCAAAGTGATAAAACATGTGTTGAGATATCTCAATATCTAAAACTTGAAAATATTTGGAGATTTTATAGAAAGTATGTTATGGATTCGAAAAAAAATTATATCTCTATACAATGTGAGATATGGTTTGATCCGTGAATCAATAATATTTTTCTTATATTATCTGGCATTACGTCTTAAGAGAGAGACTAAGAAACATCCAAAAAAATAGGTAACTCTTAAGGGGTCTTTATTTCCAAAATTACTCAGCTTAAATTTATAAAATTTTTTTTTTTATATTTAAATAATTCTATATAAATATACTTTTTATATAAATATAATTTTTAGGAGCCCGTGCAAAGACTACATGAAAATTTTTAGTGATGCTTTTAAATGTTATAATTTTTGAAATACGAACCATGATATTACGCCTGCGATCTGTTATGACGACTTTAAGTTTTAATATAAAAAAAAAACAATTTATTTTTAGATATTATTATTTAAACGAATTATTACAATTATTATATTTTATAAAATATTTAGTTAGATTTTAATCGCGCTTGTATCTGGATTACGACTGACGCGGACTAAGGACTGGATTGAACTGTGATTATCTGAACTTCGTAAAGCTTCGGCCCAGGGTTTATAAAGGATAAGAAATGCTGATGCATCTGGGAGTGGAGTTTGCTGACGGGCCTGGGAACAGAGCTTGTCATGTTAATGCAATACTCTGGCAGCCGAATGCCCTTATCATGTTGATACGAGAATCGTGAGACAGGTGCTGTGTAAGCATTACTGCTAGCAAGTACAGGATA
Source organism: Druceiella hillmani (assembly GCA_039881145.1). Classification (NCBI taxonomy): domain Eukaryota; kingdom Metazoa; phylum Arthropoda; class Insecta; order Lepidoptera; family Hepialidae; genus Druceiella; species Druceiella hillmani. The sequence goes on along the minus strand of JAYKKI010000018.1, from coordinate 1,498,782 downwards.
TAACAGCTCCCCCGTTTAGGAGTAAACTCACACCCTTGTGTAAGTTTATGTCATAGAGGTTCTGATTCTAGGTATTGGGATTGGGAGGTTGACTGAGCTTGTTTCAGAGACATGTTCGGATTCTATATCATTCGAGTTAGGCGCAGGTCTAACTAGATATTTTTTACATTTAAGTTTACAATTATAAATCTTATAGCTAACAAAGAATATTATACTTAAGAGTATACAAATAGTAGTATATGAATAATATTGCCCATATTCTAAAATGTGAGGTTTACCTATTAAATCTAAATTGCTCTTGATTTCTTTGAATATTTTGTCATTTTCTTTAAAAGAGTCTAAGTTAATATTCTTTATTTTTACAGCTGGTGTATCAAATTTTATTCCTTCAAATTTCAATATATTGCAACAAGTATCTTTCATTATGTTAAAATTTAAGCTAACTGGGTTTGCTTTTATTTTAATATCGGATTTGGCAAGTAATTGTCTTTCTTTAAAATATTCATAACATTCAGACGGTATATCAAGTATACCAGTGCCTATTATATCATTTTCATAAAGATTTTCTTTAGGGCAGTCAATTGAAATTTTTGTTTTTTGAGAAACGATGAAAATCCATTTACCATTTTCTAGTTGTTGCCAAATTTCCAAATTTCCGGAAAGAAATTTAGTTTCACATTGTTTTGGAATAGACGTTACAACTTTAGAAATCATTTCACTTTCGCAAGTTGGGTTAGCAGAGCTAGAGTAAACATTAGTCATGTCACATAAATAAAATTGATTGTTAATAATTTTACAATTTCTTAGATTCTCTAAGTTACAAAAATAATTCTTATCTCTAGTTACACCAATATATCTAGATGAAGGGATTATGGTTACATAGGTTTTGGGGTTTGTTTCATTATAGGCTACAGGTAATGGTAGATTATGATACAGATTAAATTCTAGTACATTAACTAATGATATCCTTAATACATATACAATTTTATTATTGGAATAATAGCTCAACATTTCAGATATGTTAATTAAGATGTGAATATGATCTAAATCTAATGATACAGGTAACAACTTAAAGCTAGGTATAAATCTATAATTATCCACTAGGTCTTGATAGAGTTGTTTTGGTGAAATAATCGACGGATACAAGACGTTATTTTTACTGAACATAACGGCGTTTATTATGTCTTCAATTTTGAAAGATAATGTGAGAAGACTATTTTCTAGCATGTTTAATAATTCCATGAATTTAGCTTTCAACAATAATTTATTCGATACAATAGTCAAGTTTTTCAAACTTAATGCAATATTTTCAACAGCGCTATTCAAACTTTGTTCATTAATATTTATTTTATTTAGTATTTCTTGAAAAGTGGACAGGGTTGTCGATGTAATTAGAATATTTTCGTTTACGTATTTTGCTAACATTCTTTGGTCTGTTTCTACGTTTTGAATAGCGTTATTATATTTAATAGCGTCATCTTCATCTAATGTACCAAAAATGTGTTTGAAGACGGTTCCAACACCGCCGAACCAGGCTGAGCGTTTAGATCGTGTAGAAATTAAATGGGATATAGAATCGAAATTATTGATCATATCATAATAACGTGTAGAGAGAGGTTGAATGAGATTATGCCACTCCATATTGTTGAAGATATCATTTTGTTTACAAAGAAACCTTACCGTTCCGAAGATAGTGTTCATATTATCTAGGTGTGGCTTTATAAAGGAGATATCAATAGGAATAACCACACTGAGGTGGTCATTGATGAGTTTTAATGAGCCGACAGGATCAAAGTATATACCAGGGCTGCTGTTTAACGGTTGTATAAAATCTGCATGTGCCTGGACGATGGCACTGTAACATGTGGGAAGTATAAATGTAAAGGCGATTATTTGTAAAAGTTGTATAAAAGATGTGTATAAAATTATTTATGTATATATCTAAATAGTAGAAATATTAGTAAAGGATATAAAGTTCCGTGTAAAGTTGTTGATATAATAAACTAAAGATAAAAATAATTAAATATTATTTAAGGTGGGCGTCATTTCTTCTTGCGAGCTTTACTTCATCATAGTGGTGAACGACATGGCGACGGTTTATTAATAATGTTAAAGAATTTCGTCCATTTATTTTGATAACTTTATAGGGACCTTTCCAAATAGGGGAAAGGGCTTTGCGCAGCCTGAGGTGGTTTCTGAGATAGACGTAGTCTCCAACTTGATACTTTACGAGACGGGAGTGAGAGTCATAGTAGGTTTTTGAGTTTTCTTTTGATGTTTGAATGTTTTCGAGGGCTTTTTCCTTGGAATACTTAAGACGGTGTTGTAGCATTTTTATGTAGTCGGGGTAAGTGGCGTCAGGGGTAGTATCGTAAATAGAATTAGGTATAAATGGTTTATGACCGAACAATAGTTCATAAGGGGAATAGTGAGTGGTTGAGTGTATGGCAGTGTTGTAAGCTAGCATTGCGGTATAAACGTATCTTGACCAATTATCTTGGTTATCATTGATGTATGATTTTAAATATTCTTTGAGGGTGGAATGGCTACGCTCTAAGGCTCCTTGGGTCTGAGGGTGATATGGCGATGCCCATAATTGTTTTATTTTTAGAAAATCACAGGTCCTTTTAAAAAGATCTGATGTGAAATTGGTACCTTGATCGGTTAGGATTGTTTTGGGTATACCAAATAAAGATATAAAATGTACTAAGCACTCGCTAGTTTCTTCAGCGGTGGTGCTTCGAATAGGATAGGCTGCTGAAAATTTTGTAAGGTCGTCTTGTAGTGTTAGGATATATTGGAGTTTTGTTTCTCCGGATTCAGGTAAGGGTCCCACTATATCTAGGGCTAATCGTTGGAATGGGGCGGTGGATGTGCTAGTGATTTGCATAGGTGCGCGATTTACTTTTCTCAGTGCCTTATTTACTTGGCACGAGGAACATTTCTTTACATAATTTTCAATATCTGTTCGCATAATTTTCCAGTGGTACTGTTCTCTTATTCTATCATACATTCTAGTCGAGCCGAGGTGTCCGGCGACGGGAATGTCGTGATTTTCTTTCAAGATTTTGGGTATTTCTTTAAGTGAAGGGAATATAATTTGGTTTTTATATATGTGTATTCGTACATCAGTGTTATGGAATAAATATGAGATAATGTTATACAATTTTAAATATGAGTGTTTGTCGAAGGGGTTCCTAAAATCTGAAATTGCTAATTCCTTTATAGTTTCATTAGAACATATCAGTAATTCATTTCTTAAGTTTTTCAGAGTTTCGAACATGTCGTATGAGCAAGAATCGAAATGATGAACTTTAGTAAATAGCAGATAGTATGTTTTATTATTAATTTTCAGTGTAGCGTGAGAGTGTAGTGTTCTTTCTGATTTCATTGATTTTCATTTCATGAGAATTTTCATAATTTCCTAGGATTTGCTCGATGTATGGCGTGCTTTCATCTAAATCTAGGGGTACTGGAAATGCAATTGATTTTTGATGTGTTTTCAGTAGGTTGTCGTTGTATTCGATTATGATTGTATTGAAGTGTGTCTTTTCCGATAAGGATTTTAGGAATTTGGAATATGATTCTTCGAGGATATGGTCATTAACTAAAGGATCAAGATTTTCAGGATCAGAGGGAGGTTCTATTATTAGGGGTTCAGAAGGATTTGGGGATGGAATATTAGTGTCGGTGCTATCAGGTTGAACAGGTTTTACAGGGTAACGAGAGAGAGCGTCAGCCGCAGAGTTTAGTTTTCCTTTTCTATAAACAATTCTGTAATCATATTCTTCTAATTTCAAACGCCAACGTTGAAGTTTACTACTTGGGTCCTTGTGATTAAATAACCATTTAAGAGGGCGGTGGTCGGTAACAATATCAAATGTACGGCCAAAGAGATATGGTCGGAAGGTTTTACAACCAAATATGATGGCTAACAACTCCTTTTCTGTCGTGTTGAGATTGCATTCACATTTATTAAGTGTTCGAGAAGTATATGCAATGGGTCGGTCTTTGCCGATTTCCCCTTGCAAAAGAATCGCGCTGATAGCGTAATTAGATGCGTCACAGGTTAATATAAAAGGTTTCGTAAAATCTGGATAAGCAAGTAAAGGAGCAGAGGTTAATTTAGATTTTAAAGTTTCGAAGGCAAGTTGTTGCTCGTTTTCCCATAAAAACATCATATCTTTTTTCAGAAGGGTTGTAAGGGGTTTCGCTAATTTTGAAAAGTCGGGAATGAATCTTCGATAATAAGATACGAGACCAAGAAAAGATTTAACGTCTTTTGGCGATTTGGGTATTGGAAATTCATTGACTGATTTAATTTTTTCAGGATTCGGTTTTACACCCCGTTCAGTTATTATGTGGCCTAAATAAGCGACTTCTCTGCGTAAAAATTCGCATTTATCGGGTTGAAGTTTAAGGTTGAAATTTCGTAATCGTTCAAAGACAGTAGATAAGTTATCTATGTGTGATTTCAGGTCATAGGAATAGATAACGATGTCGTCTAGATAGACAAAGCAACGAATACCTTGAAGGCCGGAGAGAGCAGAATTCATAAATCGCTGAAAGGTGGAGGGCGCATTTTTCAGCCCAAATGGCATACGCGTAAATTCGAAGTGTCCTTGAGGAACACTAAATGCAGTTTTGAAAATTTGTTGAAACCCTGAAGCGAGATCGAGGGTTGAGAAATATTTACTCTTGCCTAATTGATCAAAGATTTCGGAAATTTGAGGTATCGGGTAAGAATCGCCAATAGTGATATCATTTAATTTTCTGTAGTCGATTACTACTCGCCATTTCCTTTCGTTTGAAGCGTCTAATTTTTTGGGAACTATCCAAATAGGAGATGACCAAGGTGACATAGAGGGTTTAATTATACCCTGACTCAACATTTTATTTATTTGACCTTTCACTTCTTGTTTGTGACATTCGGGAAATCTATAGGATTTGGTATGGATTGGTATATTTGAAGTTGTCTTAATTTCATGCGCAACGGCATTGGTTTTACTTAATTGGTCTGAAGGCAGGTGAAATATATCGGAATATTTGGAACATAAATCGTATAAGGAATTAATTTCTTCGTTATTGAGATGCGAAATTCGGAGTAGATTTAAAACGTCGTTAGTGCGTTAAAGTGAGTTCGTTGAGTGAGTTGGCGAGGAAAAATTTGTATTAATTGATAAGCAGGTTTCAGTTTTCAGGGAGGGTGAGGTGTAATTTTAAATCGGAATTGACTGAAAAAGAGTTTTCAGAAGTATTCACGACAGAAATATTTACCCGGTTATTACCTTTTACAATTTGCTATGAGGAGAGATTCGGAAATGTGCTGATCGAGTACTATGCTTTCTTTAATTTCGGGATTGGATACCGAACATTCGATTATTGTTTCAGTGCGGGGAGGAATGGTGTACACGGGTTCGGTGAATTGCAATTGTATATTAGAGTTATATATTTTTAGTGTACTAGTATTATAATCAATGATACATTCTGAGTCTCTCATTAAATCGTTACCTAAAATGCCATCGTAATCTAAATTAATTTTGTCAACTACGTGAAATTTATATGGTTTTCTTGGTTGGTTTTCCGGAAATAATTGTAAGTCGAATGAGCCCAAGGTATTGGTAGTGTCGTTAGATGTATCGATACCTTTTAGTTTTATTTTGTTTGAATTTAGAGTAGGCAAAGTTTGTATTGAAGATTTTTTTATTAAACATACAGATGAAACAGTATCTACTAAAAATGATAAGGGGTGAGAAGACAGGGTTGTTTTTAGGATAATATACGGTAAACGTTTTTTAGAGTGGTTGGAAGCGATTTCGTATACCATTTCGGAAGTGTTTGAATTTTCTGTTTGTGAATCGATGTTTTGTGTGATTTTGTTATTATTTTTCCTTTCATTAGAAACGGTATTAGTAGAGTGTGTAGTGAGAGTAATTGAAGTGTCGGATGTGTTCGTTTTACGTGTTTTAACAATTTTATGACTATTATATTGGGGTTCATTACCAATCTGGATTGCGTTTAGTTGGCCGTGAGTTTGGGGTTGATTACCCTGTCCGTTGGCCTTATTTGAATTATTTTTTGAATGACCGTGAGTTTGGGGCTGGTTACCCTGTCCGTTGGCCTTATTTGAATTAATTTTTGATTGACCGTGAGTTTGGGGCTGGTTACCCTGTCCGTTGATCTTATTTGAATTAATTTTTGATTGACCGTGAGTTTGGGGCTGGTTACCCTGTCCGTTGGTCTTATTTGAAATATTGAAAGGGGTGTCGATTTTGGAAAAGGTTAGTCTCGCACGACACCTTGGTGAGACATTTATTGGTTTAAATTATCGATGGTGTCGACGCCTATACTTGTATTAAAAGAGTCGTCGTCTTCTTTTATGAAATTTACGCGGGGGTTTAAAATTAAAATTTGGTTTCTTTCTGTAATGGGTCCCGAATTGAAATTACTAGGCCCGGATCGAAATTTATCATTGTTATATTTTCTTAAACGGCACACTTCGAGAGTGTGACCTAACTTTTTACAGTAACGACAAAAGGGTATATCTTTAGGGGAGTGCGGGGTATAGGGATTATATGATTTCGGCGAGTTATTTTTAAAATTTAAATTGGGCGATATTCGCTCAGTAGGTTTTGGCTTTAGGATGTAGGGTTTTTGTGAGTATAGATATTGCTGAATTTTCTCTTCTGAAACGGCGAGGTTTATTGCTTCATTTAAATTTCTGGTATCTCGACACCGGATTACGTTAGAAATCTGTGGGTGAACACCCATAATGAAAGTATTTTGGGCCAGGTCTTCCATTGCCGCTAATCGACCCTTGAGTTCTCCCTTGACATTATTGGATATGGTAACCTCGGTTAAAAGTTTGGAGAGGCACGTCTCAACGCGCAAAGAAAATTTACTTATGGACTCCTGAGACTCTTGTGAAATCTGTGAGAAGATGGGCGTAGTGTTTGCGTTCCCCGAATTGACTTTTCAGAAATTCTTTCAAAGAAGCCCAATTTTCAAATTCCTTAATGGAAGACGCGATTGCTGCTTTGCCCTGTAGTTGGCTGAGTATGAATTTAAAAACTATATCATCTTGAGGAGGGGATGCTAGATTTATTGCATTTGTGCAATTTGTGAGAAATGCATTTAAATTTTCGCGCGAGCCGTCGTAAGGTTTGATGACTTGTAAGATTATGCTAAGGGGAATATTCTCTATATTCGACTCTGCGTCTGTAGCGCTTCTAACGTTTCTTTCGTCCCGAGACATATTTTGGTACAAATAGATTACGCGATTGGTTACAATTAATTATAATGTGGTACAACTTGACTTGTTTAATAGGACCTTGTGGAGTGTAAAGTTAGTTAAACAGTATAAAAAAAAATAATAATAAAACTAGTTAAAACAAATTAATTAAATTAACAATTGACTTTAACAGTACGAAATAATTTGTTAAACGTTGATAATGTGATTCGGATTATATGATTAGAAAATTTATGAAACAAATTATAATAGTAAAACAATTACAAAATACAATTATTATAAGTAAATTACAGGCTTACAGAATTATGAGATGCGTAGTCCACATTTGAGATGCTGATGCTCGATGCGGCCATGTTGTGCTTTGAAGTAGTTTCTTGAGAGAGATGCGCTGTTGGCGATGACTGTTCGATGCACCTTGTTATGTTAGTAGATGAGAACTGTTATGATGCTGACTCAGTTGATGTAGATTGGCAATATTTTATGTTTTCCGATTTGACGAATTTTCGGGGTTCCTCTGCGAAGTTTGTGGTTTTTCGACTGGTACTTCGTTGGTTCCTTTTTTAGATGATAGTAGTTGTAAGTATGAAGATTTTGTTGATGAGGCGTTTTCCCGGATTTTCTTTGAAATCCCTTAAGCTGCCACCAAAATGTTATGACGACTTTAAGTTTTAATATAAAAAAAAAACAATTTATTTTTAGATATTATTATTTAAACGAATTATTACAATTATTATATTTTATAAAATATTTAGTTAGACTTTGATCGCGCTTGTATCTGGATTACGACTGACGCGGACTAAGGACTGGATTGAACTGTGATTATCTGAACTTCGTAAAGCTTCGGTCCAGGGTTTATAAAGGATAAGAAATACTGATGCATCTGGGAGTGGAGTTTGCTGACGGGCCTGGGAACAGAGCTTGTCATGGTAATGCAATACTCTGGCAGCCGGATGCCCTTATCATGTTGATACGAGAATCGTGAGACAGGTGCTGTGTAAGCATTACTGCTAGCAAGTACAGGATATAACAGATCGTTATAGTAGGCAATACCTTTATGACAATGTTTTTGGCAATGCTAAAGGCATCACAACGGATTTTCTCAGACTGCAACGTCGAAATTTACAATTTGTTATATTAATAAATGTTATTAAGCTACACATTAAGCAATATGTAACTTTAAAAATATTCATACATAAATAAAGTAGGGGGTAAATTGTAAAAAAATAAAGACTGTATTTACCCAAGGGTAAATAAATATACATTTTTTAATTGTGTGTATCATTTGCTATATTATTTCAATGGGCTTGTTATAAAAAACATGACATTATTTTTTTATAACTTGAAATTTTATATTGCAAAATATATCCCAAAAAATATCCAAAAATACAGCATTCCTTCTATTATTTCCGAATATTTTAAATCAGAATAAAAGATTACAGGAAAACTGAAGCGATTATTTCAAGTTTTAAGACTTTTTAAATATGCAACATATTATAGCCTGTGATCGCGGACCCTTAAATGTTTATTATATAATAATATCGATAAATAGTATCATAATATGTCAATATATTTACAAAAACCCTAGAGCGACTTTTACTCTTGCATGATAGCTTTTTTATTGAAACCTTACAAGGTGTATTTAATAAAATGTAAGGGAAAGCCCGTTAGTGATAGAAGTAAAACAGCTTATTAGATACCTGCAAAGCGATCGAGTACTAATCATTTAGTCTGTTTTTTTGTGTCTGCCAATTAAATTGTTGCTTGTATTATTTAGTACGCATAAAAGCTTCGACTGAAAATCCATGGAGCTTAGAACAGGCAAAAATAATATCTCTCGGGTGGTATAATGTATTAAATATCCCTGAAAAGTTCGTCTATTCCTTAATTACTTGTTCTTGTGCTTTTATCTATGATATATGTTCTGTAGTTTTTCAAGAGATCTTTTTTAAATGAGAGGTGTTGGTTTTTATTTAATACAGAGTCACAATGAAAAAGAAAAATATTTAGGTTTTTTTTATATTTGCATGTAATTATGATTGCAATAAATTCGACTTTTAAAAATTTTTTTCAATTAAATAAAACCATTATTCTCATTATTTACTAAAATTCGCATAAATATAAATATATATATATATATATATATATATATGTATTTGCGCGCACGCGCGTGTGTGTGTGTTTGTGTGTGTGTAGGTATATCTTTTCCTGCTTACCAACAAAGGCAAAGAATATGAAATATGTTTCAAGGTAATTATTGGAAGATTATTCGATAATAAATTATAGAAATAAACGAACTGTCATAAATTATTACAGTTTTTTGATGAAAATTAATTTTTATGATCATTTTAAATTATTTGTGAGCCTGTATAATTTTCATAATCTTTTATCTCTTTAAAATAATTTAATTTATACCACAGTTGGATGTCGAGAAAGTTTGACAAAAATAATTTACTGCATAGAGCATACTTGAATTCTGTAAAATTTTACTTCCGTATATAATTATATTTGATTAAATGGCGACTATAAATGAAAGTATTACTTTAGCAGACAGCAACAGCGTAATAAGCAGTTTCATTTAGAATCCATTACACTAACAAAGACAGAGATGACCAGCAGAACTGTACAACTAATAAAGATAAATATAAGCTGTTAAGCGTGGCAAATGACTTTCTCTGAAAGTATTAATTTGACCGAAAGGAGGGTGGTGTTTCATGTCATACGAGTAGCGTGATAAGTGCAAGCGAATTTTATAAAATTTTTGAATTCACATTTTTTCGTCTTTTATTAGCAAAGCTTATTTTTACTTATACTAGTTTGAGTATAATTTATTTTATGATGTAGAATCCACGAAACATAAAACAAGGGCAACATAAACAAAGGTTTAATAAACCTTTACTTCAAGTTTAATACTACTCAATCCATATAGATACATAAAGTTTTCCAGAGAGCAATATGGTAATACCAATTTAATTATTATATTACTTTGCTTTTAAATTTTATCGCACGTTCAAGTTTATTTTCATTACTCTTTGTGATAATTGTGAATATCCAATATCATACACAAAAAAATTGCACATAAACCGATACATTCAACCAAAATTTTATTTAACGCTCTTATTGCTACGATTTGTTTAAACAAAACATAATTTATGTTCAAGTTAATTTGAAGTAATTGATATATATTCAAAAAATACTTTAATTTGATAATACATAATACTAAAATGAATATATAATAAAATTTGAAAACCTTTTAATATAATGAAAATATTCATAATAAAATGATGCTCTTAAAAATGTTTTATGTATTAAAAGTAACAATTTATAATTTTCGTCTAGACCTAATTTTTTGAGAAAACATTTCACATTTAAACTAAATTCACAGCTTCTTCAGAACGCACTCCATTTTTATATTATTGGGTGTGATCGGACCAATTTGGTTAAAATAATAATAAACTTTTTTTCAGAACCGCCAATGACAAGAAATACGGTACTCGTAATTACCTCGATGTTGATTTTATTAAGCCTATTTGATGTCAGTAACGTAGTTAATTTATTCCAATATTATAATAATAATTATTCAAAGACCATTCAAAATAAGTTTCACATATTTTTATATTTTGGAATTTTATTTTTATTCAGGTAGCGTTATATGAAATTAAAACAAAATTACAAAAAGCTCACTTTACAGAAGTTTGAGCTATTATAGTAGACCAGTACAAAAACAGCTGTACGCGAAGTGACTAAAAGAACATCAATTTGATTCTCTTCCAGCACATTAATTAAAGAGGTATGGTTGTTGCGAAGAAAAACACTAGATGTTGGCAGCGTTGGAATCTGGTATTGCAAATATTCGGATTTTTTACACCCTTGATACTTTAATACTTGTGACACACAGCATCAGTGGACCAAAATTTTAAAACTGCAAAAAATATAGCAATATCATTGACGACAACTCCAATTTCCAAGTATTGCGATAAATTCATCAAAAAAGTGCTCCACTTTTCAATGCTATCAGTAAAATAAAATAAAAGTTTTGCTACTTAAACGTATCTACATCACCGTGACAAGATAAACCGAAACATGTGGAATATTGGAAGTTTCTCTATCTTTTCACAATGGTCATTAAAATAATTTTCGTGAACATGTCAATTATAATATGATAACATATTCAATAAATCATTAGCAAATAACATTCGATTTTCGTTCTCCGGAATTTTTTTTAATTACGTAATATCATATTTGAACAACTTTTTTTATATCTATACTCAGCTAATTTTGCTCGATCAAATCAATCTACTGAATAAAATTTCCTATAGATAAAACTTACTTAGCTTCCCCTTGATATTTGCGGTACCAATTGGAACCGGCATACAATAGTATCAGCTAATACTTACATACGTAAGTGTGTAATTCCGTTTACCTCAAATTACCGAGCGGGGCGAGTCTTCATTCATTATTATCTGATTTTACAGCCTCGAACACCGAATGGCCTCCAAATGCCTGAATCGCCCGATGCATAAATATTGTAAGCGCAAAGTTATTTCGCTAACAGCGGCAACGATCGAAATGGGAAACTAGCGGTACAGTGATTATGAAATGGCATAATAGTAGAAGATGCAATGCCATTCGATAATATCCGAAATAGATTGTTTTGAAGAACGTATAACTAGCATAACATTTGAGTTCGTCGCATATAGTAACAAAGCAGATATTGTAACGTGGAAAACATTTTTTTTGCCTTATTGAAAGCAGTATTGTGCCTTAACCCAAAACTAGAATTAAAATACGAGTACGCTTTTTAATTATTTTTTATTCACTAACAACTTTGGCTACTTATAAAATATGGCATTTTGATCACATTTTATTATCAAATCTGTCTGAAAACCATAGGAGAGAAGAACCGATTATCGGATACTCTGGCTTAGAATTAAAAACAAAATATTAATAAATAATTCCTACCCTGAAAATTTACATTTTTACTATGCATATTTTATGCATTATAAGAAAGAAGTATAACACTTTTCTTAGTGGTAATTTTATCTAAAAAACGGCAGAAATTGTTCATTTTCAAAAACGTTACTGTTAGTTAGATATCCAATATTAATTGAATCTGATAATCCGATAAGAATTGGACTAATTCCTAGCTCTGATGTTAGGCGTCTGATTTTTAAAATAAAACGAGCTGCTTAATATTTTGTATTGTATTAATTAAATAATCACTATTGTTATTGATTATTAAAAATCTATTCTAATAACGCTTATATTAATTCAATAGGGCCGTATTGCCTCACATATACGTTAAAAATCACACTTAAAAATAAATTAATAGTGTGTGTACAATTTACGTAGGTTATTTTCAAGTTGATCAAAATATTGGCTTAAACAATTGAAAGAAATAACAAAAAGTAAACATTTATCAAATCCCTTCCGAAGAAAAATATTTTAAGCAAGGAATAAATCACAGATCAAATCTTCGACACCAGCGACAATAAGCAAAGCATCTTATTCATAGTGCTAGGTTGTGGAGTCGGGTATAGACTACAGAATCCTTGATTGCTTCAGGGAAATTGCAGATATCACCTAGACTGTCTTTAATGGCAAAATCTTAATTCCGAAAAAAAGTTTATTGAATGGAATAATTCAACACTCTTTGAAGGTATTTATAATTAGCTCAGCTAAGAAAAAATGCTTTGCCGACTAAGTCTGATACTTGGTATACTGTTACTACCTCTTGGTTTGATCTTAATCACATTTATATATCTCGATAAACGTAACAATTTTTTCTAAACGGTCCCATTATCCTAAACGATCCCATTATTCTAGATCTAGTGGCAGTGACCTATGTGAGGTGGGTAGAAGAATTGAAATGAAGGAATTTCTGTCCCTAAGTCTATTATATCTATATTTCTCGTGTGTGAATAATGCCCGTTTAAAAAAAGAATAACCGGTTTCTCCTTGCAAAGCTTCCCTTCAATAAAATGTTGAAACCATCTTGTAAAAATATGTAGTTGAATACAGTCCAATTCTTGAACATCAAACTTTGAATCAGGTAGCGGATTTTTAGAATCTTTCTTCATATTTACTCTATGGAAAATAAACAGTGGAGGCACAAATTTACCGGAAGCTCCCATGAAAAATATCAGTCACAAGAGCCACTTTCTCTGCAAATGACATTCCACATACTTACTTTCGTCCTTTCAAACAAATTATCTTTGCCATTTTCTTCTGCACAACAGCCACAACTGCCTCATTACTATCGAAAATAAGTATTGGATCGTAATTGATTTTTTCATTTCAGGACCCAGAATTTCATCAAAAAAATGTGACACCTTCTCCATGGTAAAACACTTTGCTCTTAAAGCTGTGGTAGCTCAAGGGAGGCCAAAAGTATTTGGGGGTGCTTCTTCCAAAACCTAGCAAACCACTTTTTCCTAACATGACTTTTGTTAGAGAACTAATGCGGAATATTATATTTTGCAGCAAGGTCAAATGTAATATGTTCTATAATATTTTGGCCAAAGCTCATATTATTTTTTAACATCTACAGATAATATAGATAATATTTAAAAATTAAAATTTAATTTTCTTACCACAGAAACAGAGAAATAATGAAACAAAATAAAAAACAAGGTGAAGGGAAATTTTAAGGCCTGGAAATTGTATAGTGTTCCCCAAAGTAATTTTAAGAGTGCAAGGACATAAACAACCTCGTGGCAACAAATTCGGGCAGAAAACCTACGTTTAGGTTTTCTGCCCGAATTTGTTGCCACGAGGTTGTTTATGTCCTTGCACTCTTAAAATTACTTTGGGGAACACTATACAATTTCCAGGCCTTAAAATTTCCCTTCACCTTGTTTTTTATTTTGTTTCATTATTTCTCTGTTCTAATTTTTTTTACTTAACCTGGAAGATATGTAAAACAGAAAGAAAAATGAAACAAAGCAAAATATTTGAAAAGAAGTGTAATGATATGCAAAAAGAAAACTTAACAAAATGTAAAACATAGTTTCATTTTTTCGAATATTCGTTATTGGCTCGCCTAGTTGTCCGACATTAGATTTATCATAACCGGCTATAAACAACAAAAACTTGAAATATAGATAATTTCTGAAATAAAACACGTTTGTACAACAAAATAAATGCTACCCTTAATTAACTATAACAAAAACCAAAATAATTTATACTCACTTTAATAAATACAACACTTTTATCCACAATAATAATTTTTTTACATACCAGAAAAACCGTTTTGTTTCACTATTCCGCCATTTTTGTTCCTAGACTGTAAAACTTTTTTAGAGGCACTGTCTTACGATTACTAAAAACTGTATGGAATAAAAAAACAAATGGACCTATTCTAAAAGTCGACATATTAGACTATATGAATATGTGCAACTATCCGAAATATAGTGCCTTTCCTCTATTATGAAGAAAAGAAGAGAGATACTAGAAAAATCTAAATATCAACATAAAAAATTATAAGTGATAAAATAAATATTTATTGAAAAAACTCACGATATTTTTATGCCTATGAAAGACATACAGTATATATAAAAAATAAAATTAATATATACAAATAGTTTCAAGTGTATAACAACTGTATACCAAATGCTCGGCTGTCAAATACTATTTATCAACTGCTGTCCGTTCATCAATTATAGAAACATGACTAGTTTGAAGAGTGTACACCATTTTCGGAGTATCATACCATACAAAAAAAAATGTATACAGTGATATAGCTACTACCGTTTCCATCTATGATATTTTATCATATGTCAACATTCATATTTCGAAAATTTTAGAAGTATTAAAAAGAATAGGAGTATATTAATCATGTTATTAAAGTGTCGTTTTCTTTTAAAATATATGATATTGCATTTCAAAGCTTCTAAAATTATTCACCGTGCCAAAAAGAACTTACACCAACACAGATTTTATTATTGTTCTAGTTCCAAATATAAATTAAAGTTTGTAGGTAAATTTCCATAAGTAAATTATTATATATAAAAAAATATAAAAATAATGTTATTTTTAAAAAGACAAGTTATTAATCGTAAAA
Organism: Druceiella hillmani; assembly: GCA_039881145.1. Lineage (NCBI taxonomy): Eukaryota > Metazoa > Arthropoda > Insecta > Lepidoptera > Hepialidae > Druceiella > Druceiella hillmani. The sequence goes on along the minus strand of JAYKKI010000018.1, from coordinate 1,483,474 downwards.
TTGGAAATCAAATACTTAATTGCTTCGCAACACCAACGCAGGTCGCCTTTATATCATAAAGCCGCATCTTAAAAATACAGGTAAACATTATTACAAAACTTGTTTGCTAACACATGAATGCTTAATACATAAAAAATACATTTTTATTGAGTGGATCGCTAAGAAGTTCGCGAGTTAGGATAAAATAAATAAGTTAGAACTATTTTTCAGTTAAGCTCAGTTACCTACTAATAAATTTATAAATTGATTCGTGTGCCCTAACTATTCAGTGGCAAATTTGCTTACATAAATGCTCTTAAATAGTCTAATATTTTTAATTTCCTCGTTATAGAATTCAAAGCCGCGAGTATTTTTAATGAAAATATTAAATTGAAAAATGTAATATGACAGTTTTAAAACTGGAATGATTTAATAGATTCCTTATAACTCAATGACTATCATGGTAGCAGAAAAGTAATACATTAGCAAAGGGGTGTACAACAATGATTAGTTTATTAGATATAACGCACCATTTTACTGCCCATGGTACCGAGAAACCGAACTATGAATTTATGATGAGAAATAAATGAACATGTACCAATAAATTATTCGCTAGAAAAATAAGCAACGTATTAAGTAATAGAACAAAGAGTAGTGTCGGTCTAAAATTATATTATTGTGATTAAATTATTTCGATTCAAATAAAAGTATATGCGATGTAATAAAACCTTCAGTCGTGTTTGACATCTTACTACAGATATACTAATAAAATATAGTTGCATATTTAATGCGAAGTAACATTGCGATTCGCAATAAAGCTTTCCTTTCATTATTTATAAAAGAGAAAAAATCAATATGTAAATCGATGCAGCCAATTCGAGCGACCTGAATGCATAATTATTATTGTTGTTTCTTTACATCGCAATAGTGCTACGCGCAGTTCCTGCATCCGAGAGCAATTTACATAAATAGCGAGCGGATGCAAACGAAATAAATATTGGCGGAGTGAGCTTAGACCCTGATTCCTGTAATAATACAATAGACCTTCGTCAATTATTCAAATGAGGTCCATTAAATAAGACTGTGGCCATTTGTGGTGTATACCTAGCTAACTAGGAAAAGCTCTGGTTTATAGTGATAGTTTATCACGAATATAGTGTTTCCCGTACATATATATATATATATATATATATATATATATATATATATATATATATATATATATGTATGTATGTATATATATATTTGTTAAAGGGGTTCAGTGAAAATAAATTTAAAAATTTAATGACAACAGTTACATTTAGTAAAATTGTATCATTAAGACGCGACTATTACTAATTATTTATTGGTTTTCCACGCCAGATACATGTTGAAAAATATTAACATCTGTTACAATTTAATAAAACTTCAAACGCCGCGCGAAGTTTTTCTTCATGTATACGAATGAAAACTATTCGAAATGGACATTTCATTCGATTCCAAATGTCGAGAGATATTATAATGAAGTGTTGAGTATATATGATATTTCAGATTTCAATATTATTCAGGTCGTCACATAAAGTTGGGATGTTCAGTATCCCATAACCTAACCCAAGCCCATTCCTTAGGTCGGAAACAACCTCTTGAGACCCAGCTTGTTAAATTAACCCAACAAAAATTTACAATTGTTAATTTTTCCATAGCATGCTGTACATTAGCATGCTGTTCATTTTGTAAGACCTAATGTGTATGTTAGTTAATTTAAAAATTATATTTTTAAAAACTCTCTGTTTCAAAGGTTGGAGCTTTTCAGAACATACCAATCATCTGAATTTGCCACAAAATTCATTTTATTATTTTTCATGACCTGTTTGGAAAAAAAATAAAAATACGCTAGTAATTTAAATTTCTTCTTACATTATAATAAGGATTAAGATATTTGAAATAGCATTGAGATTAAATATCGCCATTTTGAAGGTTGTTTATAAAAATAACATCAGATTATGGTAATAATATTTATTTTAAAATTTCCTTCCGACATAACATTCATTTTCACTACTTCAATCGACTACGAATAATATAGTGTGAACAAGTCGTTAATTGGGCTCTTTTGCCTTTAAGTTTCCTTTAATTGTGCAATTTCTGTGTATTATAGCAATATTATTGCAGCAAAAATTAACCCTTTTAATGGAAAATATTGTTGGAAAAAGAGATCAATAGATCAATAGAGAATAGAAAGAGTCAATAGGTTTGGTAAACATTTAAAAATACTAATTTTATCATAATAAATCACCAAGTTTTATGATAAAGAGATTAGGATATATTCTCCTTATTTAAGATAATTTTAATAAATTTGTTGATTCTTCATGGTACAAAATTATAATAAAACTACATTAATATTTTAACTGGATTCAAACTGAATTCCTAATATTATGATTAATAATAATAATGTTGTACGTAAATATAAAGTCTTCTGAATACTTTAATTCTTGTCGAAATGAAAAACACTGCGATTACGCGCAATGCTTATTTTCACTTCTAATAAACTGATGAACTACTGGCGTGATATTGCGAAATAAGAAAGTATCGAAATTTGAAATGTTATACTTTTCAGTATAATACTTCTCCACATTTGGAATCGATTGAAAACAGCACGTTGAACAGTTCTCATTCGTATTCATGAAGAAAAAATCAGCACGGTATCGGAAGTTTGATTAAGTTGTGGCAAATTTTAATAGCGTCTTACGTGAAGAAATAATAGATAATTACTAATAGTCGCGTCTTAATAATAAAGTTTACTTAATGTTACTGACATAATTAAAGTTGGTAATTTAATTTTATCTAACACCTCCAATGTTACTATATCTCTGTATATCAGCATGTGGCTTAATAATAAAGCTGATACGATCGTCAAGGAGTATTATTCCTTAATTAGCAAAGTTTGTACTTATACGATCCATAAAATTGCTACGTATCGTGCTTTAAATTGACATTAAAGCAAATTTAACTGTATTAGAAAGCAGTTTCCAAATGTCGTGTAACGGTAAATGTGGATCGAATCTACATCGAAAAATGATCCAATTTTATACGGCCTCATCAACCTACGGAAAATTACAGTGTGAAGAGAAGAGTGTTTTGTCTGTAATAATTAGAAAACATCCCAATGTATTTTTTATGGATCAATTTGTACGTGGTTTAAGAGAAAATATCATTATAATCATAAGTTAATGTGTATTAAATTTAGTTATTTAGGAAGAAAAATAAAATAAATCTCTCGTATTTTTTTAAACTTTATTTAATCAAAACAAAATTAAAATTTTTTTTAAAATTAAAATGACAGAAAGCTAAAAGTTTATGTGATAACCCAGCAGACATTATGGTTTTGCTATGAGGATATTTTGCTCTTTTTAATTGGGCCCAGAGTAAACTGTCAAGATGGTATTTTGGCACTAGTTCATTTCTGTTATTCGCCATTAGGATTCAATACTAGCAGTATTAATCTAAAAGATCATATTATTGCAATGTCACTTCCAAAACTGAAAAAAAACTTTAAAAAATATCACAAACCGTAACGTTGAAACAAATATTATTCAACGCTTCTTTAATTCGTATGATAAAATAGTCAGATATGAGGCACAGTAGGTTTATGAAGGAAATTATATAATTTGTATTATATTAGAGCCTGGAATATACCACTTGTTCTTTCATTTAGATTTTATAAATGTTAATTGAAATATCATATTTCTAATGACAGAAACGTAGTAGTACTTTTTATGCGAAATATTCGTGTAATTCAGCAATGATATAAAGACAAAAAAGGCACTTGAATTACAATTGCATAATACAATCATGACATTTATATAAATAAAATAAGAATATTTCTGTTTAAAATACTATGGAGGAAAATTCGTTGACATTACATCAAACAACATATTGTATTAAATGTTATATTTCCAGTCGTCTAAACACGATGAAAATAAAATTTCGATTTATAATTGATGTACTTAATGAATTTACACATATAATGATTTTAGGAATGTTGAGTAAGTTTTTGACTCCTAATATATCAAACTTCAAATCAACTTCAAACTTGGTAGCGACCGTATTCACATGTGCTGTGAAAAGGTATTCGAAGTCGAGCCCAAGTTTAAGTTAGAAACTCAACATATAGAATGAACTTTATAGATTCAATGTTAATTTGCTATATTTTAACTTTAAGCAAGATAAAAAAACTACCCAACGAATGTCAGTTCTTTGTTTCAAAAAGAATTAATATAGGATCAAAAGTTTCTTCTGCTGTTTCAACACACAAACATTTGATAGTATTAAGCCCTCGATAGGTCCAACTAAATCGTTAAATAATCACTATTGCTATAATAGCAGAGAATTATTACATTGGAGCTGGAACCGTTCATCACGTTTGGTATGAGTATATTTCAGTGAGTTTTTTTATCGTTTTTCCATAACACCGATTTTCCGATGTGAGCTAAATTCACACTTTTTTCCAAAAGAAACAACTAATTGGTTGAAAAAAAATTGCAAAAGCCTAAATCTTAAAATTATGTATATTTTATCAACTTTTATTTTCTAATACTATACGACTGAGATAGGCAGCCTTTTCCAAATTCTAATTCATCTTTAAAAGGGACACAAAAAAACTACTTAAAAAGACGCATATTTATTCAGTGTGTACTACCAGTCCTCACTTACGGAGCCGAAACTTGGGTAACAACAAAAGCCATCCTGCAGAAGTTTATTGTTGTACAAAGGCAATGGAAAGGAAGTTAGTTACAATCTCCTTAAAGGACCGCAAAACTCCGAAGCCACTTATTGCTTCGGATACAAAGCAAAATTGCTGACATTATCAAGAGAGTGGCGAAATTTAAGTGACAGTGGACTGGTCACGTTGCTCGAATGTCGGATCCGTTGTGCAAAATTCTCTTGGAGTGGAAACCCTGGGAGTGCAAAAGACAAGTTGGCTGACCGCAAATCAGATGGAAGGATGACATAATGAGAGTGGTGGGCATGAACTAGATGCAGACTGCTTAAGATAGAATCGAATGGTGCAGATTGAAAGAATCCTGCATCAAAATGGTTGAGGATTGCATATTATGATACACACACACACACACACATTTATATGTATGTATGGAAGCGTGCGTGCGTACGTGCATACATGTGTGTGTATGTGAGGCGTTCAAAGAACTCATCTGAAATTTTCTTGATATCATGATTCTCTTTTTCAACATTAAAACAACTGCAAATCAAGCAAACGTTGACTGCCAAATCTATAGAATATATTAGTATTGATGAATATTTCTATAACGTTTTTGTCACATTCACATGATTTTTATCATCATTACAATCATAAAGATCAGACAAATTGGTATTTATAATGCACAATTGCTTGTATACTTAAGTTTCTTATATAATCGTAATCAAAATAACAAAAAGTAAAAACTGTAGTTATTATGCGAATAATACACAATGAGTTAAAACATACTTGAAACAAGTGTGAGAGTATGGAGTTGGTGGACTGGTTTAAAAATTCAGTTGTTAAAATTCAGATATCATATGGCATTTGAACTTTAATACAATTAGCATATTCTACTTAGTAGTATATATGATACGATACGAAATTTACGCGTACAGTAGTGCAAGATCAACTCTGTTTAATTAACGAAACTGAGTATATAAATTTTATCGGTTAAAGCAGAAATAATACGGTTTTCTAGTAGCTACCCTGAGCCCAAAAATATTTTAAAAATAAGTAAATAACATCAGAAAATAAACAGCATTTCTAATAAGCAAGATTTTACTCCACGCAATAGAAAACTTATTTGCATAAAGGTTATTAAAGATCGACAAACGTTTCTGAAAGGACAAAGCACGTTTCTGTTTCATCTATCGCCTTTCGAAATCAGCTATATTCGTTTTTGAAAAACGCTTAAGGTTAATGAAAGCGAAGTTATCAGAGAAAAAGTGAAATTTTTGACCTACATAACGTATATAACTGACTCTATGATAGACAAATGGTCGTTTCTTTTCACTTGTAGCAAAATACTATGATTATAAATATGAAATGAGTTTAATATTTTATCCAGAAGGTAATGTATCAAAGACGAAATATTTATTTACTATTAAAATTAAATATTTAAATATTATACATATATTTTAAATATTATTAATGGTCGACAATTAAATGAAACTACTTGATGTAGTATTATTACTACTTTGTTTAAGTTCTTTACCACGACCTAGGTTTCGTTGTATTACAATATTTTCAGGTGGGCTATTAGCGATCTTTGCTAATAGCCCACCTGAAGATCAAAATCAAAATGAAAAGAGGGAAAAAGAATCTTAAAATTTTTTTTGATATATCCAGTGAAATATACTTAATTGTTTATGTATGCTCAAGTGTCTGATTTAAATTACCATTGAGGTACTCTGAAAACCTAACCTGAATGAAATGAAATGAATTTTAATGTAAACTATTCTTATCTAGCAAGTCTAATGGCATATGTAACGATTGGTCTGATAAATGAAATTGTAATTACGAGTCAGCGTCGTCACTAAACTTAAATCCAATTTTCACATCCATGCGGATTACATTAGTCGCTGAGCAATATCGTGAGAATCTTTCCAAAAACAGTTAAATTTAGTATCAGTTCAACATGCAATCGATACAGATTTATTGACCAAAATAGCACAATACCCAACTACAGCCCAAACGTAATTTTATTCAAGGCAAGTTATAACGCAAATGATTTTAAAATCTATCACGACTCGTGACGATTCAACGAGATCTATTTATAGGTTTCACAATGATTGTAAATACCTCTAGGATTATTGATAATGTATATTATTGAGTTTTGTTTTACGATTCAGTGAAAATTAAATTTAGGTTTTAAGAGTAAATAAATATTTTTCAGCTTTAATAAAGTCGAATAAGTAGGTTATCGGTAGTTCTTGAAGTTGAACCGAAGTGTCTTTCCAGAAACTTTTATTTTAGCCTAATAACAAACGCCATTAACAAAACGGAACCCTTATGAGCTCATTTACATGTCCGTCAATCTATTTGTTGGTCATAGACTTTTTGATAGAAACCATTCGTCGTTAAAATTTTAAACGTAACATAGTTTTGCAGCTTATTGATTCACACATTTTGCGATAGCAAGAACTTAAAAGAATGTTTCCTGAAAATTTTAGATGAAGTCAGTTTAAGATAAAAAATATTACGTTTGTCGCACCGTTGTTCTGATTATACGTTTTGGATGCTTGGGGAGAGCCGTTAAGAGAAAGTGCTGTAATTTCCGTAGGTTCTGAATAGTAAATATATATATATATATATATATATATATATATATATATATATATATATATATATAATAACTGCGAGAGAATGTAGAGCCTAATATATTTTCTAAATATATTTTCCAAATTATCTATGATTGCTTAATGCAAATATAATTAACTTCGAGATTAGTTTTAAGGAAGTCCACAAATTGTTTTATAAACGCTAAAAGAATAGATAACGTGGGAGAGTTTCATTGTAAACTATGATGCTCGAGCACGATATTCGTATATAATAGGTCTTAAATTGTATATATCATACTTTGTAAGAGATTTAAATTAGCTTGCACTTGTACTGTCCAGTTATTTTATTAATAACCGCGACCGCATCGGGGTGGAAACAGCATCATATTTTATGTGCGTCGTTGCTTTTAATACATTGATTGATCAACCATCCACCAAACTTAAACAACTGTATGTCCATATGAAATTTTCCCGTATCAATATGTTTATTGAAATTATTTATTAATCCCCGCCTTAGCATTGGCTTTCTTAAGTCAGGACCAAACGGGGACACATTTAGAACATGCTGCCGACTACATTTTCCTAATGGATGGTTTCAATGTGGACTTCCCTATATATTTTTTAATTTTCTAAGAAAGCATTCTACGTCCAAAATACTTGTATGCTTTACACATTATATCTGTTTCAAGTCCGGCAAAAGTGCTGTTAGTGAATAGTTACAAAGTTGCTGTTATCAATGAAGTTAAGGGATTAAACTACTTAATAAGAATGCTTTAAATTTGAAAAGGAAATTTTTATTCCCAAAATGATCCCCGAGGGTTAAAATTTGGTCATTTATTTACACATTAACATAGCAAGTGAACTGAACGATATGCTTCTGGGGGTCATTTATAGACTTGTAGTTAAGATTCAATGGTGATATTTTGGTGTTGATAACGATTTTCTAAATGCGTCTCTAACGATTATGTAAATATCGTCCTTATTTTTCTATTGCTTTCAAAAAGATATTAGTCGCAATTCTCATTTTTTCCCTTGTTTGACTGCAGTGAGGTTGAATATATTTCAATAAGTTTTGTAGAAATTCATTGTAACTTAATTTTTATTACCAACTAAATTAAGCTACGTGATGTAGTAATACTTCTATTTTATTTAAATTGTTAGCCACGACCTAGGTTTAATTGTATGACAATATTTTCAGGTGGGCAAGTGAGAACGAAACTTAGGCCGTGGTTAAGAATTTAAATAAAGTTACATCAAGTAGATAAGTAGTAAATAATATTACATCAAGTAGTTTCATTTCGTTTTGAATAAAAATTAAGTTATAGTAATGTTATTTATGGCCAATACCTTTTAGCTACGAGTAAGTTCGATAAGCATATTCAAGGAATATAGAACGCATGCGCATTATGCATTTTGTTTTTATATGGAAATTATATACTCAACATATGCAATCGTAGATATATTTACAGATTTTTTAGTTCGTGTTTGGATTTGTATTTGTATGAGCAATTAACTTTAAATTATTTCTAGCAAACAAAAATATTCTAGCGTGTTTCTTCTAACGAAAACTATGTTCGTTTCAAAGTTAGTCTGAATCCTTTCATTTATTTTACACTGAAGGGTAGCAATTTTCCGTACTTTGAAAAAAAAGTAACCCTCGCAAGACAATTTTTCTCTGTGTCTGTCAAATCCGTTTTTTCTGGAAAAGTTTTGTCTGGAAAAGAACTCTTCAAATTTGATGTAATGAAAAAACGTTACAGCCCGGATATATTTCAATGGATTAAAATAAAAAAATTAAATGGGATAGGTAGAATTTACAGGTCCAGTAAATTTCAGTTGTTGATAATGTATTCTGTGTTTTAAGGGATATAAATTCGAAGATGAGTTTTTAAGGACTTTAAAATAACCTAAATCATGATCTTAAAAGGAAAGTTTTTGAGAATTTTATGACATATTTACATCTGTATAATTTTAAAATATTAGAAGATATATCAACATTGAAAAAATAAAATTAATTTTTTTGAGTGGTTTAAGTGGCTTAAAGATTTATGATTTACCTCTGTATGTACGGAATCCTCATATAATCAATTATGCTAGTATTGGAAGGCGAATTTACATTTTTGACGAAAAGCTCCATTTTCACAAGATTACTTTAAATTTGAAACAATTATTTTGACTTGAGAAAAATAGATTCTTTCACACAGCCCTTCATTTATGTTACAAGTAGACTCTTTTTTATTGATTTAATCTTTAAAAATATGCTTTCGATTTCTCATACATATCTTGACTAATGACATATATACGTATATACATATATGTATATGTATATATATATATATATATATATATATATATATATATATATATATATATATATATATATATATAGTAGGTGGCGCTTGCGATGTAGAGGGGCGACGCGTGGAAGGGTCAATGTGTCAAAGCGAGCGGCAGGTTGGAAAGGTTTTTCGCAGGCCTATTATTTCTATATTATTTTCGTGTTATTTAGTCTAATCTGCTGCAATAACTTATTTAGTTTTGTGTTATATTTATTTCAAATCTATTTCCATTTAATTTTTGATTTTATCTATATCCCATTTATTGTTTTAATCAGTGCTCGGTAAGTTTGCTCTTTTGTTTTTTTCGTATTATTTATTTTTGTGCTTCAGATTTTTTTTGAGAAAATTGATTTAGTTATTCCTCAGTCGATTGGTCTGGCGAGGAGGTTTTACACAATATAGAAGTCCGTAAAGGGTGCTGTAAGGTTACTAAAGTCCACCGCTTAAATTTAAAAAATGTTTGATGGACACCCCAAATATTTTCCGTCTAAGACCTTTGATGGCCAAGTTCGTCCCCAACGTATAAATATATATGGCTTACTCATCGCTTCCAGTCTCAAAATATGAATTCCCTACAATACAGTGCTTCAAGTGATGTAGGTATGTGGTATATACATATATACATGTGGCTGGCAAATGCCGATCTCCTCTTGATAAAGCAAAATGTATCTTTTGCAGTGGAAATCATGATTCCACTGATAGAAATTATCCAGAATTCGAAAGACAAAGAAAAATCAAGTTCGAAATGTCTGAAAGAGATATTTCCTATGCGGAAGCGTCCAAATTGGTCCCTTCTGCTAAAAAATCATACGCTTCAGTTACAGCTCATCGCCCTCTAACTCTTCCTTCTACAATGTTTTCCCAAAGTTTGCTTTCTCCGTCTCGTCCTACCAACTTTTCTCACAAAAAAATTATTTCTCTAAAACCCCGATCCCACTCTTCGACTAGTTCCAACCAGGGCTGTGACCGCTCTGCTCTAGAACAAGCCTGGGCAGACTTCCTGAAAATGGTTGCAGCTTTAGCCAACAACCTTCAGTTAATACTTCTACGAGTATTATTCAATTTCTTTTGACCACCTTGGTCAAAATTCTTATTTCCCCCAATCAAATACCGTCCGACGTTGCCTCATCTATTCTTACTTCTCTTCAATCCCTTCTTCCTAATGGCTTCGCCAATAGTGACGAGGATCTTGCAATGGAATAGTCGCAGTATAATTTCCAACAAAGCAGATCTTCGTCACCTCCTTGTCAAGTATTCTCCATCGGTGGCTGCCATCTCGGAGATTTGGCTGAAGCCTGGATTCCATTTTAAGATCCTAGGCTATGTCTGTCTCCGAGATGATAGAGCGGATGGTAAGGGCGATCCGCCCTATTACTAGACAAATCTCTTCCCTTCTCCCAGATTTCTCTTGGCTCTCGCAGTTTTCAATTCAATATCGTTGCTACGAGAGTTATAGATATTACTATCCTCCCTATATATGTCTCCCTTCCAATATGTTCCGTAGCATTAGAACTACGGGATATTTTATCTTCAATTTCTGGCCCATATATTATTCTGGAAGATTTTAATGCTCATCACCCGTCTTGGGGTTCCACCCGAAGCAACCCTCTTGGGGTCTCCTTGGTGGAATTCCAGGACGATTTTGGCCCGTATTTACTAAATGATGGCTCTCCAACACGAGTTCCTGTCCCGAGCTCAGTAGGTATCACTCTTTGCTCCTCATCCTTGGTATCCTTGGTTTCCTGGAATATTCTTTCTGAGTCTTTTGGAAGCGACCGTTTCCCCATTTTGATTTCTTTCCCATATTAAATTTACATATTGAAAAAATTCCCCCTCTTTTAAAATACAACCTACATAATGCAGATTGGTTGGGATTCCGTACCTTTCTCAGTGTCGAAATGGATTCCCTCCCTCCAGTGGACTTGGATAGCATTGACACTTGCTATGACCAATTTTCTCTCCTACGGAGGATATTCATTCCTCCGCGCTCTTTCGGGAGTGTGGTGGGGCTCTCACCCTTCCACATTAAATTTAATATATAACGCTCTAGTTCGTAGTCATCTAGAATATGGTTCATTTCTTCTTGATCCTATTTCCAAATCCAATGACATTAAATTGACCCGCATTCAGTCCCAAGCTCTGAGGATCATAGCGGGTGCTATGAAATCCAGTCCCATAAATGCCCTACAAGTAGAATGTGTTGATCCTTCATTAAATATCCGGGGACAATACCTAGCTGATCGTTATTTACTAAAGGCAGCTAGGTATTCTACTCACATTTATTTTTCCAAAACTCACCCTTCTCTCTATGTTTATTAAGCACACTCCTTTTTGTCGTTCTAAGTCCCGACCTCTTCTTATCGTTAGCTTCAAAAAATTCAATTCCCTCACTATCCCCGTTTTATCAAAATTTACCTCTCCCTCTCTATAGTTTCCCATTTGACTCGGTATTTCACAGGCCAAATATAAATTTGTATTTTGGAGTTGATAAGGAGTCCAAAAATGCTAATTCGGTGTTCAATTCTATCTTGAATTCTTTTTGGATGGATTGGATGCGAATATACACAGATCCATCAAATACCGGTAGAGATAGCTATGTCGGAGCATCATTTTACTCTCCATCCACCGCTCATTCAGCTTACTTTCGCCTTCATAAGGAGTGTTTGGTATTCTCTGGGGAATACCGTGCTATTGTGGAGGCCTTGAATTATGCTCTACTCAAAAAGATTCGCAGGCTCCTTATCTTCTCTGACTTCTTAAGTTGTTTACAGTCCCTTCTCGCTAACCCATTTTCTTCAAACTGTGGTTACCTGATTCTTCGAATCAAGCAACTTACGCTTGATTTGGAGAGATCGGGATCGTTGTGATGTCGTTCATGCATGGATTCCTAGTCACTGTGGTATAGTAGGTAATGAAAAAGTTGACGCAAAACTCGGTTTGCCCCAGTCAACGGGGATCCATATTTCACTATTAATTTCATTGAGGATCTTCTTCCCATCACTCGTTTTTGGATGACATCTGACTGGCAGAGGGCGTGGGAAAGATCATCCCGGATTACAGGTGCGGGATATTTCCAGATCCAACCTTTTATACCCACAAAACCTTGGTTCTCAATATTTACTTTCTCTGGAAAAGAATCCTCTGTGGTATCTCGCATGCGTTTGGGTCATTGTTCAATTCCTACTCATTTGGCTAGACTGCGGGTCAGAGAGTCTCCAATTTGCGATTGTGGGTTTGGAGGCGGCGAATTAAATCATTTCATTTTTTATGTCCATTGAATAATAGATTTCCTTCTTTTGTTTCTAAATTATTAAAATATAAAATTCAATTGCCCATCAACATAAGATCACTTTTATTTATTGCCAACAAACTCGTTTTAGGATTAATCATTCAGTTCATAATGAAGAACGACATCAAAACGTAGAATTTTTTATACCTGTGTTCATGTTTATTTTTTTTTATATTTGTATATTTTTATATACTTATTTTGTACTTTCTTTATATTATAATGTCGTTTTCTTCTTTTAGTTTAATTGTAGCCCACTTCTTATTTAGTTTTTGTTTTATTGTATAGTTTATTATTTTGTTAACAAGCAACAATGACAAATATACGAAATATGATTTAATCAGTGTTGCATAGCCTTTATTCCACACTTGACATTGGCAAAGATTCTCTCTGGAGAGAACGAACGCTATATAATCAAAGATACAGATAAAAATTAGCGAGAGCGCCGAGATGTTGTTTGGATGTGCCAAACAACATCTGATGTAAATGCAAAATGAAATGTAAAAAAATGCAAGTCTCGCAACGCATTTCTTCCATCGTAAAAAGTTGCGCGGTCTAATGTAACACTAAGTCTGTTAATTTATTTATTACGTATCTACAATCCAACAACTTTGTCATTAATTGTTACCTAATTAATTAAGTAACAACATTTTATAGTTACCGAATCAATATTTGACATCTTGATTACTTTAACAAATAAAGTGAATACAATGAAAATAAGTGCTTATTTTCAAAATATTCCAATATTTGTATTAATATTTACGTTAAAAATGTCATTTTATTTAACTTTTATTTTTTCAATATTTGACCTCTGCAAAAGATCTTGTAGTGAGTATTTCATAGTAGTTTAAGAGTTCTCTTACTAGCATGATAAAACAGATTTCTAGTTGATCGATAATATTTTTGTCGCGCAGGTTTAATATTACAATTTTTATAAGATTTTATATTAATTTTAGATTTGTGTATTGAATTTTGAAAATATTGTTACTGATGCAAAATTATGGCTAATCATATTTTAGTTTAAGTTTTCGCTTCTGTCAAGAGTCCGCATCACTACCTTATAAAATTATAATACAAAATAATAATATACATACATACATATATATATATATATATATATATATATATATATATATGTATATAGGTACAGGTAGAGGTACATACATAGGTACATGCACATTATTTCACTTAATAACACTGAAAACTTCTTAATAAAAACTAATAATTTCTTTTTAGATGCCTCGTCAAATTGAATATTCTAGAAAGCGTATGAAAAACGCACAATTGACGTGATTGTAAGTCATATGTCTTTTAATAAGGTTTCAGGGATCCAAACCTTAAAATGAAAAAAGAACCCTTATAAGTTCATTTACGTGTACATCGTCTGTCAGTTACAACCATTTCACATGATAACCCGCACGAAAATTCAGAAATATTGTGTGTATTTTTATAAAGTGTATATTTCGGAGGGGGTAAGGTTTAATCAAGAATTCCGATGTTCTATTTTTAATTCCATATTTAGTGTGGGGTATTGTTTGAAAAGATTAATTATTGGGATCTGTAAAAAAAATTTAAGGCTACAGTGATATGGTATATATTTGGCGTTAATTTTGTGGTGTTTTTAGTAATTAAGTTTACTAGTTCTTACATATTCCTTGCACGCATTCATGTGTTGCCTCATCTACGACTGAGATGTATATGCGCGGGGGTTTTAAGAAGTCAGGTTTCAAACGTTTGTGGTTACCAAAACTATATGAGAGACTCTGAATATGTTTCCCCTCCGACTAATCTTATAATTTGGTTTTAGGTTGTAGATTGTTGAAGACTGTCAAGGCCATTAATTAGCCTTTACTAAGTCCCACGGGGAAGGTAAATTCATTTTTTACGCCCATTTTGTTTCAGGTTCAGCCAGTCTACTCAATGGGTGAAATCGGAATTAAAATTGGAATATTAATAATATTCATAATTGTTGTACCGACATAACTTTAAGAATACAATATAAATAAAACTGGTTACTAAATAGATATAAAACATATATTTTTATTTTATTTATCTGGTAAGTGATCCAAATAAACCAGGTAGACTATAAATTTGTCGCACAGCAACAAGCTACGTCGCTACGCATGTGTCATTTAGTGAATTTCGAGTAGTAAACGTAAATAAAAACGACTAGTTAATAGTAAATATGTTCTCGAATGGCGTGAATCTTTATATACGTTCTAACAGGTTCCTTTATTTTTTATAGGCTGTGACAATCTTCAGATGATTTAGGTACGCAGCTTATACACAAATATTAGAAACCCTAATTTAACAAAGTAATGTGTGTATGTCCCTCGTCATCAAATATCCACTTTTCTTATTACGAATATTAAGTATTCCATAATGTAATCTCTGGTTAAATTTTTAGAACTTTCACAATTTTCTGTACTTAGTATTTTCATGGATGCGATTATTTTTTAATTTTTTGTTGTCTTTACTTTCAACTAGACGAATCACTGTAATTTCATTACATATTTAATCTGCGCTTTTGATGGACAAATATCACAATTTTTATTTTTCTAAA
Source organism: Druceiella hillmani (assembly GCA_039881145.1). NCBI lineage: Eukaryota > Metazoa > Arthropoda > Insecta > Lepidoptera > Hepialidae > Druceiella > Druceiella hillmani. The sequence goes on along the minus strand of JAYKKI010000018.1, from coordinate 1,468,011 downwards.
TTATAATCCAATAAATATCGCATTATGTTTTACAACTTTCATTACCATTATTACATCAAATATCAGAGCCCTATTTTTATGCATACCTATTATCGAACATGTTCGTGTTACGTTAGCATAACAAAAAGGATTTTAATTAAACTGGAAACTGTTTTAATGTTATGATTTGTTACGAATTATCGCTATTCGACGCATTGTTTCAATAAAATACTGCTTTATTGCCTATTTCTACAGTTATCATAGGTTTTAAAAAAAAATTAGAAATTAATAAATATCAAAATTTTCTATATAAAAAAATTGAAAAACATTCTTTTTCTTTTTTTTACCGCCGTTTGTTCTTTTATAAAAAAACCCTAAAATATAATCTCCATGAAAATGCAAACTTAATAAAAACAATAATTTGCCAATGTAACAGATTTTTCTTGTTGCGCAATTATGCTCGTTACGTTCAATATTCAAAGGCGAATGAAACATTTGCCGTGTCGTGGCCAATCGCTTTGATGACTCCACGCGGCACCCGGTGTGCGTGCACTTCAAGCTGCTTAACCATTTCAATAAAGGAAAATAAAAATTGATTAAAATAATCTTATTTTTGACCCCGAGACCGCCATAACTCGGGTCGTTATACCAATTTAAGAATATTTCTATAGTGGAAAATAAGGACAAAATATGGTTAATTAAAATTTTGAAAACAGGGTGTACAAACTTGTTATGATAAAATAGTCATTGTCAAATCAACAATTCAATAGCCATGTGGATATTATTCCTAAGGCCCACTAATTTGAATTAAATTTCTGGCTACTAATTTAGTAAGACGTATTAACATATAAATTTCAGCTTCTAAATAATTAACAGAAACTTCCAGCAATTTTCATTTATCGTCATTTAAACTGACGTTGATTAAAACATATTATCACGTACAGAACTGTATTACCTCTAATTTTGGTGTTGGATTAATTATTTAATTCCTATATTATCCTTTCCTAAATTAGTACAAAAAACCAACATTATATGTTTATTGTGTTAATCTAATAAGATGAAAAAATATTCTAATATTAAAAAAAAGCACTTGCCGAAAAAATTTTATTTGCTAGTAATTTAAATGTAAATTAATTACTTTCATTATCCCAAAGTATTATAAACTATAAAGACCAAATATTTTAAACATAGTGTGCATAGCTCGCTGGCTAGAAATTCATAAAAGAAAGAAACAAGAAGATAATTGAAATATATTTCTTTGGTTTTCTTATTTTAAGGTGTGATGGAAAAAGAGTCTACGCATGTTTTAAAACTGATTTTATTCTTTTATTATCATGAAAGATGAAAACGTACCGTCTGAAGCAGTGAACATCGGTAAGATCTAGAATAAATAAATACGTAAGGTCAAGATGCGACCAGTATACAAAGTAACGTGAGTATTCATAATCTTATTAGATATCTAAGATATGAATTAAATATATAAATGAAATTTATATCAGGTATCCATATAAAACATCAAACGAGCGTTAATTATCTTACAACATTTAATTAATTTTTAAGTAAAATAATATTGAATGTATTTATTTTGTTTAATTTACTTTTATTTCAAAACTTTTAGTAATAGCTACATCCACATTTAAATTCAAATTATAAAATTAATATAAACTATTCATAATTTTATATCTAAGTATACTTTATATAAAGTAATCACAAAGAATCTCAACTTATTTTTCATTATAGAAAAATAGTTTAAAGTCAAATGTCAAGTGCTAATGTCAAAGTTCAAGGGTTAAACGTAAGATTAGAAAGAATAAAAACATAGTTAAAAGAAATAACGTATATAAGCAGAGTTAAGAGGCATTAATTTAGTTCAAACTCGAAAATTGTTCTTCTAACATGTAATTTACATCACTTCATTAAAGTGAACCTTGAGTATCTTTGAACTAAGCTGAAGTACTCACGATATATTGAAGGTAAGTATTAAAAATCTCCAAAACAAAACTTAAATAACTGTATTTAAATTTATGTTTTTAAAACTATAAAGAGTTACCATAAACTTGAAACTATAAATTAAATTCCATTTTTAATCGACTTCTCCCCGCTTAAATTTTATTTGAAATAAGGGTGTCTACGTCAATTACATCGAAATGTCTGTACTAATTAAAATAAAATTTCTTGCAGTTAATTCTAAAAGATACTACCGTGACCCTGTATATTTCAGTTTCCCAACCATAAACACAAAATGATTCAGAATATTTTTAGTTATCGTCATTTAACGTAGCTTTGCAAAAAATCATTTTAATTCGAAGAAGCACATAAAAAATAGTCTTGTTTACAATTTCCGAAAAGTATTAACACATATTTTTCAAAATATGGTTATTATACTTTTCACTTAATAAAAATAATTCCTATAGATATTATATAACAGTGTCATCAAGGCAATAAAAATACTTTGGAACAGGCATCTTTTTGTAAAATATTTACGTTGGTAGTTTGTTTTATTATTTACTAAATATGAAAAAAAAATATTTTCTAAAAAAAAAATATTAAAAAAAATGGAACTCCTAAAATCACTTACGGATATTCTGCCCATCTGGCACAGCTATTTTTCTTCAAAACTGGAAGACGCGGAAACTTTTAATTTTTTACAGTAATAAAACATGTTAACCCGCATATATCTTAATTATAGCTACACTTAAAAATATCGATTTGGAAATTATAAGGTGAGGACGTAGGGGAAGTTAATTATATATAATATAGGGGGCCTATTATCATATTATTTGTAATTATATAATTATGTATAATATAATAATAGGATTCGGAGTTAGTCCGCCTCACCGGATGGACGTGTGTGTGTGGTGGAAATAATTAATAAATAACTTTTTGAAAATCGATACTAAAACAGTGTTAAGAGATATTTTAAAAAGTGTTTACAATTTAGAAACACACTTTAGTGATGTATCAAAAATTACTATGAACAATCATTATTCATTAAAAAGCAAAATGAATTAATTTTGTAACTAAAGAAGAAAATTAATTACGCCGAGAGTAATCTCACCAAGAAGATAAACGAGATAGTACTCTCTTTCTCTAAGCGACCAATGACACGATCGGCAGCATGACGGATGGAACCTATCAACGCTGTTGCTACTAGCAATCGGACATCGGCGCGCGAGCCGCTATCGAATTAAATCGAAGATTGCCGAGTCCAAGCGATGATCGTTAAGGCCGCGCCGCCCGCTCCGAACAATGCCGATGAAACCCGAACGCCACAGGATTTATATTCGTTCCTTCGCTGCAGAACAGCCGCGGTCCATAATTGTTCGACGATAACCGCGTCGCCGCAAAGCGATAATACGCAGTACGGGTGACGTTGAAAATAACTTGTCAACTGTCGACCGCATGAAATACAGTCATGTATTTCCTCTTACATTCGACTCAACGTCTGAATAGCTGGCCAATTATATAAAAAAGACTGCTCGTTTGCGTCCCATATTAAGAAGCCAAAATCAAGAAGAGACAATGCTTCTTTCAAACTCGGCGTACCGAAAGACAAATTTGAAACTGTTATTTCCCCATCATTTCGGCCGCGCAACACCTTTATATACGAATGAAAACATCCGAGGTGTGCTCGAAAATCGCTCGCTAGACTCGAACAACCGGACATTGCACCGTTGTAAGGGGACACTTCAATTATATTATCAAAATACACGTGGCTTCAAAGGAAAGATTAAAGAGTTCTAGGCGAGTGCCCTGGCCGAAAAGTTCCCGGGTGCGCGAACGAGTCCATAAACCATGGCGAGACGATTTTAGACGGACGAAACACACTGCTGAGACGCGACCGGGCTACGCGCGGTGGCCGCGTTTTACTGGCCGCACGCTCTTCGTGTTGGAGTGCCTCCACCAGTACGACATCGACGGCTAGCATTTGTAGGCGAAGATATATGTTGGCTACAATAGTGTATTTGTGTAGTGTATAGTCCTCCATCGATATGTAGTGATTATTATGAATTACTTTTTATACACATGAAAGCCTTAATTCCAATGTGCTTTTAATTGGTGATTTTAATATGTATTGTTGTCCCCATAAATCGTTATATTTATATAAATACGTGTTTTCATATTGCTCATTTGTAAATTGTAAAATGTAAGTAATGCAAGTGGAAGAATACTAGATGTGGTGCTATCGAGTGACGGTGGCTCGACTGTGGAGCGATACTTCCTGCCGATTGTGCACGAGGACCCATATCATCCTGCACTTTTCCTGAGTATATACTGAATTACCTCTGTTCAGTTCTCAACCATCATCTAATATTACTTTTCGAAGGAAGACTAGGTACGGCTTCATCGTCTGCTGTCTGAGATCGATTAAATCGATTTTAACTCAATTGACGATGTGAATGCCGCTCTCGATTTTTTCTACAACCGAGTCTACCCTTGTATCAACTCATGTATATCCATTAAGACCCAAAATACTTCTAAGGTGCAGTATTCAGTCTAGTTTAATCAGCAGATAATTGCTGACATCAAATGTAAATATTATTTTCATCGACATTGGAAACAACATCGATCCGCTAGTGACTACGAGATAATAAAATCGCTTAATCTGTAGTCAAACGCGATATTAAGAATCTTAGAACTTATAAGTTATATAATGTAGAATTGAATTTAGAAAGCAACTAAGCATCGTTTTGTTCATACATAAGTTCCCAAAGAGCTACCCGCTGTGCTCGCGACGTTACTTCATGCAATGGCGTGATGACCTTTCGCTAGGTATTTCCGTTCTATGTGATATGAACGTTATTTGACTAGACGTTGCGGCGGCGACTTCTTGCTACCACACCTGAGCCGACGTTCCTATAACATGTGTATCTGATAGTGATCTTCAACTTGCTTTCTCCAAATTGAAGAGATTAATCGGACCCGTAGAGGATACACCCGAGTACATATTTAAATCTTGCGCTGATATTTTTATAAAACCTTTGAAACATTTACTTAAAGTTTCGCTAAAAACTGGCACCTATCCTTCGCGTTGGAAAGTAACCCGGGTAACACCTAAATCTTAGAGCAGCACGGGGTCAAATGTAAATAAATTCAGACCGAACGCTATCCTCTCTATACCTGTTATATTATTTGACTTTGTTTTATATTAAAACATACACTCGAGCTATACAGGTAACATCTCTGATGAGAAGCATGGTTTTCGAGTCAGACGTTCGGTGGTCACGAACCTTTTATGTTTCCTTGACTATGTTGCTTATCATGTTGATCTCGGATTTCAAGCAGATGTTGCATATTTTGATTTCCAGAAAGCTTTCGATCGTATAGATAACAATATCTTATTAACTCACCTTGGCGATGCAGGATTCTATGTTCAACTCTTATGATTTTTCTGTTCGTATCTTGCGGATCGAAAGCAATACGTACGAGTGGGCAACTTTATATCGGAGACTTACTTTTGTACGGGTAAGGCAGTAAGCCGGGGTTCGAATCTCGGGCCTCGACTTTTCACGATTCTGGTTAATGGTATTGGTTGTGTTGTAAAAACTGCGGGTTGTTTGCTATTCGCAGACGACATGAAACTTTTTACTGTCGTTAAGGATACAGCAGGTGGCGAACGGTTGTAATGTGACATAAGCGCCATCGTCGATTGGAGTGCAGCAATCCGCTTACGTATTAATGCAAGCAAATGTACAATAGTAAGTTACAGCCGAGCACACACTTCTACCAAATACGAATGCACGATCAGCGGATTTCCTCTTTATTGTTGGCATGAGGTCGTTGTTTTGGAAGTCAGATTTGATTCGCGATTGACGTTTCGTGGACATATGGCGGATGTAGCAAAAAAATAATTTCGGAAACTTGTATTCGTGCTATCTTATTCAAAAGATTTTAAATCTACATCATCAATTCGTCTGCTATACAGTCCATTGACGCAGAGCCATTTATAATTCGGCTCTATTATTTGGAACGCACACAAAGCCAAATATAGCTTGATGATTGAACGTGTGATAGACGTTCTTCCGATATCAGTATATGAGATAGTATGGTTACTTCCCCTTTCTATTTCCAACCGATTTTCTCTTGAGTACGCTAGGTTTCCATTCGTTGCAACTAAAAAGGGATGTTGCACTAATTAAATTATCTTAAAATTTATCTTCCAACTATTAAAATGAACAATTCAATGCCCTGTACTATTGAGGAAACTTTCATTCTTCGTACCTGACAATTTCGTGTTTTCACGCAATCCTAACTTGTTTATTATACCACCCTCTAGAACCGAAATATATCGGAACTTTCTAGTTCCCCACGGTGTTCAACTGTTCAACCATCTGATTGCGTCGCAACAGAGTGCTATTTATTTATCATAAGTGACAATAAGTTTGTCGAATTGTGTTGTCGTTATATTTTGTAGTTCTCGTGTATTTTGTATTTTTGTTAAACCATTAATTTTTTATCGTTACGAATACGTTGCCTATAATGTAACGATAAATATTTGTAAGTAAATAAATAAATAATAGGGCAATTTAAGTGCCTAATCGAAATATTGTTTTTTTTTTAATTCGTACTTAGTGTGGGGTATAGCTTTAGAGAGCTAATAATAAAGCTCAAACATTTTTTTCTTTTATTTTAAATATTGTATCTTCAGAAATATCGAGGAAAATATGCAATACATATATTTGCCTCTTCTGACTGAAACAATTCCACCTAAAATTATGAAAAAATAGGATTTGTTGGAAGAGTATGAAAAAGATCTAGAATAAACACAATAGGAAAATTATGGTGGTTTTCCTTGATTTTATAATTTTTGAAATATGTACAATTTTCTTATGCCTGAAAGATACATATAGAAGCAATTATATTTTTAGCAATAATTAAGTTTTGTAAATAGTTAAATAGAAATTCTACGTAACCTTAAATGTTTGTACGTGTCTAAATATATACGGAATCCTCGTTATGTGTGCTGTACTCGTATTTAATAGATTTTTTTTTCTGTAGGAGTAAACATTTTTTTCCCTCGTGAACTAACTTTACTTTATCTTCAAGAATAACCTATTTTTAAATGTCTTATTTTTACTTCTCTGCTTTTATAAATAAAATACCCAAGTATTTCTATGTCAAACATCAGGTTTTGTTGTTCTCTTTTAATGTTTGTAAATTAAATTTAAAATTTGATAGTAAAAACAAAGATTACTGAAACCTTGTTTCGTTCCTAAGAGTATATTTCTTCTAATGTACATATAAACATATATATATATATATATATATATATACATATATATATGTATATATATATATATACATATAATACAAAGAATACTACACGTTTCAAGACATACTTTTATATAGAGCCAGTGCCAAAAATTTGGATTACTTTATTACCTTTCATTGTCCCCATTTATTAAATATGTTAAATACTTCCGAAATCGTGATTACTTCTTTATCATGATATTACCATTTTCAAATAATTTTGAGAAAAATATACAAATATCATTTTTCTCTAAAAATGGATGTGTGATACAATTGTGTAAATATAAATTAAGAAGAAAAATTGTGAATATTGAATATATTTGGCGTTAATTTTGTAGAAATTAATTATTCACAATTATATGAAACTACGTGATGTAGTATTATTTCTATTTTCTTTAATTAAAGGAAGTAGAAATAATACTACATCACGTAGTTTCATTTAATTGTGAAGAACAATTGTGATAAAAATGTTGTCTTTGTCCAAATACGATAGACGATAAACATTAATACTATAAATGCAATTATAGTTAAATTTATTTTCATATGTCGGTATCATTTTGATATATTCAGGCAATAAATTCCACCAAATAATTCCACTATCAGTATTATTATCATAGATTTTAACCGCCTTTCAAGCGCTCTTAACAATTAGACTGTACTGGAGAATTTCAAAAATAAATTTCTGCTAAGATCCTTATTTCAAATAGAATTACATGATTAAATTGTTATAATTCCGTTGACAATAAAGTTTAATTCCAAGAACGCGAAAAATTATATTTTTGCAAATACCTTGTTTTATATGGTCCCGTGATGTGTGGTCGATGTAAAACTGATGTGCTAAATTGTCTTATGATGTCCTACATCTTGCGAATTTACTGTGAAACTGCTTCATAAAAATATTTCCATATATAATATAGCAGTAAATACTACTATCAGTATCAAGGTATTAGTAAAATTTTCTTAAACACATTTATTAGTTTTTTAATTAGAATAAAACTAATAACCAAAGTCTTGCCTGCTTGATAATATACTTAAAGGGATGAATATTGCTTGATAAATAAAATATTTTTTATGAAATATATCAAATAAGAGAGACATAACATTTAAAATCACATTGCATTAGTTAAACGAACTATTCTAACAAATATAATGGTTATACCTAACAGCTCAACAGATTCTAATAAAATTTAAACATGTTATTTCTAAAATGTCAAAGCAACCGAACAATATGTAAATATATGTAGTCAATTCAAACGACCCAATTGCATACCATTAATGGATGCCCTCAACAGTGTATAGTGTCGATACACAGTTGCTGTACCAATTTTAATGTTCCAAAATACGGCAGAATATAAACAGAACGATCGAATGGTGGAGTAAGCTTAAATCTCACCCCCGTAGCAAGGCGATAAACAATCGTCAATTATGCAAATACTGCCAGTTAAATAACCTCGAGACTGTGGGTTATGCATATCTAACTAGTTTTATATTAATTATTGTGTTTTGGTAATTAAGATTTATTAAGGAAGTATTTAAACCGGACCTAAATATTTGTCAAGTATAAAGATCCAAGCAAAAACCTTCAACAAAATATGTGATAATTTTTTTTACAATGAGAGGAGAATGCTTTGATTTTTTATTTTTTTAATAAGGCGCATTACACACACACACACACACACACATATATATATATATATATATATATATATATATATATATATATGAGAGAAGAGCATATGGAGGTGTTCTAAGAAAATCAAATTATTTTATTCGAGTAATTTTATTTCATTCATTTCAACGGTCTAACTATGACTTGCCTCAAAACCGAATGATATGTATATGTCGCTCGATAAAGATTTGTCTGTCTTATATTAGTGAAAAATAGCGTGACTTATTGCTACAGAGAAAGTACAAAGTTCCGTTTTTTCATCAGTGTTTAAAGAAAACGTCAACTTTGTTATGAGTTTTAATATTAATTTTATACTTTTAAAAGTTCAGTGTTTATCAATTAGGACGAAAAAGTTGGTTCTCAAAATTGTAAAGGGTAATATTATACAGTGAATGTACCTATTTTTGTAGATTTCAAACGTTATACCTTTACTTTATATTCACAAAAGATTGCATGTTACTCCGATATTTTAAAATTATTTTAAAGTTAATTTGATATTATTTTTTTTATAAAAGCAATTTATGATTTTTTGGCTATTATTTTTATGTTCAATTAAACTAAATTTAATTAATTAAACTTAATATATTTTCGAAAATATTACCAATTTTTAGTCAGTAAAATCTCCAGCCTTCTTCTTCAAAAAATTATATTGAAATATATAAATGAAAGGACAAAATAGAAAAAAAATTCAGTAATGATTAATGTTTAATTCAAACATAATTTTTTGGTGAAAGAGAGAAAACACTACAAAGAAGTGGGGAAAGACAAAGATGCCTTATACAACTTAACAAACATGAGCGGTAATACATAAGAAATTAAACTATATTTATTCAACTTCATAGTTTTTTATTTAAGTTGTAATGGACCAGAAATAGTTTAATATGCTCTAAATTTCCCCGTTTATATTTTGAAATAAATTAAGTTCTTACCATCATCTACTTGACTAGGTTTGCTCAAGGCAACTATTCACGTACAAAATTAGAAAAAAAATAACATTTTTTAGGATTTACTGAAAAGTCTAATTTTGAAAATTAGACTGTAAATCCTAATATAAAAATAACACAGTAATCTTGATATGTAAAAACTGTTATAAATCAGTTAGTATAGATCACGAGTAAATGATAAATCTGAACATTTTTATTTTATATATTACCAAACATATAGGTGCAGACGAGACGACATAAATAAGTCAAAGTGACCAACATGTTTACGATGAGCGCCTTTGAATCAGAAAACCCGTGGTGAAAGTTATTTGCCAACATTTGTTATACCTAGTAGACACCGTAAATTTTTCACAATTTTCTAAAAACAGGTCGACTTCGGATACGTTTTTATAACGGCAAATAAAATTTCAGAGTTGCTTTTTGGGTAAACGAGCTCTCGAATAATTCAGATTTTATTGAAAAATAAAACAGAAATTATTATAAATTACATTGGTAAGCATTTCACATAATATTGTAACAGAGAAATTTGTTTCTTTTGGGTCTAATCAATCTTACATCGTAAAGTACATTCAATTATCACCTACATTAAATTTATGCTGATTTTTCAAAATTTCGAAAAAAATTACGAACGTTGAATAAAATTGGATTTACTTATCATTGAAACGAACAAATTGTATAATTATACTTCTGCGAAATTTTTCAGTATATTTAAAATGTCTTCCAGTCGAGAAAAATACTCTAAACATGTATTGGTTTATATGAACTAAAGAAATAATTTAATTACCTATTATTTTTTGTTCCAAGCGAGTATAAAAACACACAAATGTATTACATGAGTATTAAAGGTATGCATACAACAAAATTTTATTGCGATCCCTGTTCACCGCTTTAGTTATTATTGGAGGTGCTGCCATAGTCTGAATGTTAAATTCGCGTACTAAAAAGTGAGCAGATTACATGAGATAAATAAATTATCTCATGTAATCTGTTCCATGTACCGTGAAAACAAGGAATTTGTAATTTAAGTTTTGAAAAAAAATCCGAAAAGAAAATAGAGATCTAGCACAGTTTGACGTGCTTTGAAATTTACTTATGTGATGATATTGATATTTTTGTTGTGAAAGAAAATAATGACAGTAAACGTTGTGAATTAAAATTTATTAATCAGTTTCTGTTACTTAAGAAATGTAAAATTAATTACAAACTGCAAAGTAAGTTACCACTTTTCGTTAAGAAAGCCATTGAAATAAATGATAAATGGCAAATTATATACCGATTCTCTATATACAAAAATTTTTTTGAGCATGTTACAAAAGACAAATAAAACTTTATTAGGAAACTCAATTAGGAAACTCAGGAGTACTTTAAGATGCCAGATTAATTTTAAAAAGTCTTTGTGTCTACAAATCTCAGAATGTGATTTAAATGTGCGTGAAATACCTTACGGTAAGCGCAACAGCCGTCGTTTAGAGATCCTGCAGAATGGCAAAGAAAAGGTAAATATTTCAACAAACATGAAATACATGGGTGGCCAAACATTTTTAAATTATATTTATACTAGCTTTTACCTGCAACTCCGTTTGCGTGAAATTAGTATTTATTCTACGAAAAGTAAAATATTCTAATAAATAAAAAGTTTAGTAGGGCAACATTAATGCAAAATGTTGGTAAATCTTTCTGTGTGTATATATTTTTAATTCAAGAAAATGTTAACACACACAGCATATAACATCCTTATCGATAATATACCGAAATACAACACGGTTCCAGAAATAATTTTTTGGTTTTACCTATTTTTTGCAAGGATATAAAGATTTTGTGCTACATATAGCTTGCTATGCGAAAAATATATCTTTAAATACATACTAGCTAGTTTACGTGTTTGTCCATGACTTTGTTTACAATTATTCCGAAATTATTTTTTATGGAAATCGGAACCTTTTCAATTGAAAAGGCAAGTACGTGGTATAATTGGGTCTCTTGGGATTAAAACAATTTCTCCTTTAGCTGTATCACTACATTCATTTATGACCAGAATGGTATCAGAGGCCAGTGACCGATATTTCGACCCAGATACGAAACTTGTAAACTTGTACCATTAGAAAATTTGAGGTATCTGTATTTTATATTAAAATTACTAAAACATCTACGTTTAATCTTAATTTTTATACCACCTTTACTAATTTCGATTAGTTATATAACATTGTGAGTTATACAACTAATCGAAGTGACTTGCTGTTCCAATAAAGCTGTATTGTAACTCATTTTTTGTATTAAATCACTAACAACTTTCTTACTTTGAATAATATAAAATTTGCAAATAATTCGCGATACACTAGGGCATGATGTTCTTAATGCCCTAAATGTTCAGAAAAATACAACAAATGGCGATGAAAGAAGTTACCAACATTTTTCATTATTCTATGATATCAGAAAAAAAAGACAATAATTCTTCATTTGAAATCAATAACTTCCTAAATTGCAAGGTGATCATTTAATCACCTAAAAAGGTAAAGGTACAGGTCCACAATGCACAAATTTCCAGCAACCTGGACATACCAAGAATTTTTGTAATAGACGACCAAATTGCAATTTAAAATGTGCTGGTAATCATTGCACTACAATGTGCAAAAACCAACGCAACAGTGTAGTAATATGTATGCTATGTAACGAAAAAGGACATCCGGTAAACTCCAAACGTTGTCCAGCTATCGGATAGAAGGTACGGAGTGTCGTATGAGGAAGTGTATTTAGGTTTCTATCCTACCCGGGCAGGTGTAACGCAAGGAAATATCCTAGGACCTCTTCTTTATCTATTGTATACCGCTGACACTCGAACTAAAGAAAAAACCTTCATAGGTACCTTTGCGAATGATACGGCAGTAATGGCAACTGCACACACGCAAAGTTAGACCACCAAAAATTGGCAAGAAGTACTTCACAAAATCGGCAGATTGACCATTGACTGAAAAATCAAACTCAGCTAGTCTAAATCCATTCATGTCACATTTGCGTTGCGACGAACAAACAGCAATCTACATATTCGTCTTAAAGGAATTCAAGTCACGCAAGCAGATACAGCAAAAAATCTTGGACTCCATCTGGATAGTAGGCTTAATTGAAAACATCACATTAAAGTAAACCTGGTTGAAACAACAACGTGGTTGGTTGCACATCGTTCCAAGCTTGACCAAACGTACTAAGCAGTCAAATCGTAATGTAATCCAACGAAGCCAAAACAAGTTCTTGAGTATAATTACCGAAACATATCTGGGAGCTGAACATTGATAAACCCGCACACAACTTATTTGAAAATAAAATTAAGTATATTTCAGCAATGATAACTAATTCATTGTATATTAAGATTGTATCATGTATATCCAATAAAGGATGCGTAAAAAACAATTTTTAATTGACCTCCTTAACAAATGTTAACAAGTGTCTAACAAATGTTTTAAAATTTTCATGATTACTTGGCCATTCACCTTTTAAAAGCTTCCTTGTAGATTAAATCGTTTCATTTCACATAAAAGTTTTCTGTGCAATATGTGCAGCATATCTTCCACAATGGTATTTTCGTATTTTTCCCATATTTGCTGGAGATTTAATTTTGTCGCCAACAATATGGCAAAAACTCTCATGCCTGAGTTGATCTGCATTGCACGGCCTTTCAATATTACGTGCTAATGATAAGCATTTTCTAATAATCTCTTTGCCTTTTGGCCAAAAACTTTCACACCTTGACTTATATACATTGTACACCCTCTTTCATTGTTGGATGTCAATGATTAGCATTTTCTAATAATTATTTTGCCTCACGCACTTCCCATATTTATTTTAACGTTGAAAACTCCTAACCTGTTTCTTAAGATCTTTAAAATAGTTTCGTCCTTGTACTTGATGTAACAATATTCTCAACATTCCATGTTGCTGTTAAGTACGGTAAACATTCTGCACAAAACATGCCCAGATCGCACATCTACTAAATTTTGAACAAATATTCTTGAAACTTAAACTTTTCATTCTTTCCTTGAAGTGTTCTAGGTATAATATTTCGGCACCTAAAGTCTAGAAGACTTTTTACCAATTTTTCTCTTGTTTAAAGTTCAAAAAGTAGTAAAGGTTTGTTTGGCAGCTTGTCACTCGATCATGGGAATTATTTCCTTTAAAATACGTCCTTTTAACATTCTTTAAGTAAACACTAAAGTGTGTAACGGTAGGAAAACCATCGTTGCTGCTGACATAACGGTCGTACTCATAAATATGTACAGCTTATACGTATTCAGCCATGGAAATTGTGAAATCTGAGTTTCTGAAATTAAAAACAGTTTTGTCATTACCCTTATTTATATATTTGCAGAAATATTTTAAGCACACATGGAACTACAATCCTCTATATTATTGTAAGCATTAAACATTTTTGACAAAATTGGGGAATAAGGGACAACCCAACTACTTTCAGCAATAAAGTAGCCAACATTTTAAACCTTTATTACTGCCGTCCAACCTTTATCCTCTTGGTGTTCCCAATGGCATAGGACGTACGTTGTATTACTTGCTTGTAAAATAAGCCTGGGGTTTCTTAGTGAATTTCCTATCTTTCATGCAAGAAGATTGAGGGTTTAAAGGACAATATGGACCGTGGACCATATTATTCGCAATAGCGTCTTGTTTTTGTTATGCATATTATTCACAATAATGTCTTGTGCTTGTTTCGTAATACATTAGTTGAATCAAGTTTTTCTGCGTTTAAAAAACGTTAGCAATTTGATTGAAACTCACCTTGTATTTTAAACAAAATTAAGAGGTGACCCCGCTTCTAACATTTTATGGAACACATATAAAATATCATTTCCCTATATTATTTTTCTTTAGTTATACTTGACACCCATTATTTTTTTTATTTTTAACCAAAAACTCTTCCAGTTGCGGCATGTCTATCTCTACCAGTTTGCCTTGATACTGATTCATCGACTATTTCTTTCCAGCAGAGTTACATATGAAGGTTACAAGTAAATCAGGATGACTATATGTGCGCATATGAGCGAATGCGTCTTCAGTATACTCGTGCAGGGTGTTTTGGACTATTTACAAATGCCGATGGTGAAATTATTGTTTTACTTATACTATTATTTTAACATTTAAACTATTAACATTTGCGCTATTAGTGACTGTATCCTGGAGGTGAATATAATTGTCTAATATATATGTATATATATATATATATATATATATATATATATATATATATATATATATATATATATATATATATATATTTATCGCAGTTGTGTGCTTTCACCCTAAATATTCACGTCAACATATAACTGATTGACTAGATGTTCGTATCGTGATATTTATTAAAATCATTTTCTTGTAACATCATATGATATGCATAAAAGTTTACACATGACACTGTTTTATTTGGCAAAGGAAAACCCGTCATAGGATTAATTTGCATTATTTGAAATGCATAACCTTCTTGTCCCTTAGTGAAACTTGTGCGTATTTCAATACCTCATAATATTCATGTGTAACTGCCACCCTGAATAATCTGCCATCGCGAGCTTGTAGAACGATGTCGTTAGTTGCAAATTGTATGCCTGTAACCACGACTGCGACTTGTTTGATCAAGGGTGGGCTATATCGTCTTTAGTATTTTATACTTAATATGAAATTTAGGTGTATGATTAGTTTACAATACTTTCCCGGCATCCTTTTTGAAACAAAAAGTGGTTATAAGGTCATAATGTTCATGCTACATTCAATAAATTTTTAAAACAGTCTCTTTTTTTCACCTTGGAAATTTTGACACCTACGGTCTGCTTCATTGATTCTAGCCCTAGTATGCTAATGGTAAATGGTAGGAATTTATGGTGGTTATTGTCTAATTAAAGCAATGCTAGAGCTAGTCCAATAGAAATTTTGACTTTATTTATTAAATCTAGGTGTAAAGCCTGCCATTATTATTTCTCTATCTACACCAAATGAAGTCTTTGAAAGCATGAATATCATTTTATGATTTTATTTAAAAGATGTTTCGATGCCTTACATTAGCACAGAAGTAATATTTTTCCAGCAGAGCAACACATACCAGCAGCTTCTTTCGTCTGTTTAAGCGCATTGCAATTCCTATCTGTTTATCCATTCTCCTTAATATTATTAAGCGATGTCGATTACTTACAAATGCAGCGTCAATAAATACATGCAATGTGCTATACGTAAAAGCACGTCGCCTATCATTTCTCTGTTTAGTCTTTATATGACCTAGTCGCTTGGACAAGAGATGTGTGACCCTCAGCATCTAAATTAAAATGTATCCGTAACTATTGAGATGTCTCAGCAATTATTACCAATGAGTTACGTTTCGCATCAAACATCCAGCGGTTTCGGGACAACTCGTCAAAGAACATCAACGAACATCGTCTCAAGAGCTCTTATTGCCGCGTGACTTTCAGCATCTAAACTTTGTTGGATCTGTGATTGCTCTAAATCTTTCAAGGCTTTCAAGGCCACATGACGCTCTCCATATAAGATCCGGCAGATTTGAGATTGATCTAATGTCACTGTATTTCTAAGTGATGCTCAGTAGTTTCTTGCTTAAGGCTTGGCTCACCTCTAATTGCAACGGGTTTTCTCAAGTTTACGTGGTCATCTTAAGGTAATATAAGATAACACAACACAACTACCCAATGTTTTGAAAGGAAAAAGGTTGTTTTAGAAATAATATTCTACACTTATAAAGTATTTCTGTTGTAAGAAATCCTTTTTTAAAACAAAGAAACATCCACTTCAATGCTTAACAACTGTTTAACTTAAGAGAATTTGCAAGATCAAAAAATACAGATAATTCTACTAAAAACCAACTTACTTTCTATACTTATAAGAATTAGTTAAAAATATGCCGAAGAAAAAGAAAAAGGTATCCCTAACAATGTTGATAACAAAGTTGTAATTTTTACCAATTCTGAAGATTTTTTTCTAAACTAACTACCTAATAAGAAATCATTGCAATAAATTAAATGCCTAATTATTGCATTAAGTTAAATTCCGAATAGAATATCACATTCCAAGTATCTATAAATAAAATAAATAGAAAATAAACAGGAAAAGTTATTTTACTAAACTAAATACGTAAAAGAAAATTCATCTTTACAAAGAGGATTAAGTAAGCAATTTGGACATAAGCAGAAAAAATTTTTGTACTAAAGTAAATACCTAATGGAAAATTACATGCTAAATAACTACAGAAATGGAATGAAGAAAAAAATTAGAAAATATACAGAATAAATTATTGTACTGAACTACTTCCCTAATGGAAAATCACGTACAAAGTAAACGTAAGTGAAAAATTTATGTACGTGAGTGCAGGCGTGCATGTAGCCGCACGTATGGGCGAGCATTCATGTCTGCACGAGTGCATGCGGGCGGGCGTGCGAGCGCGCGTGCGTGCGTGCGTGCTTAAGTGCGTGCGTAATTGGTCAACTTTGTTAATAGTTATAAATATTAGATACCTAAGTATTAGACGATAAGTGTGCTTTCAAACAGTTTCCATTCATATAGTATATCGTTTGTACGAACATAAGTAGTTATAATTTGGTCAATAGTTTTCTGTTGTTTATCAAGACTTAATGCAAAATACTTGGTTTTCTGGGTGATTGGTATCAAAAGGTTATCGTTTAGTCAAGTTTTAACTTTTCGTAGAGTGCTATTAATTTTAATAGTAAAATTATGTCACGTTTTGTGTGGCTGATTCATCAGCAAAGGTAACTATGTTTCTTTGTACGGTTTTTACAACTCATTTATGTAAATTAAAAGGAGTGTTGGTCCTAATGTGCTGTCTTGTAAACCACGGATTTATAGGAACATTGATTTTTTTTATAATAATTTTAACGGTATGTATCCTGACTACCAAGTGCGAAACGAGTTAAAAATCCGATCGTTCCAAATATGTAGCATTTTTTCCAAAAAAAAGGTCTTGTTATTTAGAGACGAATACGTACGAGATATCAAAGTATATGTGTGTAGGCATTTGTCATTTTCATTTTTGTAATGAGTTATGTTGGTATTGACTGTCATTAGTGCATCTGCTCCCTTCTTTTATCTTTCTTCTCTCTCTATTAAAGTTAAATGGTCTATCAGAATAAATTTCTGTTGTCACTTAAACTTGCCCAGTCTACTGCATATTTATACAATGTAAAATTATTTTGCATAAAACTTTTAAATGTTTAGCTACAAAATTGATTTTTAGTCATTGGTATACGTAAATGTATATATATATATATATATATATTGAAATTACGTGTTTAATAAGAAATATGTATTATTATATATTCATGTTTATAATGTCCCAATTCACCTGAAGGAAATCACCCTTTTTCCACTTATTTATGGGGTGCTTGTAATTTATTTCGCAATTTTTATTGTCGTATTGAATATCAATTTATTAATTCATTCGTTGTACTTTCCACCCACACATTTCTAATGAAAGATTTTCGCCAAACGGTTTCGATTTTGATCTTATCATATATACATATCATTTTTCAGCTTGAAATTTATTTTCAATTTTTTTTAAATAACTGAAATTAATCTTAAATTTACTTATGGAGGATCTACCCGATGAATCTTTAAAGAAATTAAAAATGAATTGCCCTAATTTAGATTTTCCCAGGTTGTGACCTATGGTATACAGGGAAGCTTATCTCTATTATGACCGATGGTATACAGGGAAGCTATCGTTATACAGGAAAGCTTATCTCGTAACTACAGCCGTGTACTTGCACATTATAATTACAAACGTCACTGGCAGCTAACGACCGCCTGCTATTCATGCTCTCGTTGTCTATAAAGCGAGGCCACGCTTTAAGCCACGTTAAATTACAAATCATTTAAACATTTATCACCAAATATTTTGGCCCACGTTGACTACTAGGAACTATTGTTCATTTATTGTAGAAAACTTTGCTCATTTTTTGTAATCCAAATTCTCAAGCTAAACTGTTTACTCATAATGAAACTGGTGATCGCCTTGATTTGAAATGCAAAATCAATCTTTAATAAGATCGAGGATCTAAAATACATTTTGTGAATAATAAATAATACTCAAAACGATCATTTTTTATTGCTTTGTTAAATTGAACGTATGTTCAACTGTAGCTTGACCTGTTTTTCCGTCTAAATGAAAAAATAATCTACACTTACGCTAATAATATTTTTAAATGCTATATCAAATTGAGGCACTTATCTATTATGAGGTTCTAGCTATGCGAAGCCTGCATCACAAATGTAATGTCACACGCTCGCACGCACGTACGCACACACGCATGTACGCACGCTCGCACGTACGCACGCAAGCACGCGCGCACGCACGCACGCACTCTCGCACGCACCCTTGCACATACGCACACA
Organism: Druceiella hillmani; assembly: GCA_039881145.1. NCBI lineage: Eukaryota > Metazoa > Arthropoda > Insecta > Lepidoptera > Hepialidae > Druceiella > Druceiella hillmani. The sequence goes on along the minus strand of JAYKKI010000018.1, from coordinate 1,448,760 downwards.
CGCACGCACGCACATTTTACGTTTTACCTTTCAATGATAAATACAAATAAGTATAAAGTATTATTAATTTGTGACAAAAAAGTTTTTATAATATTCGTAATATATTTTGTTAATCTATATATTTTTGTCTTCTTTATCGCAGGAAAGAAGACGTAATTTCTAGTACAATTGCCTATTAGGGAACATAGAAAAAAAAATTACTTTTATTGCCTGGATTCAATAAAACATTATGTTCATATTTTATTATCTTTGATAAAATGGCGAATATAAATAAAATAATTACTTTGGCTGGGAGCAATTAGTTTATAGGCAATTTCTTAAGAAACCTTCACACTAATAAAATACAACGATGACCAGCAGAACTGTACAACGAGTAAATATAAATTTAAGCTGTTAAACGTGGCAAACATAATTTTTGGGAAAGAATTAATTTGACCGAAAGAGAATTAATTTGACACAAATATTTATTTTATAAACCACTCAACATTGTTTAAAAGAGATGAAGTTTAATATTTATTGGTTTTAAACGGAAACACAGGTAGATGCCTGATCCATTTAAATTTCATTCATTTTGAAAATAAATCCATATGATGAATAATTACATAAATCTAGAGTGTTATTTTTTTAAATATAACTTATTTCAATCAACGCCTAGAATATGTAAATATGTAAAAAAATATATTACCTGCTCTTATTCTATTTCTTTGAACATGCAATCAATTCTGTATAAAGAAAATGGCAAAAAATGTTAAAATTTGTGTTAGTATCGTTAGGTATAAATATAATAATTAAGTATTGACAAAACATTATTAAAAAAAGACGAAGCGACTGTTATTGAAACATAAAATGTATCTATCCATCCTAGCCTTGTAATTGTATTATCCATAAATCAATTAAAAGTAAAGAAATAAAGCTATCTTATACACAAAACAGACGTTGGCATTATGGGTACAATTTTAACTTCTAGCAATTCTCAATAAAAGCCACGTTTTCTATTATAGTCGATGAAGTAGTGTATCGATTACTACTCCTTTAATTACACAGTAAAAATGTATTCATCAATATATGTAGAGATGATCGGTTGGTTTGTATTTTTCATAACTTTATATCTAATCATACTAAATGAAAAATTATTACTAATAATCTTAACCTGTTTCTCATTGCAATATTACTTAACATGTAATTAATAGGTGAATAAAATTTTAAACAAAAATAGTGTCAAATAATGAGAGTCGTAGGTTGCCAATTTAAATAAATTGAGTATAAATAATTTAAACTACTTATGGCTGAAGTAGAAGCATGAAGTGCTGTTAATCGAGTTCAACTAATGACCAAGTATAAGAAAGCACCTAATTAGAGGTAAGTGAGAACAATGAAACACCACTGAAGAATTATAAGTAATATGGAATAGACTTCTTATTTTAAGGATTGGTAATATAAGCATAACAAATTTGCCTCCCATGTAAATGCAATGCAACGATTGTTATATTGATAAGTACCAAATTGCATCACGTTTTATATATTTCTTGAGTTTCTTTCTTTTGTGCATCAGTACTTTTGAGTGACCTTAAAATTGTCCCAAAAACAATGGTTTTTAAGCATTTTTCTCTGTATGTAATAAAACTACATATTTAATTACAAAATTGTGCAATAATTTTTCTGGACTAATTTAAAAATTCGAACTACTTCAACATAACAAGCTTGAACAAGCACCAAGTCACTTCCGTAGTTGTTAACATAGCTTGGAATTTTCAATAAAAGCTAACTATTGAAACATCGTAACAAAATGCAAATACCTAGATTTTTTCAGTCTTCAAACTCATTGTTGAAAAATTATAGATTTTAAATAGTTATTTAAAAAATTAAATATAATTTCAATGTTATTTTAAACAACCTTAAATTGTGTATCTAATCATATTGATTGTGTACCCAATAATACGTCAAATTAAAATTGTATATTAATATTTTGCTACAAACTAGTTAACATTTCTGCAAGAAGCATGTATTTGCAAAATTTCGTTAACGTAATTTTGAAGCTATAGAAACTGTGAGGAGACGTGAGAGGGATGGACGGACGTGACGAATCAATATGTAAGGGTTTCTTAAGTCACAAGAAAACCCTAAAAATAAATTGTTGTGCACTGGATTTCTTTTTGACCATATGTTCGCGCCAAACTGGGTTTACGCAAAACATGAAGAAAGTCGATGTAGGCTGTTGCATCTACTGTATAAATTTAAAATGTAAAGTGTAAATTTAAAGCGCAATTCATACTTTGTGCTTTAAATTTAATAGCATATATTATAGGCAATAAACAGTAATAAATATAAACAAATAATTTCACTTAAAAATATCTGATTTCAGTTCAGTCATCACAAACATTGGAATTAATAGAAACAGACTTATCGTTTTCTCGAACATATAAGGTAAAATTTATGCTAGCCTAATTTTTCAACTACCAGTTATTAATTTAATCATAAACACAAGTAGAACCTAAGTAATGGGGCGAGCATCAAAATCCCTCTTGGATCTAGACTTTTTTCGATTTGAATATAATTTTCCAATTGAAGCCTCTAAATCAAATAAAATTTAAACTATTCCTCGGATATAGTTGCTTATTTTTTCAAAAAACATTCAATTATTTTTATTCTTAATGACTTTAACAATAAAGTAATTTCTTCAGATTCTAGATCGATCGTATTAAAATTAACATGAAGATTTGACAAATCGTTTTATAAAACCAGTCATGAATTAAAGCAGTTTCATCGAATAGTTTCCTGAAAGTTAGCTATTTGTACTGGTACCAAATTTATTGAAATGTCTTTCTTTGCTCCGTTTCTATACTTACGAAAGAATGTCAAAGTGATAACATATGTTACTAAATTATTAGTTGAATTTCAGAGTCATTACATTGTTTTTTATGCTGAGCGTAATTTTGCCATACGTTCGTCTTTTTCATGAATTGAAAATTAAACCAATTTTGGTAAGCTTAACAAACTTTTTTAGGATCATTCAATACCCCCTGAAAACAGTATGTATATAAATAATACACCTACTTGTTAAAATTGAACGTGTAATTACCTCGAAATCGATTATAGCAAGGCTTCGTTTCATTTACCTATTTGGAGTTAATAATTTAGTCACTTTGTTCAAATATTCATTTCTAATAGCCCCATTTTGAAGAATATTTAAAATTATTCTTCGAATTGTATCTTATGAAATGCTCTTTATAAATAGATGTTGTAAGAAATTCTTATTATAAATAAATAAAATAACTCACTTTGTTGAAATTTCATTTACCATCACTCTATCCTCTCACTCTCTTTTAAGGCATTCCTTACATATTGGTGGTTTTTATAGTGGACGTAATATTTCATTGATAGGATTCAATTTGATATGTTAATATGACTTATCATTGTATGCAATTTCAAGCTTCTGCATCAAACGGTTTTTAAAAAAGTGTCTTTGACATTTTCAGCTATACCTCCAGAACTTATCTGACACAAAATTCTAATATAAATAGTTTTGAAGTCGTAATAATGAATGTTCCAGCCGAAATATGAAATTAAAAAAAATTATCGAGTACTTATTTGACATCTCTGATATTTCCATGTTAATGTTTTTGATTGTTGATTATTAAAACATTTGCGGAGTGAAATATCCATTTTATCACTATGTTAAATTTAAACTTTTTAGGTAAAACGTTTTCTAAGAAATATGACCGTGATAAATAAACATAACGTTTCCTACACTAAATGTCGCCTATTCCTTTTATAATATTACGCTGGTATAAAAGTTTCGGTATACAAAATCTAACTTAAATGATATTCTAGTGTAAAAATAAAATTTATCTTCCAAAAATGCCCTTAATGGATAACTTAAATTTTTATAAAAACGTCACCTCATAGTAAATGCTCTCAATTTATAGAAAATAAAGAAAACCTACCAATAATGCAGACGATATTAAAGGAATAAGTATTGCACGAACTGCAATTTAGTACCACTTAGAAGGATTACATTTAAGTTTAAAATTTCTTCAATTCGAAGCGGAGCAACGAGTTACAGTACCGAATTTTTTATTAAAATGAATGTCGAGTTGCCGTATTAACTACACACAGCTTCTATTTGAATACTGACTAAAATAACAATTCCTATTAGCTTCTAAAAAGATAGGAAACATTTGGATATTTTTCAATGATAGAAATTGCATATAATTGCTCTTTATCAAATTTAGCATTCTAATAATGTGATTTCCTTTTAGGTTCTAAAATAATTAATATCTCTTTAAATATCTAAAATAATTAATCTCTCTTTTAATAAGAGATTAATCTCTCTTTTTAATTAGATTTTAGATTAATCTCTCTTTTTTATATAGAGAGTTCTAAAACAATTAATCTCTCTTTTAATTCTAATAATGTGATTTCCTTTTAGGTTCTAAAATAATTAATCTCTCTTTAAATATCAAATTTAGCATTCTAATAATGTGATTTCCTTTTAGGTTTCTAAATAATTAATCTCTCTTTAAATATCTAAAATAATTAATCTCTCTTTTAATAAGAGATTAATCTCTCTTTTTAATTAGATTTTAGATTAATCTCTCTTTTTTATATAGAGAGTTCTAAAATAATTAATCTCTCTTTTAATTCTAATAATGTGATTTCCTTTTAGGTTCTAAAATAATTAATCTCTCTTTAAATAAGTGGACATTGCTTTCCGATCTATATTCGTTATTTTAAAATACTAACAATTACACACATATGTATCCAGTATATTTCCTGTTAATATAGTAAGTTTTGTGTCAATGTTCAATATAATGAAAGTTACTATATCGAACTAACAAAAATTAATTTTAATAAAGCATTAAGATAAGACTTTTTTTTTAATCCCTTCAAGTAAATTTTGTAATTCCATTATCTGCCCATATGTAACCTGGTATTTATCCAATACACCACGGTGTAACGGGTTGGTTAATCATGGACTCACGGCTTTTGACTGCGGGCCCACTTGCTTGTAACTGGTTTGTGATATTTTAATCAAGTAACTAAATTACCACAGATCAATGACGGGCAGCGGAGCTACTGGTGCGAGAAGCTACGTACCGCGATCGACAACTCGCTTATCCAAAACGGCAATTATGGGCATCATAGATGGAGATATATTATTGATGAAAATGACAAATTTTATATGTCTAATATTTCCTGTTTGTTAACGAGTAATATATTAAAACTATAAGATAATTTCAGGGGAGATTATATTGTTACGGGTACTTTTACGAGTAGAGCTTGTGCAAAAATGTAAGGTGTAATATTGTTCGAGTTTTTGTCTCTCAAATTGTCCATAAGTTTGTCATTGTTATTTTCTCTCAGAAAGAACACTGAAAGAAAAAACCCTTTAATATCAGCAGAAAAAGAGTCAATAAAATACAATTTTTTAAGCTAAAGTAAAGGTGAATTACATATTGCACATGGCTGGATTTTCTATTCCCATTTGCTTGACATTTGCGTGTTGCACATTCGATGAAATGACTTCGTAAATAAAAAAATAAACGCTACAAGACATACATAACAAGCCTCGCATCTGACATAGGAATGTTCCAAATCTATTTCCTGTGATATTCATCAGTTACTAATGAAATTATGAAATTATAAATCTCTATCTGATTCGGAATTCGGAAATTTCGGAAAACGAGATTTTTGACTTGATATACAGTTGCACTGGATGTGCAATAAATAAAAGAAATGAGAGTACATTCACCTACACTATTTATTGTCTACCTTATAAATTATGCGCGTACGGTTTTTTTTGCTAAATATAATTTATAAATTTTGGCAGATACATTATAAGAAAAACTTAAAATTAATTTCGATGATTTTATTTAATTCCCATTATGTTTATACTCGTTACCCAGATAATTGGTGTCTAGTCAATTACTTCAGTAATAATTGAATGAGCTGTAAATATATTATAATTCATTTCTATTTTCCCGTGTATGAAAAAGTGAAGAAATCAAAATAATTTTGAAACAAATTTTACAGTTAGTTTCCTTTCAATACTGAAAAGAATATATTCCGAAAAACCTTTCAAGCGCGAGTGGAATTCGCACTACGAGATTTGCGTATAAATTTAGGCATTTATAAACATTAAATGGTACATAATAATCCTATTAAACTATTTGCAAAATTTTAACGAAAATATATTACCTATTATAATATATCTTTCACACGCACATATATAAAAAAATATTTTTGTTTTGTTATGTAATTCTGTGAAACCTTACTTCTTTTCAAATTTCATGATTTCAGGTCAATCGAAAGTACCATATGGGTTTTGATACATTTGTGAATATGAGGCAAAATGTAGGCATAAATGGTGGTATTTTACGGTTTTTTTTATTAAGTTGACTTAGAAGTTTAATTTTTTTAAAGCTCCAAGAAAACGTAGACTTCAGTTTTTTAAAATTAATTTCAAATTCATGCCTGCACCGAAATAATCCAATCAATTTCAGATTCATAAAAACGTGTTACAAAAGTATATTTATTTTGAAAGAAAATATCATTAGAAACACTATAAATATATTGAATATATTTTGCGTTAATTTTGTAGAAATTCATTATTCACAATTAAATGAAACTACGTGATGTATTATTATTTCTACTTTCTTTGATTTCTTTACGACGACCTAGGTTTCGTTGTATTACAACATCTTCAGGTGGGATATTACAATCTTTGCTAATATCCCACTTGAAGATGTAATAAAACGAGACCTAGGTCGTGGTAAAGAAATCAAAGAAAATATAAATAATACTACTTCACTTAGTTTCATTTAATTGTGAACTATAAATATAATCAAGGGTATGAGAAGAACTTAAAAAAAACTTTGTAGGTATTGACGAGTGTTAGATAATAAAACGCAGGACCGAACTTTTAAATAACGTTCTTATACGTATATTATTAATTTAGCTCGCTTATAACAGAAATAAAGTAAGTGCTTTCCGTCTAATCCCTTACTTTAATATTAGTACGTGAGGCTTACGTACTAATATTAAACGTTTTTCTGTATTTCTGTTCTTTCTTCTATTTCTTCTTTTGTTTTTTTTATATTCCTTTAATGAAGGTAAAAATTACTAAAATCGAATAAATAATAAATACTAATTTACTACATATAGACATAATTTTTAGATTATTTTCAAAATATACATTTTTCCTCCAGCTTAGCAACAACAAACCTTACAATATGCTTCTACTGTAGGTTCAACCGTAAACCCCATTGTAAGCGCGTAAGTCTCTAATTAGTATATAGGAGAGTTATAAAGAAACTCTGAATATTTCAAACACGTGTAAAAGATATAAATAAGTATTGATAATGCGTTTATACTTTCGCCTGCATGTGAGCGTTAAATATTCCATTACCATGTTACCAGTTCAACCAAAAAATGTTTGAATGTCTGGTAAGCGGAGTATAAAATTATACAGGTAAACTGTAATCTATTCATTATAAACTATTGTTTCAGATACAAATTATAAAAGCCTAGGTATATTTGTATTTTTATTCATTTTTACTGAATTTATTGATAAAGTCTCGTCGTCATTTCATCAAACGGTTGAAACAAGGTAATAATTTTTTATATAATGGTCTACGTTTGTATCGTATCTATCTTTGTCTTTAATTGACTTCACGTAAAATTGCTACATATTTTCATTAACAGAATATAATGTTTGATGCTAACATTATACATATAAAAAAAAATTTATTCAACAAAATTTATACTATCTTGCGTATTACCAACTTTTTTCCATAACACATACCTATAATTAAAAGTGTTCTTTTCAAAAACTGCGCCAATATACATTGAAAAACTCAGGAGTTCCAACAAAATTTCATATAATTTTCCAAATTGTTTCCCTGATTATTCACACCAAATAAATAGTTTCAGTCTGTATTGTCAAAATTATTTGACGGAACTTACTATGCAGAACTCATGTGATACTTTACAGTCCAGAGAACGTTAGGTTGTCATTGAGTTCATAGCGATATTTTAGATAGTTTTATCGTACTTAAAACATATATATATATATATATATATATATATATATATATATATATATATATACATATATATATACATATATATATATATATATACATATATATATATATATATATATATATATATATATCTTCCCGGGTTTATTGTATTCCTGAAAAAAGGGAAAATGTTATGAAAAATACTTATAACTTAAAGTATCCCTCTTCAACTTAACTTTAGATTGAAAGAAAATTTAAATTACACATTATATTTGTATAAGGGGTAAATATAATATTTATTATTATAATTTTAGAACGATGTGGTAAACCATAAAAAAGTATAGAAATAATAGTTTTGCCACTGTCAGTCTAACGAACTTAAATTTAGGTGTTAATATAATAAAATTACAGCGATTTGTCCTGAATTGTCTAAAGAGTAAATAAGTTTTTATTGAAATTAAAGTTTATTAAAATGTCGTTGTTCGATACCGATTTTAGTTTAATTTTTACCGAAAAGGTGAAATAATAGAAAAGTAGAAATAATGACTATTAAGCCATGAATTTTAGGATATAAAAAAAATTATCGAAACAATACGAAATCTTTAAGGCGTCTATAGATGTATCATGAAGCCACAAATATGTTAGCTCATGTAACTTAAATAACTACTACTACTACTAGCCACCGCCCCCCCTTGGCTGTTGAGCCATTTGGTGGCGCGCCGACCAGTATAGATGAACATCTTTGAATGGGTCATCATCGTCCCCCTGGCGGTTGATTCCACTGTAATCCGGCAGGTGATCCGCATTCATTAAATCGTGTCCGCACAGGGGACATTCAGAGGTTGGGAGAACACCAATGCGGTATAGGTGTGCTGCGAGGTAGTCATGGCCAGTCCGCATTCTGAATCTGGCTACGCTCACAGCTCGTGGTAGTTTGTGGTCAATATCGTGGTAGTTTGTGGTTTGGGTCCGATGGTGACCAGACTTTCCCATTTTTTCCCTACGGAAAGCTGTGTGAGGTGTTGCCTGCCTGTCCGGTCAATAGCCCTGTTGATGATGGCCCTCATGCTCTGTAGCGAGGGCATACAGGCAGGTTGGGCCATGGACGCGCCCCTTTTGGCTAAGATGTCTGCCCTCTCGTTTCCAAAGATGTCGACATGGCTAGGGATCCATTGCAATATGAGGTGCCATCCCTTATTTGCTAGAAGTTCTAGGGCTTTTCTGGTCTCCATCGTTCTCCTGCAGTCTGTTTCCGTATTGCGGGACAGGTTTTGGATAGCCGTTTGTGAGTCGACAAAGAAGACTGCTTTAGGTGTTGGGGCTATTTTGTTTAGTTCAGCTGCTGCCGCTTGTACAGCTGCTATTTCTCCATCGTAGTTGCTCTGACGGGCTCCCACTGCTAATAATCCTTCAAAATTAGAACTGTAGTAGGCAGCTCCGGTTGCCCTGTTTCAGGGATCGATGACCCGTCTGTGTATACATGTAACCAATCAGGTTGTGGGTATTCTTCGCTGATTGTTTGCAGGGCAGCCTGTTTCAGCTCGATGTCCAAGGATGCTGATTTCGTCTGATTGTGGTTTTTTAAGCTGTAATTAGCCTTCGGTAGATTGTAGAAAAACTCGCAGTAATTTGTAAGTGGTGCTGGCTCCTCCAGGGCAATTCCATACTTTGTAGCCAACTTCTTATAGAAGGCCAATGGGGATATTTGGGTTTTCAGTCGGGCAGTGGCCTGTCTGTTGCGTGTAAACACTTCTGTGTCTCTGCTAAAAACGGAGGGCTAATTTATCTCTATGGCTTTCCATTGAACCACATTTGGTTTGTGCCTCCATAGCAGCAATGGGTGTGGATTTAGGCGCTCCCGTTATTATCCTAAGCGCTGTGTTCTGCACGGTATCCAATTTACTGAGAGTGGTACGGTTACTTGTGGTGGTCACTTCACTCCCGTAATCAAGGACGGGTCTGATATATGTCTTGTAGGTGGTAATCAACACATCCTGGCTTGCACCCTAGGTTGTGGCTGTTAATCTTTTTAATATCCCGATTCTTTCGGCTGCTCTTTCCGCACATTGTTCGATGTGAGGGCGCCATGTTAAACGTTTATCAAGTATAACACCGAGGTACTTAGAGAGGTTGCTTTCCTCCAACGCTGTGTTTTTGTAGGACACTGAGATGCTGGGTATTTTGGTGGAGAAAGTGAACAATTGGAAGGTGGTTTTCGTGGAGCTTACTGTCATCGAATTTTGACTGGTCCACAATTCCAACCTTTTGAGTGCGTCATTTAACGCTGTTTCAAGGGCTATAATGCTACTGCTCGTCGCCCACATGAGCAAGTCGTCCGCATATAGTAGAGCTTTAATACCGGGCGCTTCTCTGACGGCGTCAAGTACATCGTTGATCATAATATTAAATAATGTGCAACTGAGCACAGCTCCCTGTGCAAGGCCTTGCTTTTGAATGTGAAACTTCGACTTCCGGTTACTGTATTTAACTCGACAAAGTCTTTGCGACAGCGATGACTTGATCCACTTGAAAAGGTTTCCAGATATGCCGTTTGTTGCTAATTTGTGTATGAGCATTGGCCTCCATACGGTGTCATAGGCGGCCTTGAGATCCACTAAAACCGCCAGAGTGGATATCTTTCTTTGGTAACCGTCGTTGACGTGTTGCGTGAAGTTTACCACATGGTCCATGGTACTGCGGTGTCTTCGAAATCGGCTTGGGCGTCATCGAGTACACCATTTTGTTCTATATATTGGTTTAGTCGAAGGGCGACCATCTTCTCTACTACCTTACAACTGGTACTAGTTAGGGAGATTGGCCTGTAACTTTCGGGCTGTTCCGATGGTTTATCCTTTTTCAGAATTGGTATGATTTCAGCTTTCCTCCATTGCTGGGGCACGTGATAACTCCATGTTAGGTTCACCAATGACAAAAAGGTTTTCTTGGCTTCATCTCCCAAGTTGACAATGAATTCCGGATAAATTTTGTCACAACCTGCAGCTTTCTTTAGTTTAGTCTGGGCCAAGGCCAATTCCAATTCCTTTCCTGTAAAAGGCAAAGTGAAGAGTTCGTGTGTCTTTTTATTAATGAAAGATGGCACTGGGCCTTTACATAACCCTATCCTTCCCTATCCGGTCTTTTCAATAACCCTATCCCCTCTCGTTCTGCTGATCTTGGCATAATGTTTGCACAGTGCATTTGCAGCATCGTAAGGGTCAGTGACTGGTTTGTTTGAGTACAGGATAGGGTTTTGCATTTTTTTAGAGGCATGGTTATTTAGCCGGGAGATAAAACGATGTGCTTTTAAGCCATCTCTCCGATAGTCCAGGTCAGTGATGAAAGATTTGAAGGCTAAATGTTTGGAGGTTTTTACTTCTCTATGTAATTCGGCCTGCTGTTTTCTGAGGCATATCAGGTCTTCCTTGGTCCCTGATCTTTCTGCTATTTTACGTGATCGATTGCGTTTCTTCTTCAGCTAGGTAAGTGTTGCACTCCAGTAGGGTTTAAACATCTTTACTTGTCCTCTAGGAACGCATTTGTAAGCGCAATCTAAGATAATTTGATTTAGAAGGTCGGTGGCTTTCTCGGGTATTTCTGGGAGCACTTTACTACCCAGGGCCTCATCTGTAAGCCTTCGATATTTGTTCCAGTCTGCCTTTTTAAAATTCCACCGGGGGGCTCTGGTATTTATAAATTTGGTTTTGTTTGTCCGTACAGTTATGAGGATAGCTCTATGTCCGCAACCCCCAGCATCTTCGAGAAGTTTTGCATTGGTTCTGTCAGCGATGTTCGAATGGGCTAGTACTAGGTCTTGACAGTTGTCCGGCATATGATAGGAATGTCGGTGGGGTATCAATGATTTGGAGTTGACTGTTATCTATCCAATCTTGAGTAAGCCTTCCAACAGGCGACAGTTGTGTGTAGCCCCATCTCGGAGACTGACTGTTAAAAGCTCCCACAATTAAACTGTTGGGCTGGATAGTTCTCTCAATTTCTTTATACGATGGTAAGTTTCCTGGGGGGTTATAGATACTGATGATGTTAAAATGCTGTTCGTTCTTCCATACTTCAATCTGAACAGCTTCAAGTTTATCATTATCATCCATCTCATGTATTATCTTGAAATTTGCTGTGAGACCATCTCTAACCCCTATAAAAATTTCGGATGCTATTTGCCGTGTTCTCTTGAGGACAGAGACCGCATATCCGCTTGTCTGGTAAGAATCAGGAGTTTCAGTGGCTGCTCCCGCTTCAATTATAAAATAGATATCCGCGTTTGCATGGGAAATGCTTCGTTTGAATTGTAGAAATTTTACGTTGTTGAGGCCTCCTGCATTCCAAAAGATGATGCGGAGGCTAATGTCCGAGCCCTGAAAAGGGCTTTTTTGGGAAAGGTTCGTAGACATTCTGGTCAGCGCGCTTTAAGGCGATCTATGGTTGATCGTTTTGATTACGCAGGGGGCACCACGAACAGGCGATCAACATCACCCCCCTCATAACTTATTTAAGTTACAGGGGTAACTTAAATAAGCCTTTTGATAAATATCTGGCTAAACTGTATCATCCTTTTTTGCGTCCCGTAGCCAAATATAAAAAATGGAACCTTTATATTTTCGTTCTGCCCTTCTCTCTGTCCGTATGTCAGCCATTTTACTTATTGGCACTATACATATGAAATTTAGATGGTAGGTGTCTTCTGTGAACCACTATATATTGGGAAATTATAAAAAAAATATTGACGGTGGCACCCCATAGATAAAACTGAGGGATGAAAAAAATAAAGCTTACAAAGGCGTATGGGGTATTATTAGATAGGTCTTAAAGTGATATAACAATTCCAAAAGAACTTTTTTTCAAGTAAAGGTTAGTGAGACATGCGTTTCTAAAGTCTCGCATCAAGAGGGTCACCCCCGCCGTCTTTAACGTTTCAACTGACTTGTGTAAAATTCTGAAAAATAATTGAGGTAGTAGAACCTAAAATAAACTTATAAAGAAAATTAATTTAAATAAAATCCGTTGTCTAGTTTCTGAGATATGGGATGTTTTTTTAACGACCGTAGTAATTACTTTGTTTTTCACAGTGTCTTTGAGAAATTCGAAGTTACAATTTTAATATAGTTTGATGTCACAGAACCTTTTGTACGCGAGTCAAACACGCACTTATCGTTTTTTTTATTGTACGGTTCAGTTTGTAACAAAGCGTTTTTTTTATATCCGGTATAAACCTCTAAAAAAACAAATATATTGGCATGAGGTTTACTCTAGGGAAAAAACTAATAACAACTTTTTCTTCGAACTTCGATCAATGTTTTTTTTAGTCCAGAAAACAAATTATAGCTCATGGTTTAGCCTGTAAATTGCCAACAATTTAAAAATATTGGGGAAATATATTAAACTGGTTCATGATTCTGGCGATTTTATTATGTATTGAAATCGAAATACATAGACATACTATTTTTTATATTAAAAAAACGTATCATTTGTTTAAAGAAATTTTTAAAACAAAAGGAAAGAACGGCTTTTATTTTTCAAAACACCTCTGTAAACAATAGTTCTTGTTTTTTTTCGGGCCGAGGGATAAAAAAGCTGTAAGATAAACTGACTGTAAGAAAATGCTCGTCGAGTAGTGTTCCTTAATTGAAAATTGCAGATGTTTAAATAAAAATTTGGAATCCAATGGTATGATATAAATCTCTGGGATAAAGACAGTTTCGGTTTTTGGACCCCGGTGACAATGGTTGTCTTTGCTAGATGTTTGCGCAAAGCCTTCAGGTGCTGTGACAAAGCTACGTAGGGTTTAGGTTGAGCAACTGAACGATTGAAGCATTACCCTTGAGGTACATGAAGAAAGTTATCTTCCTAGTGGGTAGAGACTGTGAAGAAAATCCACGGGATAATGAATGGTACCATCGATCTCCAATACAGAATCCACCGATTCATATTTTAATTGAACAGTCAGTACTTTTTCCATCTTAACGAATACTGGTTTAGATCCTGTCTGTTAGATATGTTCCTAATTTATAAAATTATGGAAATTTCGTGTGAAATTTCACCACATATTTTACCTTGTTAGAGGATGAATTTTTAAAAACCTTGAAATTTGTTATTTTTTAATTTGGAATCGGAAACTTAAAAGACAAGTTTAATGTTTCTAACTTCAAAATTTACAGATCGCCATACAAATTTGCATCCTCTATTTTACCCTTTAAGGCATGAATTTTGAAAAAAATATCTACACTACTAAAATACTAAAATATCATATATAATCTAACTACTAAAATATCTACTTAAACGATACCTACAGCCTGTAAGGAAACTACCTATTAAATATCAAGTTTGTAGACTTTATTATTCTTAAGAGTTCATGACGGGTCAATGAGTTTTATTTCCCTTATACAATATTAAGTTTGTAGGCTTTATAATTCTTGAGATTTCGTGACGGGTTAATGAGTTATATTTCCCTTATGTACATATGTACATATGTACGTATACTTATATTAAAATAATTAGAATTTAGATTAGAAAATTTAATCATGCGTGTTAACATTATCTACGTAAAAGCTCTTTATTTTTCATTCACAAACAAAAATGTTCAAAATTAAAACAATTGATCTTAAACACTCGTCAAATTTCTTTAAGGAAACCTATACTAATTATGAACTCTACTAAGTTTTAGATTTAAATCTTATACCTACATCAGTGTTCGATTTTGCTGTTTTGTAATTGGTATTACGGACTTTAATAATGAATATTACTAAGTTCTTTTATTGCTATATTGCTAAATTTAGATAATAATTATAGTTTGAATTTCATAATATTAAATAATTTTTAATGCCAAATTTATGTATACCTGTATATATGTATATATATATATATATATATATATATATATATATATATATATATATACATATATATATATAGACTATTGTCTTGTGACTTCAGACAAACATTGCCAGTTGTAGCACAAGAGACAAGTGTACGAAGTAGAAATCAGCATATAATCGTTTTATAATCTAACGTTGATTTTCTGTCCTTGTTAATAAATATAAATATCCATTTTCCATATTTTTGTTTATTCGACATTGGTAATGGAAATATTTTGAAACAAGAAGGATAAAATAAACGTTCAGTAACGTTGATTATGTTGACAGATCAGATCAGATTCACTGGCAGGATCTGTACCAGTATTCGTTAAGATGGAAAATGTACTGGCTGTTCAATTAAAATATGAATCGGTGAATTCTGTATTGGAGATCGATGGTACCGTACATTATCCCGTGGATTTTCTTCACAGTCTCTACCCACTAGGAAGATCACTTTCTTCATGTACCTCAAGGGTAATGCTCCAATCGTTAAATTGCTCAACCAAAACCCTACGAAGCTTTATCACAGCATCTGACTTCAGGTGAAGGCTTTGCGCCAACATCTAATAAAGACAACCATTGTCACTGGGGTCAGAAAAACAGAAACTGTCTTTACCCCAGGGATTCATTTCATATCGTCGGATTCCAATTGTTTATTTAAACGTCTGCAATTTTCGGTTTAGAAACACTACTCGACGAGCATTTTTTTACAGTCAGTGTATATTACAACTTCTTTATCCCTTGGCCAAAAAAAAAAAGAAAAACTAGAAATATTGTTTATAGAGATGTTTTGAAAAATAAAAGCCGTTCTTCCTTTTGTTTCAAAAATTTCTTTAAACGAATGATACGTTTTTTAATATAAAAGTTAGTATGTCCGTATATTTTCATTTCAGTACAAAATAAAATCGCCAGAATCATGAGCCAGTTTTATACTTTAAGTACAAATATTTGTACTGTTTTGGTTTATGAAACTATTCATTTGAGAATACAGTAAACGTAAGTGCTAGTTTCACAGAAATGCCCATTCTCATACCCTTTATGTCGATTGTAATTAGTATCACGTACTTTATTAATGGATATTACTAAGTTTTTTTATTGCAATAAAGTTTAGAAAATAATTATAGTTATATTTCCTAATAAATAATTTTGCCAAATTTACGTGTATATATATATATATATATACATATATATATATATATATATATATATATATATATATATATATATATATACATATGTATATGTATATATATATATATATATATATATATATACATATATATATATATATACATAAATATATATATATATATATATATATATATATACACCAGATATTATGATTTCGTAAGGGTTATATAAGTTTTTATGATTTTTTAGTATTGGACACCATATTTCTCTTGATATGAGTCATGAAAATAGACGCAGGCAATATGTTTGCCCTTGGCAGCATAGGAACGTAGAATGTAATATTAATTAGTGTAAATAGGTTTAATATTCTATCAAATACTGTAATGTAGTCGGATATTGAGTTATAAAAATAAATAACTTTCACTTAAATTAGGTTTTTATAGAGTTTTTACTGAATTTTGAAAAAAAAATCCATGTTAAATATTGAACAAGGACAAATAAATAGTGAATTTTAAAACAAACCGAGATATTTACGTAACACCAATATTTACGGTCCGTGAGACCGAACCATTACCCAGCATGGCGCGCATCAGGATATGATGCGGCATGGCGTGCATCAGGATATGATCATGTTGATCAAAATGCCATACTTACCTAGCATGGCTTTTGATCAACATGATATCATTGCCCGAGTTTTTCATTGAAAACAAATCAAATTTGTTGATGTCATAGTTAAAAATCAAATATTCGGCGCTGTCATCTACTGGATGCATTCGATTGGCAGAAACGAGGACTGCCACATTCTAACAACTTAATTTGATTTAGAAACAAAATTCAACCACATTAAATAGACAATATAATCAAAGCTGAATTTTCAAATCCAGAAGAAGATCCCAAACTTTACGATATATTAGTGAAAAATATTATTCAGGGACCTTGTGGTGAATTAAATAGAAATTCTCCGTACATGAAAGATAAGAAATGTACAAAACATTATCCAAAACTATTGCAAAATTAAACAATAACAAGTGAAGATGGACATCCAAAGTACAGATATAGATCATCAGAACAAGGCGGATCTGCGGAAAAAATTAAAATATGAGGCAATGAACAATTTGAAGTTCAATGGCTAGTTTTGTACAGTCCACTTCTGTCTAAAATGTTAAAAGCACATATCAACGTCGGATACTGTAGTTCTTTTACATCTATCAAATATGCATTCAAGTATATCAACAAGGGTAGTGATAAAGCTGCCTTTACTGCAACTAAAGAAAATGAGCACGATGAAATAGTACAGTATCAAATGGATCGTTATACTAATACCAATGATGCAATTTGGCGAATTTTGTGTTTTCCAATACATGATCGAGATCCAGAAGTTGTTCATTTATCTGTCCACCGTACCGTCATTTACCTGTCCACCGTGCAGTAGGATGCAGAGCTCCTCCTCTGCATCCTACGGCAGTCTTCGGTGAACTGTAAAACGCGCCAGCGGCGGAGGCCATTTTGTCGATCCCGCGGTGTGGAGCGTGGGGCTTCCGGGGAGCGTACTGCTCGGCGATCGTACATCTCTATCACTGCGCTATGTCTTGACTTTCATATGTCACCCTATCTCTCTTCGTGTCGTGTTTATTTTATATTAAAGTGCATGTCGCTGAAAGGAATTCATTCAGTATTCGTTACCTGGACTTCTGTTATATTTCAACGTATTTTACACCTGACAAGTACTTGTTTTAGTATCCGCTTCAAGCTCAAAAACCTATAAATACACATTGATATATGCCATGCTACAGTGCGGTAGCTTTTTAAAGTTTCGAAAAAAAACACAAAACCCTTATAACCTCACCCATGTGTCCTTCTGTGTTTTTTTTTCTGTCATAGTAGTTTTTTTTTCAGAAACCGTTTGACCTGGAACTCGAAATTAGAAACTTGAAATTTTGCACAATAATAAAATATTTTCCTGCATAAATCTCGATTTTTTTATTCCATTTATAATGTAGGGTGTTATCTGAAAAAGTTAGTATAGATTGGCTAAAAAGTCATGAATTTAAAAATTATTTATTTAATTATATTTTAAATCAAAGCTCGACAGCAATAAAATACCTTGAATCCTAAGTGCGTCGGAAATTCCAGAGAAGTTTCGTTTCACTTTGTTTGCTATAAGCAATTGGCATACGAGATAATAATTGTCAGCGTTGTTTTTTCCAAGCTCATTTTTTCCGCTAATAATAAAAGAAAATGTGAGAAAACTTAAATTATTGTCACTTTACCGACGAGTTTCCTGAATCTTAGATTACAAATATGTATAACATTACATTTTTTGGTTATGTAATAAGGGATAATTGATGATGATCTTATTGATATCAAGTAGAGAGACGAACTTGTTATAAAATGTTCCAAAATTGCGGACTATTAAACTTTAGAACCAAAGTAAACAGACAAAATACAGAACTTTTCAGCACTAAACAAACAAAGAAAATTCACCAACTATAGCAGAGAAAGTAATATGGAATATTGTGAACAATACTTCAAAAACTTTCTAGGCGCTTAAAATATTAGTTTAATGTGCGAACATACAAACTATTCCTAAAAAAATGTTTCATCTGACTCTTATCGTTTTCTCGTAAGTGACAAGTTAAGGAGCAGAAGGTAAGAAGCTAGAAATCTAACTTTAATTATTTCTTACAATGATGGTTTGCACACTTTTTCTTTTATTTAAAAAAAAATAACTATGTCATTTTTTTCTGAAGAAACGAATAATTACGCAGAAAAATTGATATATTAATAAAACATTCATATATTTTAATAATATCACAAGACCTTAACTCTTTCAATTCGCGTCTCCTTTTGTTTCATTTACGTTCAATTTTCCTAAGTAATCATCTATGAAAATATCAAAGTAATAGATCAGTTGCCATGCTTGAAATATTTCCCATTAAATGTTGTTTCAATCATTGATAACTTCGCTCTGCTGCTTCGTGAACGTTTCGCGTAATTGACTGACTGTATATTTTTATGATATGTCACAAATATATCAACGATATGAAAAACTTTTACGGTTGATCTTGTATTGTGAACATAATAATTTTAAAGGTTTTGTTCGTCAAAAGGAAAAAAATAGAACTCTTACTAGATCACATGTCGATCCGTCTATTCGTCTGATCGTCTGCCACAGCCATTTTTCTTAGAAATTGTCGTATAAATTAAAAATTTAGCAAAATGAGAAGATAAGTTTACCAGTATTTCATTAGTAAACATTCAAGAAACCAGCCAAATAAACTTTTTTTTTATTCCAAGTAAAGGGTGGGTAATCAATTGACTAGAATTTTATTATTTTAGAATTTTATGCATAAGTAGTTTTAGAAATATTGCTAAAATGTTCAAAATATCTAGTTTTACGTAGAAAATTAAAATTTTGGTACAATTTTAGCACAAAAATAAAGAAATTTTATAGACAGCAAATAAGTTACTCAATTTTTATTTCTTTTTAATTTCATGTACCTTGTGGTGAGTGTTCTTTGGCCATGAAACTGATTTTAGCTTGATATACTTCACAGTACTTTATTCGACTGTATCCCTTACATCATTAAACGATATCGCTGCAAAAAGGATAAAAATATCTCCGTGTTGCATTTGCTTCATAGTATTATTAATCTCTAAGTCATCTGCATAACATCTATTAAGATTTGTTTTTTTTAATCCCTTTCTACTAAGAGCATACAAAATATAGTACTGAAAAGCCAACTAATTCTTTAAACTACATAAAAGAAAAGTCAGAATAGCTGACGTCAATCAAACTAGTTTTTTTTTTAAAACAATAGAATCTTATGAAGACAAGTATGTAAATTAGTAAATTTTAAATATTATTAGTGTTAAATTAAGCACACAACGTCATGAGCAGTTTCGAAATCAAAAAAGTAAATATACATAATCAAAATAAAATTATTACGTTTTTTAAATATTATAATAAAAGAAGTAATTTATGACTTACAAACATTAAATTCTGATTAGTTTACAATATATACTTTTCTATGATTTAGAATTTACCGTGTTTTGCCCATGTTTTTTTCTGGTGAGCTCTTAGATTGGTTAAGACAGGTTATTTAACAAAAATGGAAATTACATATCAGACATAATTTTATCTCTGCGCCACAGATTGTGCTAAACGGAACTTCCTTGAAAAAGCTTCTAATATTCAGCGATTCTGCTACTGTACCCTATATGGAATCTAAAATGTTGATATCGTGTAAAAATCTATTGGAAACTGATAAAAAAGTTAGGTGCTAACAATAACATGTCTAAAATGCATGTCAATATCTTCAGTTGTTTTAGAATCAAATCTGTTTGTACACACGGAAAGACAAACAGACTTTTCTTCAACATTAAACTGGTTTCCATAATCGCATACGCAAATGGAAATTCTAAAATCACTTAGAGATACTTCAATTTTATTTATCAATATTTATTTGATGGAAGAAGGTGCCTTCTGGATGTATAATATGTCAAACAAAATACTTTTTTTCGCTAGATCATAATTTACTTTTCGAACGAAATTGGATTTACGGACAAAAAGCGCAAGACATAATTATGTAAGCTCATTACACAATTATTTTTATGTAAGTTAACATAAAAATGATTTTCTACATCAGCATTGACGTATCCAACAAAAGTATGTGTAGAATGGGAACAACAAATTCTATACTTGGAGTGAAACATCTTACGCCAGTACCAAAACATGGCTAAATGAGGCTGGTGGAAGTCGAGATGTGTTCTCCTGTTTTAAATTATATATTTGACAACAATATATGCGATGTAATTGCTGATTAAGTACATAAATTATTATGTCTTATAATGGAGGAAGTACACGCAAAATAAATAATATATTAATAACAAACAGAGAAGTAAATCGAACAGAACTTTCACTTCAATAAAATTTACTCTAGTCCTAATCGAAGTGAAAGTTCTTCTCTTGAGTTCCAGTGTTAAATATAAAGAAAACTTAGAGCCAAAAATCTATTATTGAAGTGTATTTGATGAACAGAGAAAAACTAGAAGAAAATTATTATTTTTATAAAGACAATTTGTCAGTCATACGAATAAAACTATTAGCTAAGTACCTATTTCCCTCCTTCTTGCAATGGATTCATTACATTCTGACGTTACAAAAACTTTGTATGAAAAACGTTGCGATCTGGAAAATTTTATTCTTACCGCACCCCAAGAAATTTCACTTCAATAAAATTTATTTATAGTCCTAGTTCTACATATAGAGGGAGTTCATAGCCAAAAGGCCATTACTATATTATCTTTTGATATGCACAGGAAAACCAGAAAACAGAATTATTATTATTAAAAAGACAAGTTATCATTCATATGAATGAAATTGTTAGCTAAGTACTTATTTCCGCCCTCCTGTCGATGGATTCATTAAATTCTGAAATTCCAAAAACATTTTAAGGAAAACGTTGCGAACTTGAAAATTTTACTCTTATCGCGCCCGAAGAACTTTCACTTCAATAACATTTATTTCTAATTCTATTTCTAAATATAAAGAAAATTCATAGTCACAAGGTCATTATTGAAATATAATTTGATGTATACAGAAAAACTAGAAGAAAATTATTATTTCTAAGACGAAGTTATTAGTTATATGAATGAAATGCAGATAATTGCTTTGTGACACAAAAACAGTTTACGTACAGGTCACGAGGCGACATCGTAAAAATACTAAGTAAAAATACTAGTGGCAAAATTTGCTTATACGATTTGACACGTGCGAATAATTTGCAAATCACCGAATCGTAATATAATGTGAAAATAAGTAAGTGAAAAGTATTTTATTTAGTTAAAAGTTTTTATATATATGATATGAATTTTTATAATATGAATTTTCTAGCACAATAAATATTTAATAATATTTTAAATAAGCAAGGAAATAAAAGTAACCTTTAATTAAACAGATTGCAAATAGATGGCGCCCTTTAGAATAAAAACACCTTTTGAGAAATATAGAATAGAGAATTTAAAAAAATAAAAATTTTATTAAAAAAAATATTTTTAATTGTTTGAGTATTTTTGCCATTAAAGGTGAAGATAATTTTCATAATGGTATCTCAATAATTTTTCTTGATGAAATATTAAGAGATATGGCGTACCGGCAAAAACGTATGGCGTACCGCAGAAAAACTCCTTTGAGAAATAATATAGAGAGAATTAAAAAATTTAAAATACTAGTTAAAGAATTAATTTTTAATTGTTTGCTTATTTTTTGCCATAAGCAATGAAGGTAATCTTCAAAATGAAATCCCAATCATTTGTTTTGAGCAAATGTTAAAGGATATGTGGGGTTCCGACAAAAATGTATAGCGGGTCGTAAAAAAAATCACAATTTAGCAGTAGAAAAAAAACAGTGTTTGTCTGAAATAATATTGGCACAAATATTTAGACTATTTTAAAATAAGTTTATTTGATACAAAAAAATTATATTAAATTCGAATTTTGTTTTGATACCTCAATACGTATCCTCAAATATAGATACGTTGCATGCCAAAACACCATTGCAATTCATTATGCAATTAATTTTTTTTTATATCGAAATAGTATTACGCAGAGTTGCTGCAGCCAAGTCCAATCTATGTAAATAACGCAAACGGAACTAATATCGACGGAGTGAGCTTAGACCGTTATTCCGCCAATGAGATAATAGACCTTCGTCAATTATTCAAATGCGGTCAATTAAATAATGTAACCACTAGTTGGGTGTACCAAGTAAACCAGGAAACGCTTTGACTTACAGTCAGTAATTTATCATAAATTCAGAAGAAAACATATTCAATTAACATTATAAAATCGGTAAATAGCATTTCCGTAGGTTAAATTAAATCCTACGTGTGAAGATATATCTTTGTATTGAATCGAAGTGTTAAACAGCGGCGGGAAGATTAGTTCCATGCACTAATTATTTACGAATTATAAGAATTAATTTTTTTTCCAAAAATGTACCAAAATCATATTTACATGGAGATGAAATAAAAAAAGTGAAAATAATTAACAAAAAATGATTTCGTGGGAAAAGTTCCTGAGCTGACTATAATTTTTAAGGATGGTTTGAATTAATTTCTTCAACTATTTTGGACCCACTGAAACAGAAATACTCACAATGAGAATTATCTTAATTTTCTATTGTACTTTTTCAACTAGGAACATAACGATGAAGTATGAGTTTTCTTCCTCGAAATGTAATTGAAAATATTAAATTTATAATTATTTCTATTGACGTGATGAAAAGCTCAAGCTAAGTTTAAAAACTCCGATGTTTTCTGTTCTCTTACTATAAACTATTTGAGAGCCCAGGTTTCCTATTACCCCATCTCAGCATAAAACTAAACATTTTTAAAAAGAAGTATATATTTGCTTTATTCTTGGTTTAATGGACACAAACTTGATTAATGTGCTTTAAATTTAAATTGCAAGTTAAACATAAATCGAGTTATTGAAATTAAAAATAATATCACACATAGAAATGACGTAATATCGAAATGACACAAAGTAGTGAGCCGATTTATCAAAGTTCTACTCACATGTAGTAATAAAAATATTTTAATTGTTTGGTTTGACAACTTCCTAGTTATTTGCCTATTGAAACAAAATATACTGATTTTGAAGAAAGAACCTGAATTTTAATTACCTGATATACATTCGTATAGCATGAAGTGTTATTATTTTTTACCTAATTAGTTTTCTATACGAAAAAAGTACAATTGAATGATTGAAAAACTACACTAAACAGTCATTTAACGGCAAATAAGACCCCCAAAAAAGAAACATTTGGAAACACTGCGATGGATTTTGTATGTAAGAACATAAAAATAAATCAAATAGTATTGTAAAAAAATAAGTAATATTTTGGTCATGGGTTTTATAAACACAAATTAAAATTTCAAGATGAATCCAAGAAAGTCATACTATGAAGGAATTAAGGTAGGCAGAACTTGTTAAACATACTTTTGTATTTTTTTAATTACAATGTGTTTTAGAGACTAAAGGTCTGATTTATTTGGGACTTTAGTCCTATATACCGTGAAGTATTCTTTTTAAAACGTTGTGCTATGTTTTAAAACATTAAAAATATTCTCTTTGGCTACTATATTTGCCACTTTCAAATTTGAAAGGGAGCCGACGTATCTATAGAGCTCCTGAGTTCTAATTATAATGCTTCTTTTACTTGGATTCTTCTTTCACTAAATACTCTCTCACCCGTCGTGAAAGAACTCACTCAATCGCCTTTCTTTCCAAAATTATTGCCCCCGTACTGACATCGATTTCTTCCGTATTCCAACTATGAAATGATCAAAAATTTAAATATACATACCACCACATGGTTGAACTTGTTCAATTAAACCACAAAGAATTCTAAAAAGAAGGAATTTTAGCTCTGCACACCAGCTAGTAACAAGTCATACAAAATTAAAGATTGATTGGTTTGTTATATAAAAAATAAAATAATAATGTAAGATAACGGGTTTATTGGATTAATAGTAAAATGTTCTTAGTCTAATTAAGACATTTCCAGAATATTTTAGGAAAAGCGTAATGTCGATAAAACAAAGAGTTCTACGCATTTTTCAGCAAAAGGGCGTTTAGATATATATTCATTTAAGTAACAATTATGTATTTATAAAGCAATAAAAGTATAAAAATAAAAATTTCAATAGTCTAAAATAAAATTGACATATATTATAGAAACATTTTGTAATTAATGTCCACTTTTTTTTCATTACAATTCCATACTGCAATTGCATATGGGCACTAGCAATATCGTAATAACGATATGATTACTTAAGTTTTTTCAATTTATTTACTAAAGTATGACGTATTTGCATAAAAACCAAGTTAAAAAATAAATATAGATCCGTGATAGCGCTGAAAGCCGGTGGTGTTATAAAATAAAATTGAAGAAAAACACGACATCAAAAAAAGAGATTTCGAGCATCAGAGCTGGCAACATACTTCGTCTGGATCCATTTTTTTTACCTCTCAACACAATTCCTGACTATTTTGACGCTATATCTGCAATAACTAATATCTTATCTTCGCTGCAGAGAGTTAACTAAAATCTTATCTTCGTTGCAGACTTATCTTTGTTGCAGGTAGGTTTTTAATATCAGAAATTGAATAATTTCAAATATTGAATATTTATCTACACATCGGTATGTGACTTTCGACGAAACCAGTTATCATTTAATATTTATTTCAAATTCAAGAAAAGTAACTTTCAAGTCTAAATCAATCAATTTCATCAGCGATTAGAAAATAACTACCATATATTCTGATACACTGTAATGGTTAGCGTATAAACTATTGAAAATACTTTAAAGTGTCTTATTCAAATCCTAGTCACGTAAGGCATCTTGTAAAGCATTTTCTCCTGTCTCGAATGCATTAAAAATAATGTGAGTTAGTTCAGGAGTTGAAAAAAATGTATAATGAAAAAGATAGCAAACTAAAAACGTTTCCATGAACCAGTACATGATTTTGATCCTGGTTTTACATCGATATACGATTTGAATTATATGATATATTTCCCTGATATAACAAATAATAGAGAAAATTATGGCATCTCATGGTTGTAGCATTTTTTTCTTTAAAATATCACTTTAGCTACTTTTTTCTCTTTGTTTTTTTTTTCATTCCTTTTAACACATTGAGTGTTATACAGAGTTTCTCATAACCGGTTTTCCAAGGCATTTTTATCACACAGAGTTTTCCCAGACTTTTCTTTTTCCTCGGTTTGATACATAAAACTGAAGTCGACGACGCTCTCAAAACCTTACGGGAACCTACTTTTGAGGTCGAAATACTCTCGATATGTTAATTTTACTTATGATTTACAATTATGGGTAGTGCGTTACTCTAAAGACTAATTTCTATTTTAATTGAAATTTATATAACTCCCCATCGTTTTAGGAACAAACAATTTGAAAAACTGTTTAAAATTATTTTGTATTACTATAAAAATTACTCTACACTAAACAGCAATTAGATAAAATAATTTTTTAACAATATCGTAATTCTGCGAGATAGCTACCAAAATAATATCAGATATTGATATTTATTTCATAATTTATTTCGAACATAAACTTTTCTTCACCTTCTTCTACAGTCGAAAACATTCCAATTCGATACATATATGGATATGTTGTCAAATTTGATTTTTCTTCTATTAGTTTCTTTATTTTT